>VXBW01005072.1:102007-166662 GCA_013400375.1 Thinocorus orbignyianus | reverse complement strand
GCCCTCCTTCGGGGCCGGCGGCTCCGGGGCCGTGCCCCCGGGGCTGGCGCCTCTCCCGCAGCACCCTCGGCCCGGGGCTGCCCCCCGCCCCGGCGGAGCGCTCCCCGGAGCCGTGCCTGCTCCGCCGCTCGCCCCGCCGGGGGTCACAGGCGGCGAGCCCGGGGGTTTCGGGGACAAGCGGGTCTGGAGGGCTGCGCCCGCTGCTCCCTCAACCCTTCACAAAGCCCCTGGGAAATTTGCTGTGACTTTCTTTCCAAAAGTCTGCTTTTTGGGGAGGTAAGGTTTTTTTTTGCAGAATTTTCTCTCCAAGGCAAACCCAAACCTTTCCTCCTTCCTTCTGTTAACTCCCAGAAATTTTCCTTGATAGAAACCGGGAAGGTGAAAGTGATAGGATGAAAAGATATGTTAAAGACAAGATGTTCAAAAAGTTAAACATTAGAAGAAGTCACTGGAAAATTGGACCAAGCTTTAAATTCTCCACCGTTTTCTGATTTTCAGGGGTGAGGCATTCATGTGAAAAATGTAACAGTCCGGTGAACAATTATTACTAATTCTGGAGTTACTTAGAAAAATCTAATACTGTGTCTAGGATCTAAGAGGACAAGAAACAGTCCCTTTGTGTTAGCCCAGAGATTTTCCATGGTGTTTCCTTGTTCCAGGTGAATATTGCTGGATACCTCACTTGCATGTGGGGCATCCTGAAGCTCAGAGATGTCACCATTAGGTACCTAGCCCTGCAAGTGTCATGTGCTGGGAAACTGTGAATCATTGTTTGCCAAGCACAGGAACATAGGATTGGAAAGGATCTTTTAGGTCAAACCCAGCCCTCTCCTCTTCTATCAGCATGTAATACCACTCTGAGTTTAAAGCAAAAGGAAATGGGGAGTGAGATACTGCTACCCAAAAAGTGGTGACATTTCTGTTTTCTGATCCTGTCTGGACTGGGCTCTGTCCCTCCCAGGAGACAAGCTCATTTGAAAGTTAAGTGAGCCAGTCAAAAATTGCTTTAGCCGTGATGGTCCAACCTCTCTTTCTTCATCTCTCCATTATTTAAAACTGACTTGCTCTAATCTGGTCCTGTTGCCAGTGGAAGTGCAGTGTAAGGAATATCAGGTGTATCCGTTTGTAAAGGCTTAAATTTTATTAGCAGGAATGTAGGACTGAACGGGACTACCTTCATTACCAAAAGTAGTACCCATTGTTACAGAACACAGTGTCATATTGCTCCTTTCATTAATTCATCAAATCGTGCCTTAAACCAAAACATTTTTAGGTAGCTCTCCTGCTATTCCTCTCACAAAACTGAGAACCTTTTATCGTTGCTAGTTCTTCTAGTTTCCAGACCAGATTAGTCGCCATTTGTTCTTGTGATTGCATTGTCCTTTTGCTTAAAAATAGTTGTTTTCCTCCTCTGGTGTTTACCTCCAGGTTGTATTTATAGAGTGCTCATATCCCTTCTCAGCCTTTGTTTTGTACATTCATACAATGCAAAGAATGTCTCCCATCAGTGCAAAGCAGAACTTCCTACTGAATCTGACAGAGAGAGGCTTTTATGAGCTGGCACAGCTGTGGGACCACCATTAGCCACCTTTGTGCTAGTGAGCAGTGCAGAGCACACAGTCGTCTGTGCGGGCACGTATGGCAGCCCTGATCCCACAGAGGTTAAAATAACGGCAGACAGAAAACAGGAAGGGAGATACGGGTTATCCTCAGAGATGCCAAACTGATGTGAATGGAAAGATGAAGCAATCCACCCAAGGCCACAGGAAATTTGTGGTAAGAGACAAGAGAGAGACCTCCATCTCCCAGCCTTCCTACTGCTGAGTACTGCCCGTAGGAAGAATGCCCAGCTGTTAGACTCCAGGGCGGCCAGAGGTGTAAGCAGACCCTGTATTCTTTCAGCCGCTACTGAAAGTGATACAGGAAGAGGTGCCATATGTGCCTGCCAGGGAATTTTAACCAGTATCTTCTTTGGCTCCTAGGAAGCAATATATGAAACGACAGGTGAATACAAGCTGTCTGCTGCAGTGTGAACTTCCTGTTGTGAAATCACAGCCAAATTGGAAACATCACAAACACTTATAGTTACATTAAAAAGAGAAACATGGCAGTAGTTCAGAGCCAAGATTATTTGTCACGTACATGAGGTTTTTCATAGTCAGGCCCCCCCAGCCCTACCAGGACTTGTATAGACAGTCTGCTAGAGACAGTGAAAATGCTGGAGAATTTTCAGGATCAAGATTTTTTGGTGTTGAAATTCATCCTTTGCTGATTATATAGCCTGTAGATTTTTCCCTTTCCCCAGCAGTGTTCCCCAGCAGTTTCTCTGTGGGATGTTATGCTGTTGTGTTGTATTTACAGATGACTGCAATAAAGTTATATAGTAAGAGAAATTTGTAAGCTATTGATGTGATATGCCAGAGGCATAAGGCATTAATCTAATCAGAGGGTGGACTCCACTAACTGCACAGAACAGCACCGTGTTTCTGCAGAGCAGTATGTGCTCTGACAGCCCAGCTGTTAATATTTCAATTAAGATCTGTAAGAAGACAAAATTCCCTATAGATCTGCCTTTACACTAGGTGGAGCCTTGCTATATACAGAGTACTTTTGATCACACATTTGAAGGACGTGCACTGATAAAAGAGGATAGATGTTTTTCAAAAGTATCAGGCATGCAGAAGCTGAAGTACCATTTTCATAAGTGTCTGATGCATTTAGGAACCGTTGACCTGCTGGCTTTGAACAGAACCTTACATCTCAAGTGCCTAAAGCCTCAATTCTCAGAAGACACTTAAGTATCTAATTCCTGCTCAAGTCAAAGTGGGAGCTGATACCTAAATCTGGACTGAGGTCCCATTCGAAAGGAAGACCTGCACTCCTACATTGTTAGTAGTTAGTAGGTATATAGATGCTAGTCTATATACCTTTTCCATTTCTAGTGACTTCCATGCAACTGTTGTCATTTCTTACGTAATTTTGTCACTTCAGACTTTCTCAGCGTGAGATAAGTGGTGCATTTGCATGCTGTAAAACAGAGAACTATTTTTGTGGAGAATATTGCAACACTAATGACATCTCAGTTATTTACAGTACATTCTGGGGTCCTACCAGTGACAGCACTGGTGCTTTATGAGTTAAACCCCTCAAAGGGCTTATACTCTCCTTGTAAATCATGCTACCTCTTCTATTTAATCTCCAACATATTGAAGCAGATTACACAGTTTATGCTGAGTACTTAATTCAAAATGACATTAAAATGCCTTATCTACATAGGCAGTTTAAACACACTCTGACTGTCTGACTTGGACAGCTGGCAGAATTGTAATTACAGGTTGGAACCTACAACTTCCTGTACTGGGAGTGTAATAATCAAGTGCTTGGTTTGCCTTACATTCCTGGCAGCATTGCTGTAGTGGTTACCATATTCAAAAATGGGCCAAAACCAGGTCTTCATCTGCAAAGAAGAGCTGTCTGTTTCACTTGCAGTGAAGCTCCCTGTGTTATTTTGATAGGAAGCTCTGCCTGCCATTCTCTCAGATCAGTTTCTCTGAAGAGTAAGCACCATGGTCAAAATATAAGCCCATGTGTTAGACAAGCTGAGATAGACCCAGGTACAGAATTTCCACACTGCCCTGCTTTGTAAGAGCTTGGTGGTGTTTTGGAAGCAGAAGTGTGGAAACTTGCATCTATGACTGTACAGTGCAGTCACACTTTTCACATGAGTTTCTGGATTTGTGCAGCACTTGGCACACATGGCTTTTGCCAACAGGATGAGTTCTTAGACAGCACTGTCACACTCTGATGCAAGAGGGAGCATGAGCATGATGTCTGTTGGTATAGAACGGGTTCTTTGTTCTTTCATGTCATTGAAAATGTTCATAAAATATGTTCATAAAATAGAAATAATATGTTCATAAAATAGAAATGCTACCATGAAATAACATCTATCCTTCCTGGTCCAAATAATTTTTATGTCTGTAATAGCGTTTCAGCAAGTGACATGTAAATGAATTCCTATATTTAATGCTATACTGTTCTCATTTCCTCAATAGTGGGACTTTGCTTGCTTCTGGAGAGGGACTCTTTGTCAGGAGGTGTAGTGATAGGACAAGGGGTAATGGTTTTAAATTGGAAGAGGAGAGATTTAGATTAGATATTAGGAAGAAATTCTTTACTGTGAGGGTGGTGAGGCACTGGAACAGGTTGCCCAGAGAAGTTGTGGCTGCCCCATCCCTGGAGGGGTTCAAGGCCAGGCTGGATGGGGCTTGGAGCAACCTGCTCTAGTGAGAGGTGTCCCTGCCCAGGGCAGGGGGTTGGAACTGGATGGTCTTTAAGGTCCCTTCTAACTCTAACCATTCTGTGATTCTGTGAAATAGGGAATTTGATCCCAGTCTTTGGAAGAAGTCCCAGATTTGTGTGATAAAGGCAACTGTATAGGTGTGAAGATGTACATTGATATCTGTATAGTATTTTAGTAGTGATATGGATTTAAGAGAAAGACATTTATATAACAGAAACAAAGTCTGAGTTAATTAGACTGAGGACTGGCTAATTGGCAGTAACGAATCTCTGTAGTCTTTACATTATGGTGGTGTGCATGGTGCTGGGACCAGGATTATGTTGATACTGTCCAAAACTGTACTTGGTAGGAAAGCAAATAGAAAAGTATCAGATGTCAAAGTTCACTTTACAATGTAAAGATTGTTGAAAGGGTAATTATCAAAGTAGGCAGGGTGGTTATATAAACAGATCTGGATCATTAAGTTGGATCCATTCAAACAAATGACACTTAATGCATATTATAAAGCTATCAGTTTAGAGACAGTGAACAGGCAGCGCAGCCTCTGGAACAAGAGGTCACAGTGGACAAGAAAGTCAATCTGCTACAGTAACAGGCTAATGGAGAATAGTGAGAAATGAGTTTGAGAAAGAACTGAGCTCCATAGACAGCATCATCAGTACCCATTGTGGAGTTCTTCCCATAGGTGTGCCCCATGTATTTTATAGGGGCTGTTGGCAAGTTGGAAAAGGTTCAGAAAAAATCCAGAAGAAAAGGGTGAAATTGTCCAGCTGCGAAGATTTAATGAATTAATTTGTTCAGTTTACCAAAAAGAAGAATGTACCACAACGTAGCTGTAGAGAAGTATGTCTTCCCTAGAGATATACAGAATAATAAGTGGAAGAAACAGTAACAAATGCTGGAGATAGAAGCAAGGCTGCACTAACTAGAAATAAAGGCTTCTTTATTTTTAAAATGAACAGTTCATTGCAGCAATAAGATAAGGATGATACTAAGGTATATAATGGACTTTTTGCTGACTTCAGAAGACAAGTTTTAACTTTATTCTGATATAGTTGAGTGAAATTATACAGCTCCTGGTCGGAGCTGAAGGAGACCTTCTGATGCCCTTGTCTGGATATTTTCCCTCTACCTCCTGTTTCTCAGGCACTTTCCATCTGTGGATTTCAATCCCTTCTTCTTGGGCAGAAGCAGTGACGGACAGGACTTGTGTGAATTGGTTGCCACTGGGATTCTAGGTTTGGTGCAGTCTCATCCCACTGTTGCAATGTGGTCTCTCCATCTAAAAGCCCTGCACATCTCTGAACTATGCAGTGCATTTCTGTCCTCTGTTCTCAGTGCTTTCACATTTTAACATGTCTGAGTTGAATTAATGAGAAAGGCATGAAGAAAACACAGGTCTACAAAAGTTCATTGGTCAGAAAAAGCTATTTTCAGCATCTTAAGAGGTGCCTGAACTGGATTGTGGCAGCAGCTAAGGCTGGAACTAGTATCTGCACTATGGAGCTAAGTCCTTTATTGCACCACTGTCAAAGACCATGGGCCTGAGACATGTCTACAAATATCCCTGCAAATGTGAAACCTCATTGATTAATGTGGTCTTCACACCAAAACCAGCTGCTTGATGGGGGTGGGGAGAGTAGATATAGTCCCTTATAAGCCTTAATTAAATTCTAGGCTAATTCCTAAATCTGGAGAACGCTTTAAAGTGGGTAGTTGCAGCATCAGGCAATATGACACTGCAAAATGTTTATTGCTCCAAAGAAACACTTGAACAGTGAAGGCTGTATGGGCTGATTGCCATTCCAGGCTACTGTTCAGAAACTTGGGGGGGATTAATGTAATTTCGTATGGGCTGTGGCAGGAGTGAAACTGTGCTGAGATGCAGGCTTGCCTGAAGGAAGGTGGGTAAGGAGAGGAAGTGGTCCTTGTCAGTACAAGGAAGCACTGAACAATAAGGGGAGGAACAGGCTAAAGAAACTCCTATTCCCCAAGAGTTTCCTTTAAGCACAAGGTGGGTGTGTCTCCCTCCAACATAAAACACATCCTAAAATAAACATGCACGATTATTTGTGAACATACACATTCCTTATGGTGCAATGGTGTTTTGTGTCCATTTAGAAGTTACAGCGAGAACCTTTCAAGTGGCTTAGGCAGCAAAGAATGCAGAAATTGAAGCAGAATGAAATTGTCCTGATAAAAGGCAAACAGTGGTGCTCTCTTTTCAGTAATTGTTTGGGTTACTTTTTAAACAAACATTTTTACTCCTCCTTCAGCCTTTTCCCCCTCCAAAAAAAAGAAAAAAAAAAAAGAAAAAAGAAGAAATCTTTTATCAAGCCTCATGAAAGACAAGATCAACAAATAGAACAGTTAGGAAAACACATGGAAGGAGTCAGTAGTGACCAGTAGCTGGCACAAGTGGGTAAGAGAAGGACATTACAACATCTATTATTGCCATTTTATGAACAAGAATCCATTACTGTAAGTTCTATTCTGCTAGCAATGTTATTGAAAGTAGCAGAAGGTAAAACTGAAGATTACTTGATTCCTTTTGCTGTAGAAAAACATCACTGGAGGGAGAGTAGCTGGTCCATTGCTGATTTCTGGTAGGAAAGGTGCAAGAACTTTGTTTTAGCTAAAAAAATATGTATTTTACTACCATAAAGCTAGTTTAGGTTGTTCAGTCATTGCAGTAATTTAAATATGCAGATCTGGCTGGGGAGCCAGGCTTGCAAGACACTCAACCGACCTCTCTTCCCTCCTGGATTTTAACAGGCAACAATTTTCAGCGGCTGCAGACTTGCTGCTGCTGCAACAGAAGCGATGGTGCTTCAGCAACGGTGAAGTGTTTGGCAATAACGTTTCTGAAATAATCTGGAGGGAACGATTAGCTCCCCATTCTGTGATTTCTGTGATGCCCTGCTGCTGGAAGCAGCAGTGGATACTGTCAAAGAGTAGTACACACTGCAGCACTGGTGAATATGCAATTCTCTCTCCCTCCTCCAAGTTGTTTTAAGCCTCCCACACATGAAGCTGGATCAGACAAAGCCCCAGATACAGAATAATTCTTAATCAGTATATGTGATAAGGCACCTGATTAGAACAGACTTTTCACTCCTGGGCTAAGGTGAGATCACTTACTCAGTTTTTTACTCAGATGAAATCTCTCTGGTGTCTCATAATTCTAGAAAGATTGTTTTCTGACTACATAAGAATGCCAGATTGCATCTTTCTGAATATTCAAGAAATTTCAGAAAGGTTAAGGAGATCATAAGAAACAGCCTCTTACAATTTACAGAGTCTAACCAAATATGCCAGGATTAGTTCAATACAAATTACTCCACTTGGATTAAGATAACAATAAGAAAAGTACCACGACACCAAATATCAGAACAATCAGCAAATCATTTTTAAGCAGTTTGCATTCAGTATTACTTTATTCTCAGTATGGTGCACAGCTGAATTTTAATTGTTTTCACTTGTAGATGTCAAAAGGCTGCATTCCCGAATACTCAAAATATATCAACACAGTAACTACACTTCCTGAAACTTATACCATGATTTAGAATAGGATTTCACACAGGAACCATATCCCAAATGGTGTCTCTTGAGATGCTGTTCCCTTACTTCCTGCGTGTAGGGCATGAAGATTTTGCAAAAAAGCTCATGCCTGTCTATTTTATGGTGGAATAGTTTGTTCTGTGCTCTTCCTTAAAACAGAGAGCTAAAATGTGTTAATTAAAACTATTAAAAGGATCAGAGATTTCTGGTTGATTAACCATGTAACCCACCTATTGATGGCTAGGAAACATTAGTAAGAGTAAACCCCTTCTCTTTACTTACTACCATCTGCAAACATTTGGTGCTCTGGCTTCTTCACACCACATATTTCATCTCATCTAAAAATCTCACGAGGGAGAATCCCTATTGTTGTCTATTTATGCAGCCTTTCAGCATTTCATTTAGTTATTTAGAGAATATTAATTTCAGGACTAAGGCGGCTGGAAATAGCTGTGCCATGTAAACTGTACTGTGAGTAAAATGGCCATGTATGACTTAATTAATCTAACTTCAATCTAGCTTATTGTCAGTCTGCTTCAATTCCCCTACATGTGTGTCAGCACTTCCATTGGAAATAGTTTAGAGACCCTGGCTGGCCTTATTTTGCAAGATAATTCACTTTTCTAAAGTATATTTTGATGTTTAGAGAAGACTATATCTGCAAGGGGTCCTGGCATTTACAGGAGGGTGGAGGATTTTTTGACTGAAGAAAGGACTGAAGAAGCTGTAGACTGAAAACCCAATTTAAGTTTATACCAATAGCTCTTCACATTTTGGGTTGAAGTGTTTCATTTAGTGCATTATAGCTCAGCTGCATAATCCATGTAAAGTATTAGCCAAGCTTCTAGCAAACCATTTTACCCCTCATGATTATGTTGTTTGACAAACAAAATGTAACTCTGTATTCTGTTACCGTGGTAATGGCAGATGGGATGACTGTCAGGCACCAAGTGTCCACTTCAGCTTCTCTGGGTTGAGTTAAACCTTGATCTGTTGGCCCAACTAATTTTGTTCAGTTCTGCAAACTACATATTGAAATTAAAATCGTTGCTACAAAGTGTTTGTACTGTGTTGTAAGAACAGCTGCTGTGGCTGAAAGGCATTTCTTTCGTTGCAGTGAAAGCCTTCAACATCATTGAATCAAAGTGTTCATACTTAAATCTCAGGGCAAACAGATTCCCGGGGCAGAATCAAAAGGTCTCTAATGTCATTAGTACTTCTTAATGTGGAGGTGTAACCCGTCCGTGAGGGTCCGTAGGACATACCCACGGCTCTGCCAGCTGTACATCTCTCCCTTCCCAGGTGTGCGAGGGCTGCATCTGTTTCAGTTCAGTTCAGTTTGACTTCAGGCTGTGTTCCCTGGAATAACTCCAGTGCCACGTGGAAGCACAGTGCATGTGCTTTGCTCCTTCAGTTCTCTTGTCAGAGCTGAGCCTTTTATTGGCCGGACTCCTGCACTAGGAGTCACTGGTATAAGATAAAATCTACTGTACGATATATTCTGCAGGCTTTAATAGAAACTGAGATGACTAACATGGCTTTTCTGTCTTTTCTTCAGAAATCACAAAGCCACCACTAGCACCGAAACCAAAGATTATCGGTCATCTTTCTCCAGTAGCTGTCTCCAAATTTTCTCCTTCACTGCCAAGGGCTGATATTCTTCATAACCCGAACTCTATGTCTAGGGGTCCCAAACCACCGATTGCTCCCAAGCCAAAATTCCCAGCTGACACCGAGGGCAAATCCAGTGTTTATACCAACAATAACTTAAATAAATGCTCAAATGGGAAATGTCTTGATGGAGAGCTGTATGAAGGAAACCGATGCAATGCTGATTGCCCAGAATCTGAGGCAGATAATGAATACATTGTAGTTCCTGAAGCTCAGCTGACCAGCAAAAACTGTAATGACTTGGAACATGAGCATGATCAGAACCTGGATTCCTCTGTGGAAAATGAAGTCTCAAAAACTTCAGAAGAGGTAGAGGAAGAAGAGGATAACACTGCTAATGATGAGGATACTAGCAATCAAGAAGTCACTGAAGATGAGCACGATAACTCTTCAGATATTGTTGAACCAATGGAACCAGACTCTGAAGAGTCAACCAGAGACTGTGACCAGTCTGAAGCACTTTCTGAGGAGTCTTCAGATGCCCCTGCTAGGGATAATGATGCTTCCAAGAATGTAGATGAAGTTGAGGATGTCATAAGTGACTTTAGTGAAGCCAGAAACAAGGAGGAAACTTCTAACAGCCTGGAAATGGTTAAGGACAATAGTGATTGTAAGACTGACAGTGATAACATTTTGAATAGAAATGAGGAACTAGTGGGTGATATCTGTAAAGATACCATTGTAATGCCACTATCTGGAGGTGAATCAGTCCCAGGTAGTGAGAAGACAGGGCATGTGGAGGAGGAACTGCCTGAGATGTTAGAAATGGAAGATGGGTGTCTAGCACATGACAGTGACCACAGTGTGCATGCAGAGCTTGATTTGAACACGGAAGGGGAGTTAGAAAATAATGACTGTGCAAGCCCTGACATGCTGCTCTGTGAAGCCAGTGAAGAAACAGCTCCTGGCTTAGAACTGTGTGAAGATGAACCCAATGCTGAAAATGGTTTAGGAGAGTCCATCCATCAAGCAGCAGCTGAAGAAGAGGAAGCCAATCCAGATGAGCATAGTGACACAAACAAAGGAAATGCCAGTGATGGCTGCCAGATCACTGAGAGGAGAGGTGAGGAGGAGGCATCAGAGCTAGCCTATGAAACAAGCAAAGACTCTGGGAAAGGAGGGGAAGAAACTGTGAACACAGAGAATGTGGATGATGGCTGTCAGTTTGCTCCTTGTGAGAATGAATGTGGTGAGGAAATATCCATGGGACATTCAGAGGAGAGTCTTCAAACAGAAGGGACCTCTCTGGATGAAGATTGTGTCATTTCTGATAGTCTACCCAGTAGTTCAGGGGTAGAGCCAGAGCTGGAAGATGTGACTGTTGAAAAATGTAGGGAAAGCACTGTGGAAACCTTTAAGTCAGATGAGCTGCAGCTTGAAGACAACGAGGTGGAAGCAAACAGCTTCAGCAAAAGTGTCCCAAGTCAACAGATCCCACTTGAGGAAGAGTTAGAAGTATATAAGCATGACAAAATGAATGTAGAATGTGGGATCAAACACGTCTTGCATGAAAATCTGTCAGTCCCTGAAGTGGTCATTGTGCCTGAAGAATCAGAGGAAAGAGAAACAAGCAGTGATTCCCTAGATGACCCGTATGTCCTTCCCGCAGAAAATGAAATCTCTCATGATGAGCAGACTGATTTAGGAGCTGATCGCAGTAAAAGGGATGAATTAGCTGCAGATGGTGAAAACAACTTGCTGCTCATTGATCGTAAAAGCATTGTCACCAGAACACGGTCACTGTCTGGTAAAATGCCGGGCTCTGTCCCAGAAACAGTTCCAGAAGAAACTGGACCTGAAACTGATATATCGTCTTCCCGCAATGGCTCTGGGACAGAAGATTTAAGCAAAAATTTATTTTTAGTGGAAGGAAAACCAGTGGAAGCCAACAGGACATTACCAACCAAGTCTAGATGCTTTATTTTATATCCTCGATCTTACTCTGTTGAAGGAAGAGAGATGCCTGTCTCTGTTTACAGAGAAAGTGATGGCTGCGTATTGGACGATGGTAGAATGAAAAGGACAGAAGACAATTTGTCTTTGCCTTGCGTCAATGGTTCCTCAGGTAGCTTTTCCCAGAGAAATCATCTTTCATTATGTGGCGCATCTACTCCATCCTCAGTTGTTGATATACCACCTCCTTTTGAACTTGCCTACATCACCAAAAAGCCAATCACTAAAAGTTCCCCTTCACTTTTGATAGAGAATGACTCACCTGATAAGTATTCCAAGAAAAAGAAGTCTTCCTTTAAGAGGTTCCTCACTCTAAAATTCAAGAAGAAAAGTGAAAGCAAAGTCCATGTGGATGTTAATGTTTCCTCTTCAAGGTCCTCATCAGAGTCTAGCTATCATGGGCCTCCGAGGCTGATGGAGCTGGACAGGAGGAGCCTAAGTAGCTCACCTCAACTAAAATCACATGTGGGGAAGCTCCATGCATCTGAGTCTCCCTCAGCTGTTCTTTTCTGTAAGGATGGTAAAAGAAAAGGAACACCCAAGTCCTTCAGTAGGAGTGTGTCAAGGGTGGAATCCTTCGAGGACCGGTCCAGACCTCCTTTCATGCCACTCCCATTAACAAAACCCAGGTCCATTTCTTTTCCCAACGCTGACACGTCTGACTATGAGAACATTCCTGCTATGAGCTCTGACTATGAAAACATACAAATTCCTCCTCGAAGATCCACCAGAGCAGGAACTTTTACTGAGTTTTTTGAAGATCCCAGCAGAGCATTATCTGCTGCTAACGAGAATGACGGCTATGTGGATATGAGCAGCTTCACTGGCTTTGAGAACAAGCAACAAACCACAGACCAGGAAACAGAAAGGTACTGTAATAAATTATTGTGTAAGACCTGCTAGACTTGGCCAAACAGGCAAGGTCTCCCCTGCTAGGTGCTGTAGGCAGATCCTCCATGTTCCTTGGCTTATACCCCCTCAGGAAATGCTTACGAGAAAGATTGGAAGAATACAAGATAAGCCTTTATTAGTGGAAAAAAGAAAAAAGACACCAAATTAACTGTTTACCTTGTAAATGTGTACTAGCAAGTCCAGTGAATCTGGATCCTATGGTTTACAGATACAAAGCAAAGAACATTTAGAAATGTTTGATTTATCCCATGGATCTAATTTTTGTGGCTTGGGGGACAGGGAGATCTTGCTTTGTTCTTCAGTAAGACAGGTTTCTTGAATGAAAAGAGCCTATTTGCTGGAAGGGGTGCTGCTTCATTTTTTCATTGCTGTTATTTTTTCCAAGCAACATTATATACATACATATATAAATAATTTATCTTTCAAAGTATATCAGTTAAGTATAGACCAGAAAATCCCAAATCATGAACTAATCAGGCTAAACACTTAATTTTAAAAGTTTCTGTAAAGCCTACCATTATGGCCTTTTGGCAGGGTTGCTGATTTATAAATGAATTAAATAGCTCTGTCTGAGATCACATGCATTGCTAACATTAATACAAATCTTTCATCCCATTCCATTAGATTATTTGCAAACAAGAAAATGTCCATTTCATAGTTATGTAGGAGCAATGAACTCTAGACCTTTCAATCTGAATCTGTCGTCAGGTTATAGCATACAGTCAGTGGAGTGCAGGATGCAAAGAAGAGCGTTAAACAGGCAACGAGAAAACAGAGTGCAAAGCAAATGAATGAAAAGGAATGTCTTTTATACAGTTGCATATTGTTCAAGCTGTGTGAAAATTATAAACATCTTAAAAGCATGTCCATTTTCACCCGTCATTCTCCTTCTAAAGATGTAATACTCCTGTTTCTTTGCAACATTTATTTTTCCTGGTCCTCTCCCCTGTCATTATAAATGGAACAAATCCTGGGCTTTTCACACATCCCTCTTTTGATAGTCAGATTTGGGGGGTAAAAGAACTTTTCCCTAAATGAAAAATTCAGTCTTGCAGACCATTTCTAAGACAAGAACGATGTACAGTGCATTGTCTTTCTGAGAGAGACAGGAACTGGCAGAGGTGGGTACAACACGGGGAAAGAGATTGCATCAATGCTTAGGCTGTGGATCCCAATGTGCCCGGAGCTGTGGGGCCTGGGGCACAGGCTGTGGTTTGACTCTTTGGAGCCCTCCGTGCTGAGAGTCCCAGTGGTGCTGAGGCTGGGAGGTGGTGGAGAACAGCATGGCTTCACAGCACGCATGGCTGCGTGCCCCAGCCAGGGCTCGGCAGGAGCCACGTTAGCCAAACCCGATGGCTCGTTAGTCACTGCTGCCAGCCGTTTGTGTTGTGCCTGGCATGCTGATGTTCACTTTTGGAAAAGCTGGCCAGTTCTTTGTGTCCATGAAACACCGCCCATTTTAGGTAGCTCTTGAAGAACCAAGTTAAAAATATTAAAACTACGTCAATTGCTGTGACTTGGGCCCATTTATGAACTTCCTGTGGAAGCCTGTTGTTTCAAGGGGAAAGCCAATCCAAACTGGTTCAGGAAGTCTCAAGGTCAAGGCGTGAACATAATTTTTCAGACTGCTGCTTGTTGTGCATGCAGTTTTTGCTGCTGGGGGAGAAATGAAGGCTGGGATCCTGAACAAGCCCTTTATCAAGATAACAAGGGTGAAGGGGAAGAGCATCAGGCAGACAGCAATCTACATACGTTGCTGCTGAGATAGCCATTATTTGCTGTATTTGTCAGGATGTTTTGGACAAAGATATGCCTCAAAAGCTTTGATGAAATGTAAATGGGTAATACACATATAATGGTGTAATATACTTGGAGCAACAGTGTATGGTCTAATAGTAAAGCAAACCAAATTGTACAAGTGCACGTACATGACCCTGTTTGCACATACATAGAGGATGTATGGGCATGGATGTTTTATTTGCTGCTAAAGCAGTTCCGCCTAAAATATCTCTCAACAGATTTAAGCTTTCTAGTATGAATAGGTATCAAACACAGCTCTACCACAACCACACAGGGATAAAAATGAGTCTGAACTCCAGCCTGCTTGTATCCTGAGGCTTATTTCAATCATTTGAGAGTACGAGTGTATTGGATTAAACGCCTGCAATACGTGAGACTTGAGCCCATGAGCTCCCCTTTAGTGCATTCACCTGCAGAGCACTGGTATTTAGCATCTGCCGATACCTTATGGAATTGCTACATTTTTGATGAATGGCCAAGTACAACTCTTTTATTACATTGCAGAGAACAGAGTGTGAGAGTGCTATAAAAGATTATAATAATCTGGGAACCTCCACTACTGTGTGTGATTGGGGAAAAGCAGGGCGGGAGGGGAGTTTACAGAAATTGACAGATGAGAAGATTCACTGTTTAATTTTCTTGCTTAAAAGGAAAGACCACGTGGAGTAGATTTAAACCAATAATTTCTAATTAGAAGCAATCACGTTTATAGGAAAAGGCCAATAATGAAAGTGTTCTAGAAATATATCTTAACTTAGAATTACCATTGCCAGAATAAAACTGGGAATATAGCCCCCTGAAGGGCAGTTATTGTGTATCCCCAAAATTTAGCTGTCTGGTATTAATAATTAAACTCTGATTCGTGTATATGACGATATAGATCATCATTAGCCTTCTGTACAGTGTAGAAATAATGGGACATAGGTGGAATTGGACAAAATTCTCCATGTCTTTTCCCAGACCACATAGCTTGAGTCAGACTCAATTTTCATTCGCTTTTGAAAAGTCACTTTCTAGCTCCAGTTCTCTGCAGACTTGCACTACAAAAAGAAAGGCAACACAAACCAGTTGTTCAGGCTGAAAACAAAAGACAGCTGTGCCCCACCTCTGGGGCACAGCAACAGCATTGCCTCAACCTTCAACACCCAGAAGTCAGAACAATTTCACCAAAGTTACAGGCTAAAGTCTCAGTTAGAATTAAAATATTCTGGCACATGTCTTAAACAATAGCTTCACTAACCCTGCCTGACCTTCAGAGCATCAACCATGCATACGGCAGCATGATAAACATCAAGGGGATGGGAAGGAGATACCTCAAATGCTCATTACGTAGTCTACCACAGTATCACTTCCAGTGCTTTTAGGAGAGATGGAGGGAGTCTTTGATCAGGGTTTAGATAATGTCAGAAAGATAACATAGGTTGGGTGTTTTCAGAATTTCATTTCCCTTTTTCACTTTCTACTTGGAGCCCTTAATTTGGGTTTACCAGGTTTGCCAAGTTTCAATCCTTCTATCTACTAAGAACCTCAAAAGTTCAGAGCGGAAAGAAGATAGGGAGAAGAGAGGAATGGAAGGAGCATATCTGCAGTTCCATAGCTAATTCTGCTGTGGTGTTGAGTCTTCATAAGAAATTAGCTAAAAGCCCATGTTGCTGTTAACTGTTCATTCCTATATCCTTCTACATAAAATGGTCATCAATTTGTACTAGAAGAACCTCAGTCTCATTATTGTACTTAAGCAACAGCAGGACCTGCTCAGACTGACTCTAAGTGAGCTCTTGGGGGCCAGGGTGGGGACCTGCCTGGATGCAGTCCTGGGTGATGTGCTCTGGGCAATCCTGCTTCAGCAGGGTAGGTGGACTGGATGATCTCTAGAGGTCCCTTCCAGCTCTGACAATTCCCTGATTCCATTACTCCAGTGTGCTGTGCAATTACACTAAAGCTCCTGATAATTCGTAGTAAGTCTCTACAACTGCGATCTCATGCCTGTAAATTATTCCCGAGGCTCTGATTTTTCAAGACATACAGCACCCATCTGATTCTTCTCAGCTTTAGTACAATCAAGCAAGCTGATCACCTCTTCGGTATCCAATTCTATTGTAGATGCATTTTATTCACAAGGGATGTGCTTCTTCAAGAAGAAGATGGAGAAAAAATTGTCTTTAGCAGACAGTCAGGAAAAACGTGGTTTAAGTGATACCTTTCCTTTAATTTGGCCGGACTGAAGCAGGAACACACAGGTGCTTAGGGACTGATACAACAGTGCTAGCATTTGAAGTGAAGCATTGGAGAGGATGCTTCATGTGTAAGCACCCACAGTGAAAGCTTTGCCAGCAATCCTCTGCGCATGGCCATAGTCAGTCTGGGCTTCTGCCAGCCCTGTGCACCACATTACGAGGACTACATCAGCACAGACCAATTCCGAAGTGTGTATCAAAATCATATTATAGCTAGACAGCCATAGAACCGGTGGTTGATGGGCCATACAGAATGCAAATCCTGCTCCTTTAGAAAGATGAAAATCCAGTGGATGAGAAGTTACTTGCCTCTCCAACGAGCTGTCCCCTTCCCTCACCACTGGAGTCTTCAACCTATGCTCTCCTGAATTACGTCACTTAAGTGATTGTATCCTCTCTGCTCCCTGCAGGTCATCAGTCACTGATTAGCTCCAGCACTGCAGCCAGGGACAGTCTGATGGCCTATTGCCTACTCTTCTCTAATGTACGCCCAAAAAAAGCCTAACAAAAGCTGAGCATAATAAACATCTTAGAACATGAATTCTCTGCCTAAAAATGGTCTGAGTAACATGCTACTCAGACCTTCATATGCCCTTAGGCTTAAGGTGAAATTTAAACCATTAGAGTGAATTTCCTCCAACACAGCAATTGTTTCTAACATTAAATTAAGATGTCATATTCCTGGCTTTCTCTGCTACTTCAAATAAGAAGCATGTATGTTATACAAGATTAAATCCCCAGCTCTTAGAGGCGCACGGTGTGGTATCTAAGCACAGCACATGAAGGATAAGATTAAAATCTAGAGATAATTATGTATTGGAAGTTTCAGTGTAACTACTTCACAGACCAAAATAGCAATGGCCAAGAAAGGATAATCAGTGTTGTCATATCTGAAATAGTAAAACAAATACATTGGCAACATGGACAACGGATTGAGGGCACCCTCAGCAAGTTTGCTGACAACACTAAGCTGTGTGGCACGGTTGACACACTGGAGGGAAGGGATGACATCCAGATGGACCTGGACAGGCTGGAGAGGTGGGCCTGTGCCAACCTCATGAAGTTCAGCTAGGCCAAGTGCAAGGTCCTGCACCTGGGTTGGGGCAATCCAAGCACAAATCCAGGCCGGGCAGAGTATGGATTGAGAGCAGCCCTGAGGAGAAGGACTTACAGGTGTTGGTGGATGAGAAGTTCAGCATTTGCTGTCGATGTGCACTGGCAGCCCAGAAACCCCGGCTCACCCTGGGCTGTCCCCCAGCAGCGTGACCAGCAGGGCGAGGGGGCATTCTGCCCCTCTGCCCCGCTCTGGGGAGACACCCCCACCCAGCCCAGTGCTGCCTCCAGGTGGTGAAGACATTTGAAACGACTTAATTTATCTTCTAAAGTAGGTCAAACAATACCCACAGAGTTAATCCCCAAACGTGATAATGAACAACATCTATGAATGCCTGTCTTCAAATGCCTGCCATAGATCATAGCCTTTGTATAATTTCCTCATTGCTACACAATTCTGGAGATAAGTATTTTGGAACGTTGTAGCTGACATATTCAATCTGTCATCCAAGAAAATGTAACTGTAACTGTGGTTCATAAACCAACTCTGTTCTCCCATTAGAAAAGAAATCAGAACTGTTTCTGAAAGGGTGGTCTGTTTTACTGCTACTTCAAATTCCCTCTTAAACCCATTCCAAGAGTATGAGAAAGCTTGAAAGTTTTCTGTAAAGGATATTCGAAAAGCTTAGGAAGTGTCTTCACAATTGTTTAGAGACCCCTTTCATTCAACTATTAATCAGACAATCAACAAAGACTTTAAAGGATTTTACAGGAGATGGCCAAAATTAGAGTTTGGGCCTGTGGATCTCTATTGCTTGTAAGCAGGAAGCTACTTTTTTATAATAATTGTTATTACCATTCTTTTCCTTTAAAGACTTTCACCCTTTAATAAGAGGATAATGAGGCAAAAGCTTCCTCCCCTCTGGTTGATTGCAGAGCAAGGGATCCCAGTGCTACACGCTGACTTCAGGCTCTGCACAGCCTATTGAAATTCTCGACAATAGCCACAGCCAGCTCTGACATGAGTCATGTCTTTATTTCTGTTTACTTTAGTATTGTCTGAATTGCCACAGGGAGTTAGAAGGTGATAGCGGTTAATGCAGGACTTCCAGCTGCTCAGAGGCAGGGAGTGGTCTGCAGAGATAACCCCTTGCTGCTGAGGCCTGGGCACAGGGCACACTTCACAGATGGTCGGGTGCAAGAGGGGTGGGAATTGTCTTCCCAAGACAGCCAGGACAGCTGGAGGGACAGCTATTAAACGCTATGTGATGGCAGAGCTTTTCAAGCAAGCATCTTTGAGAAGTGTCTCTGGACAGTATTGGTAATGCCATGTTGATACTGAAGGAGAGATTTTAATCCACTGTCCAGATTTTGGTATCAATTTTACAGCAGCTCCATGGCCACTCTCCTGTTTCCTTGTGATCATGTTTGTCCTGGTTCATGCTGGGGATGCAGGTGTGGGGGAACAGGACAGCAGTGTGCTCCCCAGCGCAGCTTCACATTGCCCCTTGCTGTCCTGCACACACAGCCCAGCCTCAGAGGCTGCCACTGCTCAGCGTCCAACCCTGGCTTTGTGGATGAGGAATCAGGGTCCCATCTACCTCCCAGGACATGGTCCCAAGTCCTTGGTAGAAGCTGGGTTTATTAGCAGCTGGACTGTATTCTGATGGCTACTTTCTGATCAAATTATAGAGCAGAGAAGGAGGAATGTGTGCACAGGGTCATCTTCATGTCCTGAGGGTAGACTTCTTTGTCTTCCCTGTTTCCGTTATATGAACCAGAAATATATTTCATTGGGTTTACCACAAGAGGAGAGAGTCTGCTGTGTATTGTGGCTTTGCCTGGGATGATGTGTATGGGACACAGCAGTGCTGTTGGTGTGATTTAAGAATTCCTAACACCACACAGAAAAGCATGTACTGCAGACAGGGTGATGAGACTGCAGATAGGCAAGATGCAGCCTGTTTGAAGCATTCAGGTCTTTTGCTGTTGATGAGTGTTCTGTGAGTGCCTTTCTCCTTTCCAGCCCCCACACCAAGCCTTACTGAGAAGATTTATTGAATGAGAGATTGCACATTACAATTCTGCAGCCTTTCCAGAATCCACTGCTCAATGATGTGGGGTATATCTCTAGATTACATTTGTAACAGAAACAACAGAATGCTATTGCATTTTAAATGCAAATCTGATCTAGTAGTTTATGGTTTGTTGTGCCACCCAGCAAAGTTACTTATAATGTACAGCACATTTTTAATTATCCTGCAAGAATTCTTCTTTTACAGGACCCAAGGGGGGGTTAATGTAAAAACTGCCTTAAAGATTTGCTGTTCAGTAGCATACAACAATTAATTTTATCTTAATCGACCAATTAGAGGTAATGGTTGGAAGAACATATTTAAGAGGTACTGTCTGTTTTGCCAAGACCTCTTATAAAGGGACCTTTCACTTGAGTAAATGTCTGGATTAATTAGATGCTATCCTTCAATGGCTTCAAGCAAAGCAGATTTAGACCTGTCATCAGCGAGCACCTTTTGGTGCTCTGACTCATGCTATACCAGCTTTATCAGTATCACAGGGATCTCCCCAGACTTCTTTTTCTCACAGGAAATACAGCTGAGTACTGATGAACTGAGAGAAGTGATAGTTGCTTGGATCTGGATCCAGCCATTCTCAGCTCTCTCAAAATTAAATCTCAAATTCAGTCTATTGGCAGTTTTTTCTTATGTCTTGAATACATTTAGTAAATTTGGGCCAAACCCTCAGATATTAACCCACTGCTCTCCCTGCTGGGCACTCTAGGCAGGTGGACCTATTCAAGAACATCTATTGTGGTGTTTCTGATGAAAGTTTCACGGTGAGGGTTGTTGACCCTCCTACATTTCAGGTGTTGGACAGCATTCTTAGTTGTGAGAGTTGGCTGCAAGAGCTCAGAAAGGTCTCCTTAGCAAACATACCTTCAGAAGTAATGGAGTGCAGACAGTACAATACATCTTTGAACTCAAATCTTCTAGTCCTTAAATAGATAAGGACAATGTGAGAGCTAAAATGGAGCGCCTCAGAATCTTTCTGCTTTCACTTTGTCTGCTTTAAAAAATCTGGACAATGACAGTGAAATAAAAACATCTTCCAGTGAACACACTCAGGGTAAAGAGCAACAGTGAGAGTGACAGATAGTAAGATGACAAAAATGTAAAAACATATTTTAAACTGTGCTGGACAAACATTTTATCTCTCTATTTGATTGCAGTTCTAAGGAAAAGCATTGCTTCACTGACTTCAAAAGACATAAAATATGTGTGCCTTACTGAAAAGTCTAAGAAAAAAAAAAAGCAAACAAACTAAAAGAACTCTGTAGTTCTGTTTTTTTTTTCTTTTCTGATTGTTTCATTTGAAAGTAAAAAAAATAAAATATATAGATACTGAAGTAAATTCTGAACTAAATCATACATTTTGAATTGCAGAATTAAGATGGTTTTGATTTTCCAGAATTATTGGGAGGGAGAAATGAGATAGAATTAATTAATAGATTAATCCCAGCCAAATGTCACAAATGTCTGCAGTTTTTAATCATGCCAAACCTGATTTTTCAAGTAAAAAAACCTCAGCCATGCAAAACTGCAGCCAGCTCTAATTTTAATCTGAGAACTCAAAGTGACATTTTGGGAGCCAAAGGAGAAGCCACTGAGCACTTTCATTCAGCCCAACATATTAGCAGCTAAGCTCTGTTTCTCTCCTTCTCTAACAACTGGGTATGTCTCTGAAATGCAAGAAAATTCATCTGACTTGATGTTTCCCCCAAATGTCACGAAAGAAAAGCCAGATACAACGTCTTGGTTAGTTTAGAATTCCACGAGCTGCATTTGTTTTCCTGGTAAGGCTGCAGCCTCAAATCCAGTATGTTCTTTCAAGTCCAAAGGGAATCCCTGCTGGAAGGACAACCATGAAGATAAGAGGTTTCTTAGTCCTGTCAGTTCCTTTCATATGTCCCCAGATCTCTCTCAAAAATGATAGGAAAAGCTGCCAAACCTCCCTGCCCTTCTGATAGAGAGGTATTTATGCACACCCAGCCTGCAGTGGCTCAGGAACTGTAAAACCCAAGAGTCTGGGCACTGCTTTGTTCTAGCCTTGCCCCTGTAAGAGGGAAAACATTCCAGACATGGTCTCCCGCACGCAGCCTGGGGTTGCTGAGCCTGCCAGCATCAGCACAATGCAGCATGATTACAACCATGCAGAAAAAAGATGATTGCATTTTTCGGTGTTTTCCTGCCCCTTAACCAAATGACAGGACAAGCATATGCTGGCCTGAGAGCAACAGACAGCTCGGTTTTCAGCTCGTGTTTTGAGGGATCTACTATCTAAAACTCCCCAGTGCTTTTCTTATAGTGAAATGATGTTGGGGACCTTAGCATGAGGCTAAAGACACATTTAGCACAAATTATAACTGCTTCAGAAAGTTGGAGAGATTTAGGCCAGGGCTGATCACCCATGAAACTGGCGCTCAAGAGTGAAGGATATTTGGGTTGATAGCAAAAAAGGTTGTATAATCTGTATAGATTCCTTTGTGGCTCTAGCAACAAATCGCTTGAGTAATGCTAACAGTGGAAAGAGTTTTTTAAGTCTCACTCTAGTCAAAAGTACTTTGTTCTGTTTTTTGATGTTTGGTTGGGGTTTTTTTAATAGAGAATATTACTGTTGTCATCTATACAACTGATCCTAGCTTCACTGCATTTCCCTATGGTTTGTTCCCAGACCTGGCTGCATGGTATTGATGAAGTAGCTGGTCCTGTGACAACTCTTCTTCCATCTTAGGAGCCCTGCAGGGCAGCATGGTGTTCATTATGTTGACCTTACTTTGAGTATTTTCCATGCAAAGTATGGAATAACAAACTGGCAATAAAATGAAAATAGAACATAAAGAATCTGGTTCCAAGTTTTAGTGACTAGGTTACTCTGCCAAAAATAAACAAAGAGAGAATAATCAGGAACATATTCCTGATCTCTGATCTCCTATATGTGCCATGTCATCAGACAGTTTGTGAAATGTATCATCTTTTTCTAACTGAATCCAGAACTCATAGTCAGAAAAACACTGCTGAGTGTGTCATAGTCAGAAAAGTGACTACATAAGTGGAATCTGGATGACAAAAGAGTTAGCATGCCAGATGCTTGTTTGGGGTACATTGGTATGCTCTGTTGATTTGTACCTCTGAGGTTCTGAACAGCTATTTATGATTTGACTGCCCTGTTAATTCAAGCCATCACCTGAAAACAGCGCCAGCTGAAACATTTTCACAATGGGGAAAATTCACAAAAGCATTCTATGTAAGCAATAAATCTGTTTTGACAAAGTTTAAGGGAAACTCCTATATGCTGTAGCCTAAGATAGAGAAAACAGAGTCTCTGCTTCTCCAGGGTCTAGTTTTCGTCCCAGATCACATTGAATCAGTCAGCAGTGGGCATTAAGATTTTGAGTTTCTCACAACTGAGTGCCTAAAACACCAGCCACAGGAGGAAAGAAATATCCACAGGTTTTGTCCTCAGCACACCTAAAAATGGACACAGTTCTGCTTCATTTCTATAACATCTTAAAGAACTTATTTTCAGGCTTCTGAGGCTCAAAAACAAATTTGTAAGCTTCAGATGTTGCAGCAAAGAAGAGTTGTCTCCTGGTAAAGTCCTCTACTAACTGAACAGTCCATATTCTGCAGTAATCAGAGATTACACATAGCAGATAAAATACCTTTTTCATCATTGCTTTTTGTGTCTCAGTTGAAAAGCTGGGTGAATGAGATGACAATTCAAGCAAAAAGCTTCAGGGCATAAAAAGGTGCAAGACTTTAGCAGGATTCTATTTTAGAAGGTACCTGAATGCTTTTCACATGCCATCCCTTGAACCATGACATCTGTGTGACAGGCCAGGGCCTTCAGAGAATGGAACCATGATGGGATTTTGGGAAGATTTGTTGAGAAGTCTTCCCTACTTAAAGTATTCCCTACTTAAAGATACTGATACTTACTTCAGTGATGAGCGAAGAGATTGTTTAGGGCAGAGAACAATACCTGCTGCAAAACATCATGCTATACTACATGGTATAGGCCAGATGAGATCTTTTCAGAGTGCTTAGAGTTACTTCTTGGCCTTTCACAACCTTTTTTGGCAGTGACTTCACCACCACAGTTTGTAAAACACTGTCTGTCTGCAGAGAGGTTGTTAAGCATATCAGTGATTTCCCCGTGTCAGTCATGCAACCAACCTGCTGGGAGCGTGGGAATCATTTGGGTTGCCACAACTCTTATTCTATTCGTGTGCATTCTTTCTCAGAGCAGGGAGAGCTAACAGCCATGCTTTGACGTAGCAGAGAATCACAAGATGGTAATAGGGCATACTGGACACTTTCAAATCTGTAATGAGAAGTAGGCAGCATCACTGTATTTTTCATGGCTTGTACGGATACTGCCTTTCCTTGCATTGGTCTCCTTTCTGATCAGCTGTATGATACACTGGTCTTCCTGTCCACAGTGCTCTCTGAAAAGTAAACAGCACAAAGTGTTTGCAGAATACACTGTGGAGATGAGCAGGACTGTGCACACACCAGGACTCACTGATGTGTACCTCCCATGGCCTTGTGCAGCCCACATTAAAGCCCAGACTATGGTGTTAAAATAGTTTAAGTTGATCTGTCCTACTACTGCCTAGTCCCAACCTTCTCCTTGATCTTGGCCATGTCCTTGTCCTCTGTATTGTCCCAGGGGCTTGATTGACCCCACTCAGACAGCTTAACAGGCAAAACCTATTCTCCTTCCCAGTGCTGAGCAAGTTCCAGGGTGAGGACCGGGCCATGCACACTGACTTTATTGGTCACATGGCAGTGGAGGCACAGCCTGACTCTCCATTCTACAGCTCTACTGCCAGATCTCTGACTGTACAAGGAGAAGTTTACCCCCTGGAAAGTGAACCAATAAACGTGGAGCAAATCCTAAATATGGCTGCATACAGAACACTTACTACAGAGACAGAAGCATGAGTAAGCCACAGAAAATAGCCTGATGAGGGCCAGCTCTTGTCTCTTTTATTCCTGCTTCGAGCTGTCATAACTGGGCCATGGCTTCTGGCCATGTCATTACAGGAGCTCGCTGGGCTGACAGTTCTGGTGCTGCTGATAGCACTGGTGGTTGCTGTTTGCTCAGGAGCAGAGAGCTGGGCAACAATCCCACACGTTTGCCATGTTTGCCGAGTTCTCTGATGCATCAGCCAAGTCACTGAGGTGCCACCTGAGTGATGGCAAGAACCAGTGCTGGGTTAGCCTGTGTGGTAGGGGTAAGCACAGGGACCTTTGGCCTGGGAGGGCTGGGGGGCAACTCGCAAGCTCTCTCATTTCAAATGCTTCTGAGGCTTGTTCCTTTACTGTTATTGCATGGGGTGCTGTTTCATAACAGAGCTCGTTCCTCATCTCTTCTTGTTCCTTCACGGTTTATAAGGCATATGTTACTTACTCCTTGGTCAGGAGCTCTGCCACAAATTGTCAGTCGGTCTCAGCATTTAGACTTGTTTGTTGTCTTAATACATGCAACAGAGGAAAGTTTTAGCCCCCAATTAAAGCAATGTCCTGATCTAACATATAAGCATTAAAGTCTCAATCTTTGGAACTTTTCTGTGCCGGTTCTGGAGCTGAACAATAAAGATATAGGAGCGCTAAACATCTGATTTCAAGAAACAAAGTTTTGTGTACCTTTGTCATTCCTGTAATCTACCTGCTGGTTGAATACTATGAAAAATTCTTTTTCCACTTTGCATTAAAATCTGATGTCAAGCAAGCACCCAGGTCAAAATAGGTAATGCTTACCTTCTCATATTGCTCTAGCAGTGTGAGTTGGCTATTTTGAGGCAAATGTAGAATGTAGATCTTAGGGGTTGAATTTGAAAGGAACAGGCTGACAGGTTTACAATGTTTTGTCCTGAAGATGTTAAATATCACTTTGGGACCCCACCCTAAACCAGAATTCTAGGGTTTAAAACTAGCACCTGAACTTCATCCTATAAATCCACCTCATTATGGATTTTTTCCTACAAAGTTTACTTTTGGGATCCATTAATAATTTGGATCCTTAAAGTCATTCATCCAAAAGCGTGACAGAGTCCAACCAATTTATTGTTTTGCTTTAGTGTAAGTTGAAGGCAGTCCCATACACATGTATGCAATCCTGCGTGGAAGGTACTGGTGTGTTCATTCTTTCTCTGCTGAGCTGGTAGCCTGGGATGCAGTTTGACACCTCAGCATCCACAGTTCCTATACCTCTCCCTTAACGTCTCCCTCTTAACGCCAGTGCCATTCCCAGCCAGAGGCACACATCAAATGAAGGGTTTGTGCTGAGTTCCTGCAAGGTTAATTATTTGACTGTGGGACAGAAATACCTAAAGTGCTGTGCGATCCCCTTGCCAGCTGCTACTGAAGGCACTCACACTGCACACCTGGGCACTCTTGGACTGCTGGGTCTGAAAGACTGATGTTGGTACTGCATTGAAAGGGGCACCTTAAAGCCATACATTACAAAGGTCATTTCCACTTTGGAAATGATAGTTACAAATGACAGGTGTTCTGCTGTTCCTAAAACCGCTTTTGACATTCCATGTTCTGCCCTTGCTCCCCCTTGTGCATAACCAACTGTTCTACTTATCCACAAATAAAATTCAAATCAGTAATGCTGTAACAATGCTTGAGGTAATTCTCTCGTTTGGACGCACCATCATGCAAGGGTGAGTTCTTCTATGTTCGTAACTTCACTTCTAAGCAAGGTAGGACTCGCAAGAAATTAATACATTGCCTGAGCTTTGTAGCAGATTCAGACTTTATGAAGTACTAGTGGTCTGTTACTGCTACATCTCCGAATCTAAGATTAAAATCTGCTTTTTTAAAAGAAAAAAGAAAAAAAAACAAAACTGAAAACTGTCATCACCTGTTTTGGAAGTATAATTTTCTGTTATCTAGAAGGCTTTAAGAATACTAATTTTAAGTCTTTTCTCGACACAATTCTGAACAGCTAAAAAAAATCCAAGAATGTTTCCCACCACAAAACCAAGCTCTGGCTTCCACCGGTTCTGCTGTATGTTGGAACTGGGCGCCAAGAATTCCGATTTCTGTTAATAAGCAGATCACTACAAATTTTGACTGCAGCAAATCATGATTGATTCAAGTTCAGTTTTATGTTTCACTGACACCATTTCCAAGCTGGCATCCTCCTTTGAATTTTCACTTCTATTTTCACTTAAGAATTATGCAAAGTGGGATCTTCTGAAAGGATTATAATGAGTTGAATCCGTTCACTGCTGTAATGATCACATTTGCCTAATTGACACCTAATCACATCTCAGTCCAGGCTAGATTCCAGAGTCAACAGTGTAGTCTCAGCTGTACTCGAGTTTCAGACTGTATGTGCAAAAGTACAGGACAGTACAAACCTAAAGACACTAAGGAACAGGACTTGTCAAGATACTCTAGTTCTGTATGGCTCAGTGTGGCCAATAACCTTGATGTGCAGCCACAAAACACATCTAAACCCAGATTCTTACCTATTTAAAACTTTAGAACTCTTTAATATGCTGGTAAGACAGCAGAACCAGTCTGCCAGCACTGGGCATCTCCAGAGCCCACTGTGTTACAGACATGCCCTTGTTCTGCTTAGCTCAATTTGCAGTGCCCCACAGAACAATTCATGCAGACCTTTTTCTGAACTATCTGCAGGTTTTTTTACAAATTGCAATTCCATGGGCAAGTTGCACTGCCTAAATCCTCCATTGTTGGTATTCTTTTCCAGTGTGTGCCTTTGTGCAGAAATCATACCAGCATGGCTGCTTGAAAGCAACTGAGAGCCTCTAACTCAAGAACAGCTCCCTTTCCCAGTATAAAACAGCAACACAAGCAAGCACTGTTCAGTGGTTCCAGGCAGACTTTTGTATCTCAGCTTAGCTACAAGAATGGAAACATTACTCCCTGCCTTAACTTAAATAAGCATGGGCATGATCCTGGGGGTATCTAGCTCTCTGACTTAAGGACTGGACCCGAGCAGTCAGATCCCTTCTAGTTTGCAGTCAACAGGAAGACCAGAAGCAAACCTGTGCCCCAGGGGAGACGGGTGGAGCAGTTCTGTTTTGGACGCTGGTAGGAACCTACAGTGTCTAAAGCCTTCAGTCTTGCCTGCCTTTTAAACATGACATTGCTCTGGGATTAACCACTCTACACAAATGACAGCCAAAGCACAAAGAAGTTAAGAAACATGTCAGAGATAAGAACAAAGGATTTGTAGTAGGGCAAGGGTTCCACCTTTGCTTCCCATATGGTGGTCTCCCCACAGAGATGTACTTCTCATGCTCTGAGGTGACTATCAGCTGACCACCTGAAGGCCACTTCTTACAGGAGATATATTTTCCTTCTTATTAATGCAGTTCTAGGTAGTTGGCTTATTCTGCCACTGATTTATGAAAGGAGTAACTCCTGCAGAGGGTTCAGAGTGAAATCAGACGGTCTTATTCTGCTCAAAGATCACAAGTAAATATATAAATTGACTCCACTGACGTCAGGGTGAATTCCTCCCAGCTTTACACCACTGTATCCAAAGTCAGACTGTCACCAAGATTGGTCATTTTATAGAGAAGAACAGGGCGAAAGTGCCAAGTGGTTTTGTTTTCAGAGACCATTGGTGCTGTGACGAGGGGTTGCTCAGCAAATCGCTTGAAACTCAGCCTGATAACTAGTGGATGTTTTCCTTGTTATCTTCTGTCCCTTGACAGATGTGCAGTATGGAAAGTTTCAACATGATGCAGATGTATGGCATGCATGGTCTGGGAAGGCAGAAGAATTTCACAGCACAAAATGGAAATTTTCGTGACTGCCAAGCACTCAGGTCTTCATTTTGTCCCTCTCAGTTCAGATTTCCAAGCATTGCAAGGATTCACCATAGCAAAAGGTTACCAGAGATGGGGAACAATGGGGTGCTGGGGAGCAGCAGGGCTGTGATTTAGCAAGGGAAAGAAGAAAAAGAGAAGCGTAAGAAGGGCTGTGCTGATGCCTTTAAGAAAACCTCTTCTGGTGCTGTTGGATAGAAGAGTTCTGGGTGCCTGTGAAGCTAATGATTTAATTAAAGTAAAAGCTCTGTGGTGGCTGACATGCGATGTAAATAATGTGCTCAAAGGAGTCTATAAAGGGCAGAGCTGCCTCTAATAACCTATTATGTATTATCAGCCGCCCCATTGTACCTTCTGGCATGGCGGGGCGCTGGGTGCGGCGCGGCCGAGCGTCAGCCCTGGCTAGTTCATTGCCAGGCCATCTCTGGGGAGGAAGCGCTCCCTGTTTACAGGAAATGCAGGACAAGGGCCGGAGGGCCAGGCCGAGCACAAGCCACCGCGCACCGCCTGGGAGTGCGGGGAGGGGGTGTGCCACTTGTCCCAGGCCCAAGGACGCAGTGTTTTGTTTCCAGGCATGTCCAGATTTTACTGTTGCTTTGTTTTTTCTAGCATTTTAAAGCCACAGGGCTGGGGAGGGGAATGGTGCTCTCGGACAGCGGAGCACCCCAGAGTGAAACGTGGAGGTTTGTGCGGGTGCCTCAAAGCAAGAGCAGCCCGTCCAGCCCAGCCCATTGGGAACATGGCTAGTGAAACCTCACTGTCAGGCTTTCTCTTCTCCTCCTCTGCTTGTGCTGCCCCAGACTGGGTCCGAGACATGCCTCTTCTTCATGTCTCTCTTCCAGAACCAGACCTGCACCTCTGGCGGCAGCTGCTGAAGGTGAGAGACTTTTGTCCCTAAAGTTCTTCAGAACAGAGCAGAAGCCTTACGGACCTGACCAAAAATTCTCTTCCCCTCTCCTGTGTCCCGCACCCACACCAATTTTTTTTTCCATTTTGCAAAAAAGAGCAAATTTCAAATAGAAACATTTGTGGCATGAGGAAGAACTCCTTTCTGGCCTGAGCAGGCAAACAGCTTATGCCTCAGACTGTGAAATGTGATTATCCCCGCATTCCCTTGCCTTGTCAGACTGCGTATGTTATTGGCAGACATCATGTCTTTCCTGCCCTTTTCAGTCTTCAGCTGCAATATCTGCTGTGATGACCTGCCATAACAGGGAACTGACTGGCTAAACACATGCTCCTTTAATAAGCATTTCCTTTTATTGGTTTTACATGTACTTGGACTTTAATTTTCTTCAGTAATGAGCCTTCCTTCCACAGAATGAATTAAAAAAATAATTTACAAGTAGATCCAAGAAAATAACTGATCAGTTTTAATAAAACTGGGTCATTGAGTATCCCGCTGCCTCTCCCAGTTGCTATCACTGACTTGAGTTTGTATGATTTTAATTTTTTGCAGTAAGGCTATGATGTCTGAGAAAGACAGAGTTTGTACTGGTAACTACTGGGCATGTGACTTGAAATAAAGCCAGGGACAGGATACTGAATGTTGCATTCAATCCATTTGGACCAATAATAGAGGGGTTTGGAGCTTTCTTGTTTGGGTTTTTTTTTGTTTTCTCCTCCCCACTGGATTGAGGGGATTTTATATGTGTGGGCTTTGCATAAACTAGCTGTGTCCAGGTGAAATTCTGGTCTCCCTCTTGCATCCAGTACATGATATCCAGTTATAAGCTAAGATCCCTGTGCAAGAAAGGGATCTGTCTATGGGAAGGTTATGGCAGCAATTCACTAGCTATTTGTAAACTGGGCATATTTGGTTCTGACATGGTATGTCAAGGTCGTCACTGCTCAGTTGGCTTCAGGGAGGTTATACTTGTAGAGGACATACCCCATGAACAGAGAATAACTGTTTGCACCTTCACAGGTAGCTCCTACAAACTTGCTTTGCTGACTCAGGGGAAATGACTGCCAGTGCAATCACCAATACACACAGAAAATTATCATAACAGACATTCATTTCAGAGCTTTAGTGGGTCTAGGCCTAACTGAACTCAACATCACTGCCTCTCTTTAGCAAAGAATTGAAATAATTGTCTTTTGTCACCAGTCCAGAACTGTGGTTTTACTAATGAACAGATGAAACATTTTAGACAAAAAGATATTATGTCCCACACAAAAGGTAGAGCAGAAGTCAGCATTTACCCCAGAAACCAAAGGAGTTCACTTACTTCCTATTCCCACTGTGTGGAAACAGTGAATATGGTGAGCCATGTGTTGATAGTTACTGTCAAAATCAGCTTTTAGTAACAGTTGTTCCACTATGGAAAGGGACCAAGGATGTGGTTTCTAGCCTCTTCTAACTGCTTTCTTCATCTTGTGGTGACATTCCGGACCAAATTCTGCTTTGATCTTTACTTGCAGGCACTTTTGAAACCATAAGAAATCTTCAGGAAATAAATCAGGCTTCTTTGGCCCTTCAAGTATGTTGGCAGCAATTAAGTTGCATCATCTAAATTGCAGTTTGCAACAGATGCAAAGAAAAGATATTAGCATGATCTCTGGGGAAAAAGGTTCCATTCTTTTCTTAAATCCTACTAAGGATAGTGTCAAATATTCTTCATTCTTTTTCTGTTCTGGCACTGACTAGGGATGTAGAGTGAGAGAGGGAGGCAGCAGGGAGGTAATCTAGTTGTCAGTAACTGAATGCTGCCACAGTGGGTAAAACCTGAACTCTGGACCCCGGACTCTGTTCCTGGAAATCATTAAGCAAGGTATCCTTATCCTGGATGACCTGGGTCATCCTTTACACTGTACATTCTTATGGAGCCAAATTATGCATTTGGCTCAAATATGAACACAGCAGAGGTTCCTTACGTGCTTGCACTTGTTCATGCTGTTCTTTAGACTGATAGTATGTTGAAACCTACTTCCCAAAGAAACCAGTTTACTCCTAGGAAGCAAACACATGCTAGCTGGCCACCGCGTATTACACTGCTGTGATTGATAATAAGCCACACAGTCTCCTTCTCCAGAAGCTACATTTTGCAATACTGAAATCCAATTTTAAAGAAGTTCCCTGTCCCTGAAAGGACACATGAGAATGAGGGAGGTGCTAAGGAACTGAGATGGGGGAATCTGGATATCCTCACTGGCCAGATGACACTTCCCTTTGCCCTGGACATGGCTCCCAGTGGCCTGCTCCCTCCCGTATGATTAATGTGGGGGAATCACTGTGGCACTAGAACTGCACAATATCCTAACCCTACACAAATGCTCATGCTTTGGGGAGATGCTCTTGACTGACCAACAAATGTCTAGCACACTTAGACTGTCTGAGCAGGTTCAGCTGCAAATACTTCGTAAGTCTGTCCCAACACACAGGATCATACCTTACAGACACTGTGATGGACATTGCCAGCCCATCTTAACAGCCCAGTCAGCTGCATTTCAGATTTATAAAGAGCCCCTGGATGGAAAGGATGGAAACTCCACAGGTATCATAAAGCATTAACTGAGAGCTCCAGGAATACATTAATATAAATACCTTACAGGACAGAGCACTCCCCTTCTCCCATCATGACCAGTGGTGAAGCACAGACCATCACAGAATCACCATGAAATAACTCAAGGGTTCTGGGATCTGAGTACCTTGTTCTTTAATTGATGCCATTGGTATCACAATAATATTTCTCTCATCCTTTTGATGTTTTCCCAGAATCCTCACTGTTACAATCCACTTAATAAGCACTGAAATGTTAGTATGATCTCATTACATCCATTTTGAGGGGTTGACGAGGGAGAAACAAAGCAGTTCGGGTTGCAACTAAGTATGAACCTTTTGCTTTAAACTGAGCCAAAACACTGATCCTTTGGGGAAGCTTGAACAAGTTCAGTTAACTTCCCACTGCTCCTTTCAGACCTTTCTGCTTGCTTAAACGGTCCTGTTTGAACGTGGCAGCAAAAAACCAAAGCTTGAGAAATCTTGCTTTCCATGCCTCACAGGTCTGCAGGAATTCTCTTTCCCTGGCTGGTGATCTCTGGGCAGTGTGTGGGTTTGCTATGTCTGAGCGAGTGTCTGGGATTACACCCCTGAGCAAGTCTGTTCTCTTTCCCTGCAGTGCCTACACTGAGCCCTACAAGGTGTGCCCGGTCTCTGTGATACCAACGGAGGTCATCACATCAGATGAGGAACAGAAGAGTTCAGAAGATGAGAGCAGTCCAAGTGATCCCAGCCTCACTAACAAGGTAAAAGAGCTGAAAATGGGGAATGTTGAAACCAAGAGAGGGAGAAACAATTTGCGGAAGAGCTTGGCTTCCCAGCTCTCTTTGCTCTTTGTCTATTGCTCATTTAGATATGTGAGAGCCATCGATCCTCTACTCCCCCAGTGCACTAGCAACAATTTACCCCTATAGCATGTGGCAAAGCCAAAGAATGGCAGTGCTAAGGTGGACTGTGGAGGCAACTGAGCCAGCAGGAACAGCCTGGCTTGAATGTCAAGAAGGATGTCTCACTTAGAAGAAGGATTTAGCTGCGACCTTGCTAATTTAAAAAATGCATTGAGTAAAACAATGACAAATACATTATTTGGACCAGTTTTGCATTGGTTGGGAGATGGAGTAAATTATCTAATAGGTCTCTCCCATCTTGGAATTCTCGTATCATGTGAAAATACACTCAAATTTGGGTTTATTTTACTGACTTCTGATGAATAAAACAGCTCTTAAATTATGACGATGACCGTGGAAATATGACCACAGCTTAAAACCATACAGGGCTGCTTTAACCTCCAGCTCATGAACAGTGCAGTTGTTAAAGAAATGGCATCAAACTGCTTTAGGCACAAATTTATCTTTGTTTACGGAATTTCTTTGTGTGTATGTGTTCTTAAAACCTAATATGAGCCTAACAATCTAATGTTGTGTCTCCTGAACACAAGCATCTGCAGCATAGCCCATTTGGTATGCATGCAACAAATGGGTATGTTCTTCTGAAGTCTTCCAATTTGAGCCCTAGGAACTAAGACTGCAGAAGAAAATAGCAAATTCTGATTTCCCACACCTCTGTCTGCCATTTGTTTTGGCCTGGTCTCAGCGTCAGCACAGCTGTGTGGGTTCCTGATTGTAGATGGCTTCTGTCTGATCATGGGCATGTGTCAGAGCCTGCAGAAGTCTATGCAGATGCCCCTCCAAAACCAAATGATGGCTGAGCAAGGGCTCACCTCTGTCAAGGAGATGTATACGTATAGTGGTTCTAAGAAGATCAGAGCTCTTTAGGCATTTCCAGAATGTGAAGCTTTATTTAGGGGCTGGTGTAGAGACAGAATTTAGAATGTAGAGACTGGTGGAGCAGAATTTTCCTCTTACCCAGACACTGATTCTTAAGAAACAGAAAAGGTGAAATGACAGTGAAGGGCAAGTGAAGTTGCTGTTGCTCTAATCTCTAAGGGAGAAATGCTGAATCACTTCTAGGTCTACCCTGCAGGGTGCTGAGCTGCCTCTGGTACCAGAAAAGACTGTGGTTTGATCTCCTTGCTGACAGGAAACAAATGAAACAGTTGCAAGCAACCTTATCTTTTTTCCTCTGAAATTCATGGAATTGTTTTTTTTGTTTGTTTTCACACTGTTGGAAAGGGGAAAACCTTTACATTTCTGACATTACTGGTTAAATGAAAAATGTTTTTCCTTTCAGTTCTATGAGTTAGCTGGCAAACTGGTAGCATTTATAGAGAGTGCGCTTGCGTGTTATCTAAGCTGGTCAGGTTTCTTGGCATCTCTTAGTTGTGATGCCAGCAGAGAAGTGACAACAAAATTGTGGCTTGAGTTCACTAGGGAAATGCATGTAATCACTATGCTCTTGGAAGCAAATTCAAGGCTGGTAAAGCCAATGTTATTGTAGGGTTTTACTCAAGACACTAGGAAATGATGGTTTTCTAAATGCCTCCCTTATTGTATCTCATGCATTTTAAGTGTTCTGTTGTGCTGGGATAACCACACTGTGTAACTGTCACATGAGAAGGCAGCACTTAGAAAGCAAAGCATGTGCTTCAGAGTCTGGCTAGAGGTATCCCTCCCACTCCTCAGGCAAACACGAACTCGGTGTCTGCACATGCCTGACAGAGACTGTCAGAGCAGGGCTGGCTGGTTGGTTGGCCTCTGCTTCCCAAGCTAATATTCAGCAAGGATCACAGTTCACAGAATCAGACTGCCACCAGCTCCTGGTGTCTTAAACCAGCATCTGAATACAGACTGTATTTCCAAGCTAGCTGATGAATTAGTGGTGTGGCTATTTACTCTGCCAAGAATCAGGCCAGGGAAGAAGACATAACCTGATCTGCCTGTTATCATTCTGGCTGTAGGAAGATTAGCCACTCTGCAACTTACCAGGCTTTAGACCTCTAAAAGCTCTAAAAAGTGGTTGGAACAGCAGTGATTTCATCCCTAGATAAGCCACTTGCTTAGTAAGCCAAGTCAGGGGGCTGTGCTTGTTTGTGGAACCACAAAAAGATTTAGAGACAAGAAGTGGCACCTTTGAGTGTCTTCTTGTAGTCTCACTAGGGCAGGTATTACTTTGGACAGACTAAGGAGGTCCTGGGAACCATCCTGTCAAATTCTATGTGTTCCAACTGTCCCCAGGAGCCAATCTGTTATCAGAGACTCGTGATCTGGGCAATCAGAGGCTACCAAGCCTGAGGACTCTCTTGCCAGTTGGACACGGCCTCAGCATCACTGTTGCAGGCTGTGTGAAGCAATAATCAAAGGGTGGCCAGGAAGACTCGATTTCCTAGGGAAAATAGTCAGTGCAGGGCTCTGACATGAACTGCTGTCTTTTGCTCATGCTAGACACAGAGTAAGAGCAACAACGGAATCTTCTCAAAGTCTCATGAGCCGATGCTGCAGATTCAGTCAGAGACAGTTCATTGTAATTAAGAGTCAACAGGAAAAATTCCATCTGTCCATAGCTCTTGTCCCAGAAAGTACTTGTGTCTTCAGAGAGGACTGACAGAAGACGGGCTTTCCTACTCTACAGCTCCCGCATCCTTTTATTGTCTTCTCACGCAGATCTTCAGGGTGCCAAGGGGACATTAGCTGCCCTGTCAAAACCTGTCTCTGTGATGACAAACTGCAAAGAACTTGTCCAGCTCCCCGACAAAGTGATGTATCCCTTGGAGCAAAATCCTCAGGACAACCCAGAGTGGCTGTATGACATGACAGAGTTCAGAAGCACTGTCACTTGGGGAGAATTGGCAGAGGCATGTTAGTCTGGAAGCCAAAAATAGTACCATGGATTTTGGAATAAGCTAATCTTGTTAAAACAACTGTTTGGGGCTGGCCCACTAAGAGCTGAATACGGATTTTGAAAGATACATCTACATGCACACAAAGAACCTTCTGTGGTTTGTTGGTTTGATTTCAGTTTTTCTCCTCCTCAAGGGAACCTTAATTTAAATAAAGGCATGAAACAGCCTAGATGATAAAATCTCCCCTCTCTCTTCAGATACATGCTTTTCATTTGCATTGAGATGGATTCTGCTTGCTGCCTTTCACTGTCATGAATGAATTCCTGTACCAAAATGCAAGCAGCACGTTTTGGTTTTTCTAACTTGCTGTCTCCCAGTCTTGCTGGAGAATCGCAAGACTTCCAGTTTGCATCAGAATTTTTTCCTCTGATGTTTCTTCATAAGGTTCATTTTTATAAGTAGATATAATTTCAGAAATTAGCTTTGTACACAATTTCCTGGTATTGTTTCAACAGCTTGTCTCCTTTGAATCCCTGCTCTCCTGAGGATCAGATTCACACAAGTGAACCCCTGTTCTGCTAACAATTTGAATCACAGCCAGTAACACATATTCAGGGTTATTTTACGTTATCAGCTTTATTTTAGAGAGCAAGCAAAGAAGGTCTTTCATCTCTATTGTATTACAGGAATTTCTATTACTAGAAGCCTATTTGGAATGGGTCAGGTATAAGAATGTAAAACAGGAGGTGGGTTTTTGTCTGTTCCGCTAGGAAGTTCCTCAAACCCTGAGAATCAAGAAGTTGTCATCAGGAGTCACCTGGTGGTTTTGGTTCTTCTGTATAATACTAACTGTGAAAATTTGTTCTTTCTGGTTAAATAAGCACTTTATTTCCTTCTTCAGTCTGCTGGCATAGGATAGCTACCTAGAGAACTCAGAGGCAGGGAATGCTGTACATTTTCTTAACCTTTGTAATTCTACTTGGTTATATTATAAAAGGTGATGCCCTTCACTTACGCTATTGATGGAAATTCACTGTGGTTTTCCCCTCTTGCTAAGCTAATTTAGAAGAGCTCCTGGCCATCTCTTATTCATGTGTCTTTTATATATGTCCATTTAATTAAATCCCTCCCAGTTTGTCAGAAGGTGGCACGTGGCTGTTCTGTGCTAGATTATCAAGGTTATATGACAGCATCTGAGTTGCCTACAGCAAAAAAAAAATAAAAAATTGCAATTAAGGATTCCAGTTAGGAACAAAAAACTTGTCTCAAATAAATTAAGGACTTTATCTCCTACCTCTGAAGATTCACTTACTAGACAAATATTTAAAGTCCAGGATGCTGAACTCCAAATTTTTCTTCTCATCACTAGGCTGGATTCAAACCTGAACTCTTTGATTGTTTTTTTACTGCTAAAACCAGATAAATCCATCTCGGACCCACCCAGCTAAAAATTATTAAAGGAATTAAAGGGGATATCACAAAATGGTAAGGGTTGGCAGGGAACTCTGGAGATCATCTAGTCCAACCCCCTGCTAAAGCAGGTTCACCCAGAGCAGTCTGGACATAGCTGGAACACAAAGAAATATCTTTTATCCAGAACACAGATCTGCCTGCCAGTTAGCTGTATGGGAAATCTAGAAGTAAACCAATCTGTATGCAAATGCTGTTGAATTTAGTCTAAAACCAGTCTAAAACCACCATCCTTACGTCACAAGGAGCTGTACAGAGCCAGCATTCAAGAGATGTGATCTTACCTTGGTAGCAAAACGTGAAAGTCTGTAGTGAGTTGAGTAGCATGTAACCAGAACAAAATGGTATAAAAGAAAAGGAATTCAGGCCAGATGGGGCTGGGTTTTATGCCAATTAAAACCCAAAGCATTTTTGCTAGTCATTTGGTACTTTGATATATCTAATCCTAGCCAGACTGTAGGGGTACTCATTACGATTATACGGCGGCACATGGGGGGCATGGCATGAAGGGGAACTCCATGCAGAAGGGATCCCTAATGCTGTAATGGTGAGAAGGCAGCACTAGGGACAAGACGCTCCAGCCTTCTCGCAGCTATCAAATAAAAGGCAGTGGAGGAAAAAAGGGGCAGCAACCCAGTATGGCAGAGGGAGGGGACCCGTGCCTCACATGAACAAGGAACAGTAGGCTTAGCCACAAAGGTCTCACAAAGGGCAGGGCAGCTACCATCTCAAGTACATTAACTGCCTTTGCTGCTCCTTGCCCATTTCCACATTGTGGGCTTGGTTTCCAGACTCTATTAATCATTCTGTTTTGCAAACCTTTAACCTTCACATACTAAAACACACACACATAGAACTGAAACGTGTGCTGGAGCTGGGAATGACAGATTTGTATGCCTTGAGGAAGCACCTAATTCAGACGCCTTTCAAGGGACAGCTCTTGATTTATATGACACAGATTCCCCAGAAGAGCTACAATCTCACTCTTCAAGGAAGGGGTCTGAAGTCAGGGAGACAGGAGATGTGGACTCCTTTTCCTTCTCTCACAGATTCACAGAGCCAGCCCAAAAAAGTCACTTGTTCTTGTAGTGCCTCAGTGTACAGTTGGCACCACTGTGGCATCATTGCTAGATAGATAGTTCATAATAATTACAAAAGGGGCATTATGAAGCCACTGAGCTTAGAGGCTGAAGCTGGCAAAGTGCTGTTGGCCTCTGGCTGTGACTGTAGCGCTCTTGTGCCAGGTACCATCCAGCTGCAATGCACCTTCCCTGAGGAGTCTGTGAAATAAGACAAAGACATAGGAAGATGCACAAAGAGATGTGGTTTGTCCGTGTCAGCATGGCAAGGCAGTGGCACACACAAGAACGGAGCTGCTGCTTCTGAGTCTTGACTAGTTACCCTGCTTTTGTTTGGAAAGGTTACTCCCTGGGTACTCCAGACAAGTGGTACACCCTTAGTGAACTGTTCTGTGATCTACTTGTGCTGCTCTTGGGACATACAGCCCCATTCTGGTCCCATGGAGCCAGATTTGCCCCCAGACCCACAATTTTTTAAGATGTATCAGGAGACCAATCTGGTTGTGATCAAGGTCCTGCAAAGAGCTGGGTCAGCACAACTGAGAGCTGGCACTGGGCTCAGAGGGAGCGAATGGCACTGTCACCAAAGTACCGTTGAATCAAAGCACGGCCTATTAGGGCCAATGGCAGATGCCTTTGGCATTGCTCAAAACAAAGCTAGATCATATAAATGACTCAGTGTGGAGGCTTCATCCCTACATTAATGGGATCCCTACCACACAGAGGAGGGAATCCTGCAAGTTACCGCACTCAGCATGGGCCATTAGCCTCCTTTTTCCACTGTTCACTACCTGCCACTTCTCAGCCCAAAAGTTTGTTCTATCAGAAAGCACAAAAGGGACATGAAACCTAAAGATTCTCAGTCTGAACTACCTAAGACTACAACTTAAATTCAGCTGTGCTCACACATGTGTTCTGTAAAGAGCTGCAGGCTTTTTGGTCCTCATTATTCTAAACCAAAGCTTTCAGGTGGTGGTGTGCTTCATTATGCATTTGGAAACATCGGCTATTGGAGAAGAAGGAACTCTTGAGCAAGTCACAAGTCATTTCTAGGTCTTACTTTTCCATCACTAAGCTTAGCATCCATTCGGAGGAGAACTGCAGGGCTCACTTTGTTTGCCAATCGAGAGATGGTTGCACAGTATCACCTCTGCAAGTTAAGCCGATCAGCTGAGCTGTAGCAATTGTACAAGTTCCTGGCCTGGCCAAAGTGCTTTTGTGTTTGTGACCTTCCTGGCACCAGCATGGTTTTCAGAGTGGAAAGAACAGGGAGATGTTTCAGTTATATAGTGCAGTGTTATATTATATATTGCCAGCATTCTATTAAACATTTGGTTTTGGTGAGGAAGGGGTGATGAGCCTATGAGACAAGACGACTCAGTGGAGCAGAAAGTCAGGGGTCCCCAGATGGCTGCATGGCCTCCATCTGCTAAGCAGAGCCCAGAGAGCAGCTTCTGAAGCCTGACGCTTGAGGGACCTGCACCCGCTCTGTCCCCTATTCCCAGAAGTCTGTCTCCGGACACTGTCATCAATCTCAGAGTTCATTTCCTGGTTAAACAAACAGCAATTAAATAACACAAGACAGGCAACGCCTAGAGACACTGTCTCAAGCTCACCCTAGACAGGCCATGTGACACTGGGGTCCCTGTGTTTCGTCTCTCGACTAAGACATATTAATCATAAGAGGAAATACAGAGTGTGACAGTGTGTGTATGCAAAGGCAAGGTGGGCCTAGCGCATGGGGAAAATGCACTTTGCTTCATGGCACTGGGGGAGCCAGGCTTGTCTGCACAGGATGTGTTGGGCAGCAGGCACTGGGCCAGGAGCCCCAGAAAGAAACAGCCCCCCCTTCATTTGCTCTGCTGGGTCAGTGTGCAGAAAATGAGAGAGAATAGAAAGCTCAGTGCCTCTACTGTGTTCCTACAGCAATTGGGGCAACCAGGAGAGGCACATCATGGTCTTCAAGAGCTGTTCACAAAGGGGAACCTGGGGGAAAGGGGCAATCAAATATTTGCTCCCAGGAGGAAAGTGAAGCTAAGGAAAAAAGCTTAAAATCTTTCCAGTGCACTCTATTAAACTGTAGCATAGTTCTCCAAAAGTCAGTGATTCAAAGCATGCTCTTCGGCACTCATCAGAGTGGAAGGAACAGAGCACTAGAGGACGAACCCTCAGACTTCTGGTGCTAAAGGAGAGATGGATTAGACATTTGAGACTGAGGAACAGTTCCCTTTCTATATTTCCTTTGGCTCTTGCAAAAGTTGCCTTCTAAAAAAAGTACACAGAAATAACCTAGAGATGAAAAAAACCATCACTGTGACAATGTTTATTTTCTGTGGAGGACTTACAGCCACAAACTTCCCATCTTACACCCAAGGACTACATCACACCTCAGCAAGTTCCAGTCCCAGCTCAGTAGCTGTCAGAAGCAGGATCCCTCAGCTGTGGGTTTCCAGCACACCTGGTCTAGCAAACAACATTGCCAGGTCTTGTTGCTGAACTCATCACCCCTGAGTCCACCTTAGGTCCACCTCAGTCCACCTGAGGCCTGCTTTCCTTTACTCTGCTAGACTACTGATTTAGTTCATAACCACTGCTAAATAAGTAAAACTTTTCCCAGTAGATTCTTTTCAGTAAGTATTTCCATGCTTTGGTCTTTTCTTACTGTAAGGACAAGTCGTGAAATAGGAGCAAAATACCTTAATTATCCACTTCAGAGCCATACACTTTGCTTCTTTCACAGTTTTCTGTGCCTTCCAAGATGCTTATCAGTTAAGTAGACACCACCGAGATTTCAAACAATGTTGTCTGCTGAATTACTGAGCTGTTTGCTTGCTGGAGATATTTATGGCCATTTAGCTTAGACATTTTGTTTAGCATGAAATAAAGCCTTTTGCCCAATTTGCTTCCATGGGTCTCACAGCACAACATATTCCACAGTTTGGAATATGACCATTTTGATGAAGAACTCCTTTTTCCATGTAATTAAGAGTACTAAATATATGGCATGAGCTTCAACAGCAATGAAAATTGCCTGTTTAAAGTTGAGCACTTTCTGCTTCTCTGACAAAATTTGAACCCGTAAAAACCAACAGAAAAGTTCTCTCTTTCTTCAACAGGAACATGTTTTTCAAACTTGATATCTGCCTTAGCAGCTATTGTATTTTACTGTATTACTAGTATTTGAATTGCAGAAACGCTGTCATGGAAAGGACTCCAGGATGCCAGACACCGAACAAGAAAGAGTAGGAGTCTGGTCACTATTTTTACTGAAGGAGTATGTCAGTTCAAAGTGCTCTGTAACATTGCTTTACTTTTTGGAATGACACATCTCTAAATTGTCTCTGTTTTTTGTTGTTAACAGAAAGAAGGCCAGTCCAGAGCTTACCTCATTGCCCAGGAGTTGATGTCTTCAGAAAAAGTGTAAGTTCATTGTCACAACCTACCCATTGCTCCCCTAAAACTGAAGCTACACAATCCACCCTTCAGCTTTGGTTTGATAGCAATTAATAAAAATTTGCCTCTTTCCTCAGATACGTGGAGATGCTCCAGCTGTTATGTATGGTAAGTAAATAATTTTAATCACTGACACCTAATTCTCCATTTACTTGGCTGCAATTTAGAAGACATAAAAACATTGTAGGGACTGAGGTGAATTAGAGGAGGAATGGCTTGCTCTGAACCATTGGAAAGGAATACTTCTGCCACTAATTTGCTCTTGCTACTGATCCTCAAATCTAGCATTTGTTGTTCCAAGGAATCCCAGTGCTTGCTGGGGATCTGAGACTGGTGTAAGATGCAGAGTAAGCCTAGCGCAGAAAAAGAGATGGTGATAAACAGAGGTGAAGCCTCTCTCTTCAGAGAGACACAGATAGGACCAGAGCTATGAAGCGTGGGGATTTGTTTTGAATGGATTCACTCTGCTTCCTTTTAACTTTTTTTTTTTTCCTGATAATGCAATATCAGTAATGTCGAGCATGACCTGGATATCCAAACTGACACACAGGTAATCACCATGGGTAAAACAGACTCTGGTGTCAGAAACTCACAAGGGAACACAAAGAATCACAGAGCTCTTTAATGGTGTAAACCCACTGGTGGCTTTGTCCCAGAGGACTGTGTTTCCCTTTAGCAGAACTGCCATCACCTCCACGGAGACAGGTGCGCAGCTTAGGTAGCTTCACTCTCATGATCTTTCTTAGCTGTTAGTTGCAAGGCAGCAGGGAGTAACAGCCACCACAAAAAGCCCACTACTGCTTGGATAAGAATTCCCTGAGAAGGCAAAGTAGCCCTAGGTTGTCCTTGGAGGACACTCCAAACCCTGGCAGTGGACAGGAACTCTGATGGAGAGAAAGGCAATGAGACCAGTGTTGTATTGCTGCCAGCTCATTGTGCCTCTCAAGCTGCTGCCAAAGTCTAAGGGTCTTCTCGAGCTTGGGCAGCAGAGGCAGGAGAGGAGCCTTTAATGTGACAGATGCCTTGCAGGTGATTGCACTGCAACAGATCAGAAGCTGCCAAGCTGGTCAGCTGGAGACCAAACACTTAAAAGGACCGAGCTGCTTAGCTGGAGTCTACCAGTGTTGTGGTTTGGCCTCAANCCCTACCGGAAACCAGGACAACCAATATTTTGATAAATAGGTGAAAACCTGCCCAGCCATTTGCCTCATCTATCCTGGCTTTCCTCAGATTTCTGCATAGCCAAACACATTATTTGACGCTAGTGAGACAGAGCTGTAGTGATCCATTGTCTGCTGAGGAAGCCAAGGTGGTTTCTTCACCTGTGGACAAATGGGCTTCTGGTCATTAAGAATACCCACAGAACTCCTTACTGAAATTAAGATTTTCAAAAGCATCATCAGGAAAAATAAAAAAGAGAAGAGTCTTTGCAGCTTCAAAATCAAAATAGGAAAGAAATATACACACAGAAGATTAGCACGCACAGACAGTATTAGCCACTCTGCATCTTCATTAGATGCATCCAAGTAAAACATTCCTAATTTATTTAATTTTCCATTTCCAAGTACATTTGTACTTTGGTTCATTATGGACAGCATGTAAATGCAGGGCTGAACTAGACTACGTGTACAGTGCACTGTGTTTAGTAGAGGTGTCTAGGAGAGGTCTCTCCATTGCATTATATGCTATACCTCTAGGAGATAAAAATGGCTCTAATGTGGTCTGGAAAATCTTCAACATATCTCTCAAAAATATAAATCTCGCAAGGTCCTTCAGTGCCTTTAGCTGCAGCAGCGATGGCTGCACACCTTGGCAGCTGCCAGAGCACTGTGCTCCTGTTGGGCTGCCTTGCCTGTGCTGCTGCTGGGCTAGGACGGGGCTGCCTCAGGACTTTCCCAATCCCTTCAGGACTTGCTTGACCCTTTTCTCCTTCCTCTGGTAAATCCATGTGTGGTGAGTTTGGCTCTGAGGCTATGTGTGTAAACATGTAATTTATGCATTTTCACAATAATTCTATTTTCTGCCTGGAGAAATAATTTGGAAGGAACAGGAAATACTATTTTTTATCTCTTTTCCAAGCTGACAACTTTAACATGGGACAGGGAATCTGTTTGATATCTTTGCTAATTTTTTTTGTTTAAAAACACTTATGGATGCAAGTGCATGCTGTTCCCCTCCAGCTGGATGGACTCCAAACTGTTGATAATCCCTAATAAAAAGAATCTTCATAAAATTACAGTTCAAAGGTTAGTTAGCTCGACTGCTAATTTTGTCTACTGCAGTGCTCCAGGATTGGCTCAAAGATATTGGGGAATGAAAAAAGAGAGTTTTCCTGGCTTGACTCAAGGATGTAACCACTCCCTGTTTTCCCATTGAGAAACTCAGACACTTTCTAAGCAGAAATGTGTAAATATGTAACATTACCCGGAGTTTGGCCTGCCAATCCTGGAATTAAGGTTTTAAGGCACAGGGGAAACTGGGTCTATTTTGACACCAAGTTATGTGGCGTTATCGATACACCGGAATNACTTCTACTACGAAGACAGGCTGAGGGAGCTGGGGTTGTTCAGCCTAGAGAAGAGGAGGCTCCGGGGAGACCTAACAGCAGCCTCTCAGTATCTGAAAGGGCCTACAGGAAGGCTGGGGAGAGTCTGTTTCCAAAGGCCTGCAGTGACAGGACGAGGGGCAATGGATTTAAGTTGGAGAAGAGTAGATTTAGATTGGATATTAGGAAAAAATTCTTTACTCTGAGGGCAATGGAACACTGGAACAGGTTGCCCAGGGAGGTGGTTGAGGCCCCTTCCCTGGAGATATTCCAGGTGAGGCTCGATGTCGCCCTGGGCAGCCTGGTCTAGTCAGGGGTGTCCCTGCGACTGCAGGGAGGTCGGGTTAGATGACCTTTGGAGGTCCCTTCTGGCCTGGATGATTCTATGATTTTAATAATACTTAATCATTAGGTTTGGATCAGCAGGTTAATTTATGAGGGAAAAGATACTGATGATAGCACACCTGTGACTGGGCAAGTTCTTCTGTTTTTGTCATCAATTTTAATTGGAAGCATTTGTCTGGTTTTCAGATATGTCTCAGGCCTGTAACAGAATATTCTACTGAATCCTATTTTGCTGGGATTTGGCTTTCCTTCTTGCCCAATCCACTGGAATAGAGGGTTCTTATGAGTATATGCTCATTATTTTCTTAATTAGGAAAGAGCAACAATAGAGGAGTTAAAATTTTTAAACTATAATAAGAGATAGGCCTAAAGTCAGCCCTTGAATGAGTGCATTGGTTTGCAAAGTTAAGCCATTTACAGGCTGTGAAATGTCAGAATCACTGGAACCATGCGCTGTTCATTTTCCATGACCAGTTCCCATTGTCTCAAGTTACAAAGTTCAGAAAGATCTGCATCAATTTTAGGATGAGACTTTGGGTACACAATTTTAATAAATTATTTTCTGCTGCAATGGAAAAGTATCCTTCTTGCCTTGTGACCAAATGCATACACTTCTGTAGGGGTTACTGGAGGTTTTTTTCAGCAGAGTGAACAAGCAAGTTTCTCAAATAAGATTTAATTGTTTTTCTAAGTAGGCTTTATAAGTAGTGAGGATGTATGAACAGCACTTGGCTTAGAGACTGAAGGAGAAGAGAGGAAAGCCAGTCTGTTTTCACTCCACTGCTAGTTCAGGGACTCTGTAATTTAGAAGAGACCAAAAATCTTTATGGCAGTAGGATCAGGGAGTTCATTTTAATGCTTTATCCGGTGCCTATAGCCCTAACATACCCTGTCATTACTTCTCTGGGCTGATGTCTGCACGATGGCTACCTCCTGCAGTGGCATTCAGAAATAATATGCAGGTTTCTGTTGCAGTCATGTTCAATCTAGAAAGTCACGGCCCCAGCACTATTACCTTTTCCACCCCAACCACTGTTGGATCTTTATATTCACCTGTTGCCTGGTGTAGTATTCCAGAAATTTAAATAAAATATTACCAACTTTGCAACATGTAAGCCCATCAGACTACAGGGGTATTATTGCCTACTTGAGGCTTTTCAATACTGCCATAGTGCAAAAAATTAGAATGAACTAATTACTCCTTTTTGCATATTTGAATAGGTTTGGGAATAGTCACATCAGTAAAAAATTGTGCTTTGCTGTCCACTCACTGTTGACACAGGTCCCACTGGCACATGTCACGCCGGTGACCACAGAGTCAGTTCATGGCCAGACAGGACCAAAGGCTTCCTCGATAGCACATCTGAGCTCAGGCAAACATTTCTCTCTGTTCTCCATCACCAACTTTCTCAAGGACACAGTTTCTAAATGCTCATCTTCAAGTCTTGAGTCTCATTTTCTTATGTAAACCCACATGTTGGTAAGAAAGGCAAGAAAGTAAAACCACATCCTGGTTGCTTTCAGAAAGGGAAAAAAGGCTTTTCTTAAGCCTGCAGTAGGAGCAGTTTCCCATCTAATTTCCAGGCTTGGCTGGAGCTGCTATTCATTCAGCATAACAGAATCCATTTGGCCTTTCAGCAGAGACTTTAATAAATTGATTGATTGCCAAAATGATGACATTTCCATACACCCACTCTGCTATTGAACTAAAAGAGTGGAAACATTGTGTTAGCTCACAAACTCAGTATCAGCTGGTGCTGTAGTAGTGATAATAATCTAAAGGGTTAGCAATTATTTGCCCTGCTCAAAGGTAATGCAACTCTCTGGAGCAGGGAGTTAAGAACTCCTTCTGGACTGAGCAGATGGGACTCACAGGGCCTTGCAGTCCAAGTTCCTGATCTCTTGGTACTCACAATTCAGTTTTCCAAACTTCATTAGTCTTTGGATTTCCTTCAGGATCATTTAATCCTCAAATGTTGTCATTCTTTTCTCCCATTTTTCTTCCCCAGTAATGCAGGCTGCACTTGTCATCTTTTTCTTAGTGCTTTCTCCTGAACAAAAATGTTGCAGGTTGTGCTTTCTCTACCTAATGTTTCATACATCACCTTTGAGGACCAAGATTCTGGTTTATTTGCTTCCCTTCAACCTGTTCATTTCAAATGACTGTACTAAATGTACACAAATGAAACTCGGTAGGACTCAAAGTGCCTCAGGATCCCAGCCTGTGTGGGATCAAACATTTGCTTGATAGTGTACCATGTTCGTATTTATTTTGTCTTTGGCTTTTGTATATAAAATCACCTTTTTTTTGTACATAAAACCCTTTGAAGTCATTATTAATTCCCTCCAGGGCACTTTCTGAATTAAGGTGCCTAAAAAGGACAGCTCTGCACTGAAAAAACTCTAGCCCCAAACACTTGCCCGTTCACAGAAAGTTGATCCTGTTTCCTGGTTTGCATTTTTCTCAAAACAATGGGCCACAGTTCTTAGAAACACCAAGACCCATATTTATGCTTCCTCAGCATCTGAAGATTTGAATGTGATATGAATATATATAGCGTGCTGGTTCTCCAGCCTTTGGAGCAGTTTGGGATCCAGCCCTGCAATGGGCATCCCAAGGCTTCTGACTGCAAAATAAAGCTTAGGAAATAAAAAAGAGCAAAATTGTAGTGCTCAAGTCACTAATTGAAAAGTCCCTAAATGCACTTTATCGTGAAGTCTGGCTCGCTGGTTAAAGTCTACGTTCAGAATAAACATCTGTTTTAGGAGCCACTATTACATGTTAGACAAAACAGAACTCCATCTTTCTAATTATTTACACTTCCAGTGAATGATTAGCTGAGCCTTTTTTACTACTGTGAATTTCTTGGATGGTGTTCAAAGTTCTGCTGGACCAATCAAGTCATTACTTTCCTAATTAAATGCTTTAGTGAATGGAGCGTGCTGGCTAAATGAAGAGCTCGCTGTCTGTTAGACCCTCTAAAGCTCTTATAAAAGCCTAAAGATGTACTGACACGAAAGAATAGCCTGCCCTCACTTACAGTAGGCTGTTTTTTCCCCCATGTATTTATTCATTGTTGTCTTCGTTGGCAGTGGGAAAATAGTGATGTGTCGACAAGGGAGGTTCTGCAGTGGGAATGTTGAGCCAAAATAGCTTTCAGATAATCTGTATATCTCTTAAAAGGAGAGGGAAGCCACACTAGCACATTTGGCATCAGGACAATTCCCTGGTAACAAGCCCCATCAGTACAGTATTCGCTACACATACGCTACAGCTTGCCAGTCCTGAAACTTATTTTCAGTGCTTGGCTGAATGCGTGCGTCTGACTGCACGTGAGTGTGTGCTGAGGTCAGGGCTCCTGACCTAGATTGTACCCTGCAGTGCCTGCATAGGAGACTAATTGTGTCTGCCGTGATAGTATTTTCTGCTGTTCATCTGGCATTGTTTCTGCTGAGCTCAATAATGAGAAATTTGGGAGGATCACTGCTCAGTGCAGCTCAGGGGTCACCCACTCTGCTACAGGAGATGTGCCGCTTTTTAATTCAAGGGTGCCACTTTCACTTTCATCATTAGGAGGGAGCCTGCTGCATGTAATCAAGACACCTCTAAGAACCACCCATGAGTCAGACTTGGCTCAGGGCATACAGAACGGCATCACATGCCACTCTTCACCCACCCCTCAGATTTATTGCCTAGATATCCAAAAGAGCACTAGAACCTGCAGTGTGCAGCATCTGTTGAACCCACCTTCAGTTTAGAAGTGAAAGTGGTTGTGAAAGCCTGCACCATTTTATGCAGTCAGGGTAGACTGCAGTTTTCTGAAGTTTGGGCTGCAGTAAGATTTCCTGGTGTCCTCCCTGGCCCACTCACAAAGGGTCAAAGATGCTTGCTTCTCAGTATTACCAGTTCATTAAAATAACACCTTGACTTAGGAAGCAATTACAGTTCTAGATATACAGTCCTGGTGTTGTCCACCAGGACTCCCAGGTCTTTTTCCACAGAGATACTCCCCAGCAGGTCACCCCCAACCTGTCCTGGTGCAGGGGTTTATTCCTCCCCAGGTTCAGGACCCTAAACTTGCCCTTGAATTTTATCAGGTTTCTTTCTGCCCAACTCTCCAGCCTCTCCAGGTCTCCCTGAATGGTGGTACAGCCCTCTGGTGTGCCAGCCACCCCTCCCAGTTTTGTGTCATCAACAAATTTGCCGAGCCGACACTCCATCCCATCATCCAGGTCATTAATGAATATATTGAACAGGACTGGACCCAGTACTGACTCCTGGGGAACACCACTTGTTATGGACTGCCAACTAGACTCTGCTACAAGTCTGGTGTAATGGTGCCGTGCTCCCTTCTCCTTCTAGTCTCCTGCCATTTTAGTCACTATGCAAGAACTAGGATTTCCATTATGATTGGAGTAGCATCTTATACACCACTGCTTTAGAAAATGAACAAAGAGCATCAGAAATCCAAGAAGGAGATCTAACCACCAGTTAGCTCTGTTGCTAACCACCCCTGTCACCTAGCCAGACAGGGTTAGGCTTTCACATGCACACACAAATTCTGGTGCAGGTATAGGCATAAGAGAGGATTGAGATCTGTGGGCTCATACACCCCTGGATGAGACTAAGCTCTCATGCAGAGCCTTGAACCGAATGTTCATGCTTCTGCTCTAAGAAAGTTTTGATAGCATGGAATTCTATGGACACAGTGTTTGATACCTTCTGTGTTCAGTCATGGGGCTTGGGTGACAGACTTGGAGACCTTCAGGTGTCATGATTGATTAGAGTTAGTGAGACTGTAAAAGCACTTTGCATTTGATTAATGGCTTCCCAGGCAATCAACATTTTCAATAGTGACACAATTATTTTTTTCATGGTTGTTTATAGTGATTACTGTTACTCTGCAAGTTTTATTGTTAATTATTAGAAAGCTGGCTATCCAGGCAACTGAATGAAATAATTTGTCTGAAAATTCATTATAATCAAAGGGGCAGGCAATTAATGACTGATTAAATCCACTGAGATGCTGTGGGAAAAGAGTGTTAATCTTGTTGCTCAGCTGTGGTGGAAAGTGGACAGATACAGAGCTGTTCAATGTTAATTTGGAAAAGATGACATTTCTGTAACATAATAGGTTACTTAACCACATCAGTAGTGAACTAACTACAGCTATTCACTTCCCCAGGCACAATAAGCTGAAAGAACCCTTTGGATTCTTTTCCCCAGTCTGGATTAATTACGATGACTGAGGATTTTGAAAGGTTGCAGATTCCTTTGAATTAGGAGAAGCATCCAGAAGATGGATTGACTAGCTTGGCTGGAAAGCCTCTGGAGTGTATGCTGGCTGAAATAAGTAATTAGACAGGCTCACTCACACACCAGAAAACATGGGAGCTGGAATAGCACAACACTGGGATTGTCTGTGGTACTGGGGCAGGACACATTCTGGAAATCAGCCCCAGAGTATTAGGAAACACAATAATACTCTTTCAGACTTTCTTATAATTGTGTTTTATCCAGGATATACTTAGTCAAAAAGAAAATTGCCATCGTGATTTTTTTTTTGATCTAGTTCTAGTGGCTTTTCAGAAAATTAATGCTTCATCTGTCACACCTGCTAAAAACCCATAGTGTATGTGTGACTCTCCTTTTGGCTAGTATCTGTTAGATACTCCAGTCGTCCCAGTTCACAGTGAGCCAGTGTGTACATTGCAGCTGACAGCGTTACAACAGAAAAGCCAGGAATGAATCTGAGAAGACTAAACTGCTCTTGCTGGCAGTCAGTTCCTCCTCCAGTGAGAAGAGAAGAATTTTGAAGCTCTTTGCCCAGGGTCTCTCGTGTTCCTTATAGAACCTCTCAGCAGAACCACAGTCAGAGCAACCAGACCCCCGGCATGCTGACATCAGTACAGCCACCTTGATTTAATCAAACTAATGCGGACTCTAGAATGTAAAATACGGATCCCCAGTGAAACATACTCTGTTGAGTTGCTTATACATGGCCATTAGCAAGTTTCATGGAAATCAGTTCTTTTAGACTCCTCCTTAATTACTCCATGTATTTAATTACTCCATTACTTAATTACTTCATGTACTTATAAAACTTAGCTAGACAGAATCCAGAGTCATGAGAAGTGCTGTGGTAAATCCAAATACAGCCCAGGGAAGTTCATAAGATTGTTCCTAAAAGTTCAGGAAATAAAATTTGACATTTTGGCAATAGGTTTCACGGTCACTAGATCCTGACAGAGGAAGATACTCAACCTATCCCATCCTGGTTCTGGGCTGGACAGAAACAGCTCGGCATCTTTCAATGAGCTGTGCGACCTTAGAGGTTCCTTTTTATCAAGCTTCTGCTTCCTTTCACAGCACATTTGACCACGTAACACGCAGTGGGGTAGAAGGCCAGGAAATGGTCTCTGAGTGGAAAAATCTAGCTGCCATTTCTATAAACTCGTCCAGCAGAATCACCTTCTCAGCAATTGCTAAAACAGCTGTATTTTTTTTTCTGATGAATTGGCTTCTATGGGCAGACAGTTTTTAATGTACTTTTTAAAAAACATTGATTTTAGTAATAACTCACTGTTTGCAGAGTAGCGTGTGAAAAAATATATTCACAGCATGGATGTGGGCAGACTGGTCAGATACTAACACTTTCCTTCACACTTAATCTTGGGCTGAAGCAGAGCTTAGTGTGAATCTGCTGGAGGACCACCTCCTGGTATGATGGCCTTAGTTTGGCAGGATAAACCCGGGGCTTTAAGGCCAGCTCTGCTGTGACCAGCTGCTTAGGCTTTGCATGTGGTTATGAGCTACCTGATCCTTCATGAGATCACCAAAAGTCCCTTTGGAAACTTGTTTTTTTTCTCAGGATGCAGTGCTAGCAAGTCCGTAACGTGGTAGATTCTATCTTAAATCAAAGTTGTTTTTTTCCTAATAATTCTATATTCTAGTAAGTCTTGTTGTCTGTACTACTGACCACACCACACTAGATCAAATCAGATCATATCAATAGGCTTCAAAGTCAGTGAATCTGAGTATATTCAGCTACAAAGCCTCTGTTCAAGTATTTCTAATGCTGTATTTAAAAACAATACCCGATTTGAGGCACTTAGTGGAAAACCCAGCATTGTAGGCTGGCTAGCCATAAGAGAGAATGCTGCAATCCCCTAGCCTTACCTTCACACATAAAAAAAGAAAGGAAGGTCAGATAAGGACAGGTAGTATTTTTATATGGAAGGAAGCTATGCAATCTCCAAGTCTGCAGCTGTGGCACCAAAACAAGTCTTTGGGAGCTTTCAAACCTCACATTCAACGTGGCTTTTCTACTGAGCTGTTGTTTTGATTATTTACTCTGTTACACCCTTTTTTTCCTCATCTGAAACAGAGAAGGTGGATTCTATAGGAATCAGGCTTTGACTTGAAAGCATTTCAGCATCCAGAGCTCTGAATGGAGACTTTAAACAATGTTTTGCACACAAAATATTTGCTGGCTGCTGTTGGGATGATTTTCTAATGCCCAGGGATCTAATACAAATTATCACTGCAGTTTGAGATGGAGGCCTTATTCTTCACTTCCAGGTCAAAGCTGGGCAAACATTTTGCTAAACACTCTTAAACAGCTGCCCTATTATGTACCAGACCTGGTTACACTTTAATATAGAGGACGATACTTCTGTGTCCACACAATTTATAAACCACTTCAGGATCAAAACTATTTCTAAGACAGGGAAAAAAGGTTTCAGTTAGGTTTCATAGGCAAAATGATTGTTGCAAAGCTTAAATTTGTAGCTTCTTCCTCTCTTTAAGTTCAGATTTGGAGACAAGTGTTGCAAATTTTAGCAAAAGACATGTAGACATTGACGTTTTTCATGTCAGGCTGTTGGACTCAGTGAAGTGACAGGAGAATTTAATTCTTCATTTTTAAAGATTGTTTCTGGTTAAGAAATAATTTTAAAATGAGGCCAACTACACCCAGAAAAGCAGGAAAAAAACACAAGGCAAATAAATAGATACCAAACTCATTGTATGTATAAAGGTCTGGTAGCTTGTGAAATGTTCAGTTTTGGGCTGACAGCATTGTGGAATTCAGCCGAAAAGGTGTATAAACTAATGGATGGAAGAAGAAATATGCTACAATCTCCTTGCTATACTGGGCACACTCGTATCACTACTGATAGCATATTTTTGATAATTCATAGAAAGCATAGTTCAGGGGTCAAGAAAATGCCATGATGATTTCAGAAGAGAGACTTAAGTCTGGTTTTGCCTAATTTCTGTGGTGTTCACAGGATTTCTATGAAGGTATCTTGAAAGTTCTTGGAGAAGAACATGAAAATGAACAGGAAGAAGTTAAACTCAAGCAGGGTTTAAGTGAACTCCCTGAAATTTATGAATTGCACCAAGACATCCTGGGAGAACTGGAAGAAAGAGTCCTTAAATGGTAAGTATAGAATGGCATGGTTTGATGGCCTTAACATACTCTCTGCAGCAGGTGGGTAAGCTCGTCAGCATTCCCTTGACCCCACTAGCAGGGAGGCTGGGATTCCAGCAGAGATGAAAGGAGCAGAACCTGAACTGCTTTGGCAGGTTTTGCACACAGACAGGTAAATGTAGGCTGTCAGGCTAAGGAACCAAACACTGAAACATTTGCACAGTGCGCAGCCTGTGACTCTGAAATGGCCCATCAGTGAGTGTGAGGACAGCCTGCTTCGCATACATTGTCTTCTGATGCCAGTTCAGAGTCATCACCAAGCGGCTTCAAACTCATTGCCTGAAGGTCACAGACTCATGCCATGGGAGGCAGGAACAACAGACATCAGAATTGGTCCTAAAGAAGCTCGTCTGCCTACAGAAATCTACGCAGCAACTGTATAGCTCTCAGATAAGCAACCCCCTGGGCTCCCAGCACCAAGGCAGGGCTTTGCAAGGCCAGGCTTCCAAGGCAAACAGACACTGCCAGCCTGCTGAGGGACTCCGCCTAAGCCAAACATCCTCGCAGGGCAAAGTCTTTCCATGAGAGAATAAGACTATGCCTAGGAAAGACAAAGTTCCCAGATTAATTCAGTTAAGGAGACCTCTGACTCAAGCCAGGCTGCCAGGCCCCGATCTATCAGACTGTTGGAATAAGAATGTCCAAGAGAAATTCCCTCCAAAGACCCACGCTGATGAAACCACCAGCGGGCAGTGCAGCCCCTGGCCTCAACTGAACTAGTGTGTCTCTGGCAGCTTACAATGGACCGCGCAGCCCCACACCTCTGCCCCGCTGGACTCCACTGCCACTGAACAGTTAAGGAAGCCAATTAGATCAGGAGAGCTTTTCAGTAACAATCCTAAGTGCACAGCACCACTGTCCTTGTTAGCCCTGCCTTTTCAAGTCAAAGCACACAATGAGAAAAGAAAAGACTAAAGGGAACTGTAAACTGGTTCATGTCCACCAAGGGACTGTTACAAATGGCAGAAAGACCTAAAAAATGTCAGCAATGATTTATGATTTATACGCTCGTAACACAAACAGAAGTGGTGTTTCCAGCTGGGGTCTAAAATGACTTCTTGTGTCCTAAAGAAGTCACAGCCTCACAGCCCCACTCTAGCAGCATGCTGCCTTTTTTTCTGAGACAACAGGGAGATGATTGGAAGTACCTTAAGATTCTGTGTACCAGGGAAAAAAGACAGCTGTACTGCAAATGCTGGCATGGGGCTGCACTCATGCGGGCTCCCAGGTCACCGCCATCCTTGAACCTTCCCATAAGTCCTTCCCTGTGTCTACACTCCCCCAGACACTCTGTTGCTCCAATGTCCGCAGGAACTTAACGTTCTTCTCTTAACTATGATTAGTCTTTTGCAGTCTCAGATTTTGTCCTATTCATTCCTTGTACATGCTTCGTAAATATTCCAATACTGTGCTACTGGGTGCTGAGGCAGATGATGGTGGGGCACTGCTGAGAAGGGGGCAATAAAGGAGAGTTGAAGATAGAGTGTCACAACTGAAGACGTAATACTGTCCCCCATAACCAGTGCTCAAAGCACTGCAGCAGCTGGAAGGTCTGTTTAGAGAAGCAGAAGCTGTGTCCAGAAAGGAGACATTCTCCCCATCATGGGCACACAGTGCTGCTGTGGCAAAGGCCCATCCAAAGAGCAGCCCCTCCTGGTACCCATTCTACAGCAGCCCATTTTGTTGCCCAGAATGTCAGTGAAACAGTCCCTTGTTCCTGCCGTGGATGGGTGGACTCCATGATCTGAAAGGTCCCTCCAGCCTAGACAAGTCTTCCGTGATTCTATGATTTAACCCGGGCTTTAGCTGCGCAATGTCCTTGGCCACTGTGGGTCTAATACAATGAGAAGGAAGTAAGGCCCTTCTTCTTTCATTTTCAATTATTTATTTATTTGCTCCTTCTTTTCTTTCTGTGGCCTTAGGGAAGAAAACCAGAAGGTTGCTGATGTTTTTCTCTCCAGAAAATCAAGGCTGGATCACCACACAGCATACATTATGCAGTTTGACAGGATTTTGGCTTTGCTAGATGAAACCTGCCTTAAGTATTCCCAACTGGCTACCATAATTCAGGAGGTTGAGGTAAGGCTCCCATGTTTTTTTAGCTGCATGGTTGTGCCACGGGGCTCACTGAAATATTTTTTCTGGAACTCCACCGGTGTTCACATAGGGTTCAGACATCCTGGTGCTAAAACTAGTGAGGTAAGATGGTCACATGTGCATTATTTGTTTCTGTGTCTGTGTTTGTTGGCCACACACCCCTGTATGTGCACACAAGATGTATGTGAATCTACAGATCTGTGAGTATATTTTGCTGAAATATATGCTCATAGTGGAGTAGTTTCTCAACTACATATTAACTTACCAAGTTCTTAAGGATGTGTTAGAGTTAATAACTATTATTATTATTGCCATCTCTTCACATTGTTTCTTCTTTCACTGAATTTTCCATCCTTTCTTTTGTACTGAGTCCAGTCAGGATGAAGTTAGGGTTAGCCTGTATAGATGCTTAGCTGCTCTCAGCAATCAACCCACAATATCTTTGCAGTTGCAATTCTCTGCATTATTAAATGCCTGTTAACTGCTTCCTCTGTTTACAGAGGATGTTCTGACAGACAGCACTGAATTGCACAGGAAGACACAAACTCCACGGGCCAGACACGGGTTCTGTAACCTCTAGGCCTGTAACCTCTGGCCCTATAGCAAGAAATACGTATTTTCCAGTTGTGTTAACTCAGCCATCCATGCTGAATAACTGAAAAACACAATCAAGATATATGTGACAGAAATTACATGATTCCTGATTACATTTTAAAGTACTGGTATTGTGGCCAACTCACATAATTTCAAGAGCATAAGCCCATATGTGGATGGGAAAGTTCATTTGGGCTACACTGACTCTATTAAGCTAAAATGGTTAAAAGCTGTGCTGCTTTACTGTGAGTCTAGAATCCCTGTTTCTTATTATCTTTATCTGGTAAGATAAATAAAAATGTTTATTTTGGTGACAGATGGGCTGTAAGGATAAATCAGTGATGGGACCTTAAAGGTTATTTAGAATACCAGCTCTATGGGGTATGGATTGTGTTTCTCTCTGCAGCATATGTGGAATATTAAGGATAACAATGAATTTCAAAAGACATTTGGAATTCAGCCTTTACAAGCGGATACCTTGCAGTCACCGCAATTATTTCCTGTTAGGGACTGAGGGAAGCTCTGATGGTTCACACTGCTTTGCACATGAACTTGGCAAATGCAGACTTTCTACTGAGAGCCTTTATTCCCTGCATCCTTCCCAGTCATATGCCTACACATATGCTGTTTTAGCTGTTAACCCTGAGAATTAGCTCTTATTTCTAAGAAAGCAAATGAGGTTTTTCCTAGGATGACATCAGTTGGATCTTGCCCTAGGATCAGTGAGTTCTGTAACTTCTTACCCTCTTGCATGCACACATATGCATACGAATGAGGGGGAAGTATCTCTCAGTCCTTTCCTATTGCAAGTTTTTAAAGCATGTCAACAATTAGCTTTCCAGTTAAACACACAATTTAGGGCCTTACCTTATTCCTGGCACCTTTGACTTGAGTATGGGGGACTGGGAATGCTTGGCACAACCCTGAATGCACATTTGGTGAGAGCAGTCAGCCAAGCAGAGGAGTAATACAGTACATGAAACATCTCTTCTGCCTTGGAAAAAGCCATCTCTTGCCAGCCTTCCTTTAAACAAGTTACATTCCTATTCTCTTTTTGTCCCTTCACGAGTGGCAAACACTTCAGAAATGTCGGTCAATGAACACTGAAACATCATGAAACTCAACTGGGTTTTGTACTTAGATTCACCACCAAACTATTTGTGAATGATGCCACAGGAAATAAACTGTTTACAGTACATCTTGTAGTCACAAAGATAATACCCCCCAGCAAGCTGGGGAAATTCAGAAGGGTTCAGTGGAATTTGTGCATACAACTGGTAGCAAAAATTCACAGTGCACATCGGGTGGAGATGACAGTTTGCTGCTGAACTCACACATCCCTGAACTTTGTGTTTCCTTTCCCCTCCACTGAGGACAGCAGAGCTCTGGTGGCAGCCCTCAGAGTGTGAAACACCAGCTCTTGAAAGTGGTGCAGAGAATCTTCCAGTACCGTGTGCTGCTCACAGGTCAGTAAAATCACTCTCAAAGGTATGCAGTGGAAACCCTCCCATGATGTTCTGTGCCTTCACTGTGCCACACATTGATGCCAAGATAGTTAAAACAGCACTAAAGCAGTATGGAATTTCCTGGGAACTTCAATATGCTTAGTACAGGATTCAGGAAATACCAGGGAGCCTGGGAAGCTTCTTCAGCACAACCATGCTGAAAGGTCACAAAAAAGTGTGAAGTCAGGTGCTTTTAGCCGTTCCTTCTTGGCTTTTTCCTTCTGTGAATTAGGAGAGGCAGAGATAAGCCTCACTGCCAACAAATATGTTTGATTTTATTTATATCAAGGGCAATTATCAGAGACAGTAGGGGACAGTAGTTCCCATCAAGGGGACTCTGCACTGCATCTTTTATGACAGTGGCAAGCACCAACTCCTACTCCATCGACAAACCACTTGTACTTATTATTGCATCCAAAGCCCCATGTACAGTACACCTAAGGCTAGTGATAACTTTAATTCAAAATCCCAGTCCAATTTCTCCACATTGTGGGAGGCAGAGATCCAAATTTACATTAACAGTATATTTACAGATTTTACATTTAGAGTAACAACTTCCTGTTACATTCAGGACCGTATATACCGCTCCCCTCTGGAGTGTCCCCGATGCGGGGTTGCATTCCCTGGGGTGGCTCTGTAAGCCACAGCAAATCTAGCAAGTCTGAACCAGTGAGAGGAGCAAACTTCGTGGAGCAGGATATGGCCCCTAGAAAGAATTGTAAAGTTTAGGTTTCTAACTAACGAACTGATTGGCAAAGCAAATGGTGAAATGTAACAATGAATCTTTGAGCAACCTGCTCTAGGGAGAGGTATCCCTGCACATGGCAGGGGGGTTGGAACTTGATGATCTTTAAGGTCCCTTCCAACTCTGACCATTCTATGATTCTATGATCTCGGTGTTGTCAAGTAATATAGTCAGATCAGAATGCAAAAGAGCAGGGATCCACAGACATAAAAATGGGGAAATGCTTTGGGAGTATGTCTGTATGGGGGTGGAGAGGGATGCAAGATGAGTTATGCGTGGGACAGTAAAAAGGAAGCCATAAACTCTGCCCATACTCAACAGCTGTTGAAGGGCACAGCATATTAAAAGGAACTCCTATAAATGCAGCAGAACAAAGTGACCATATGAAATTTTTATTCACAGGACAGATTAGCAGGAGTTTCATCTTGCTCCACATGCTTTGATCAAGGATGCAATTCATTATTCACAGATGGTTTTGCTTTTTCAGTACGAGCAGTACAAATGAACATTGGGTGCCAATAGTAGACTTTTTTTCTGTCTGACTTGCTTCCCTCTCTGGGTGTGTCTACACCAAGGGCAACTTTCCAGACTTGTGGGTTGCAGTACTTAGTAGTCTCCCCTCATCCTTACAGTGGCTTTAGTGCACGCACACAAACACTGCATCTAAGAAAAAGGACTTGGCATGTCCCTGCCAGAAATACCCCCACTGAGCTCCATTTTCTCTGCCCATTTCTGTGGTCCACAATGTAAACTGCAAACATGAAGCATGGTATTTTGTGAGAGAACTGGAAGGGTTTCAGTACAGCTCCAGTGATTAAATTCTGTCTATGCTTGAAGCAGCTTGAGCTCCTCCTTGTCCCAGGTACTGGCACTAACTGGGAAAATGAAAGCTTTTGTGTGTAGTGAGGTAAAATCTGCTGGATTAAGATACTCCAGAAAATAGGTTTACTGCTTCCGCTCTTTACCTCAAGAAACCAAGCCCCTCGTTATCTGCTAGGACAGAGTGGGTCTGAAATGGTGCAGTCCTTCAGATTCTTTAGGCAGCATTAAAAAAAATAAACTATGCAGGTGCACTTGTATGTTCATGGCTGGCTGTTTCTACCAGATAAGGAAGAGTATTTTATGAGGATATTGGTTGCCAACTACTGCACTACAGCCAAAAGGAGTTGCCCACTCAGTTAAATGCCCATAGCCAAGGACAGAGCTTGCAGTTGTGAAAAGGAACACTAAATATTGCCTGACAGATAACACTGCACAGCTCCTTCCTGCCTGCCTGAGTACAGGCAGATGCTTTCCTGAATACATGTAAAAGCCAGGTAGATTTCAGGACGCCAGGGAGAGCATGGCACTGGAAAGAAAAATTTATACAGATAGGACATTCAAGGGAATGGATATTCACGCACAGAACCATTCTCAGCACAGAAGCCCAGCTCTTGGATGCAGAATTTAAGAGCCTGGATTCATCAGAAAGATAAGAATGAAGTATTTGAGGATTAGGCTTTTAAAATGGTGGCATTCATATACTGCAATCATTAAAAGCATAAAGGCCCAGAGAAAAAGGACAGATAGATGATCCAAGGCAAGTAGTCCAAATAAAACATAAGGGCTTGTATATAATGCAAACATAATTCCTATAAATGTAAGACATACTGTATGTATTTTATAGAACATAGTTTCAGAATGTGATTGAGTTCAGTAGTAATCATTGAACTCTGCATGTACAGAACCAGAGTCTCCTTCTTGTGTCTATAAAATTCCTATAATTCATTTAGTATAAATACACAAAGTCAGTCATTACAGCCAGCACCATTCATTCAGAAAAAAAATAGCATTCATTTGTGGAACAATTATTTGTAACATTGTGCTACTCAGTGACTCTCTTGGCTGAGAAACAAGGAAATACTTTTGTCCCACTATGTTTATGTGTTTATACCTGCTAAGTTATGTGATGAATTCAAATCTATATCAATGCTTTTGCATTCATTCTCAAAGCAGAATGCAGTAAAAGATGAGTTTTGCTTTGGAAAGAGGCTGTATGCTCTTAATTATTTGGGAAAAAAGTGATACGAGACATTACTGTGCATGCTACATCCTTGGAGGGGTTCAAGGGTTTGGACAGGTCTTTGAGCAACCTCGTCTAGTGGGAGATATCTCTGCATATTGCAGGAAGGTTGGAATGAGATGATCTTGTAGGTCCTGTCCAACCCAAACCATTCTACAATTCTATGATTAGGATTTCATGTTTTAGGTAATAACATTACAAATTATGTGAATCTGTATTCTTTTTAATACATATCTATACTTATTTGATTTTTTTCTACAGATTACTTGAATAATCTTTGCCCTGATTCTGCAGAGTATGAAGCCACACAAGGTAAAATGAAATTAAATTCTGCTTTGCTAGTGCTGCTTCTAAAGAGGTACAGGACCTATACTGGTGGTATATGGAAGAGGATTATTTTCAAGATTTTTTGTCAATAGGTTAGATATAAGATCTGTAAGAACTGATTACTAATATAGTCAAATTATTTAGGACAAGAACCTTTTCTTTTTTTCATTGAAACATGTTGGCTCCGTATCGTTTTGACACAATGAACAGAAGACATCTGAGATAAGGACCTGAGCCATGTTATGCCACTGCTCTCAGGACCAGCAACCAGACCCTGGTCCAGGTTATTTGCGAGTGGAGAATCCAGGTTTTAATTCATGTCGCCACTTCATACACACTTCTGTCGGAAAGGGCTGACCTGTCCTTTCCCTTGGCAGGAAGGGGAAACTGATCACTTTAGATTCCTGTGCTTTTGGATGGCTAGTACTGGGTTACTTGAATCAATCCTTACCACAACCTTCAATTGTCAAAAGTCTACAACTAGGAAACATCACAAAAAGATGTTGTGCCATGCTAGGTGCTTAATAGGGATGTCATGAGCTCTCCTGGTCAGCACAGGCATGATGCAGAGTTTCACACAGGAGAATAGTGAAGGGAAGGGGAACTGGCAGCACTGTGCTGTCTTAAATTTGCTGGGCAGTTGCATTCTGAAGGTGCCAAAGAAGTTTAAGGAGTTGCCGCTGCTGGGGATGTTGTTTGCTTTATTTGTTTTAAAGATGCCCTTGCAAACAGAAGAGATTTGAGTTATTTTCCAATTCATTTATGTGATTTATGGTGTTTTCTTTGCTTTATCCCTAGCTGCCTTATTCATTGTTTCTGAAATCACAGACCGAGCCAATGATAGCATGCTCCAAGCGGTGAGTCCTTCCCTAATACATGCTCTACTGATAAGTAGTGTCTTTTCTGCACATCTGCTCAAGTGAGTGCATATCTCTACTAAATTCTGAAGCTTCCTCCAGGGTGAGACTCAAAGGTTTATCCAGATCTGGTTTACAGTACTGCAGACAAGGAGTAGGTCTTACTCCCTTCAGTGCAGCTGTGCAAGGTGTATGTCACTGTAGCAAGCAGCACGATTTTTTTTCCCCTCTTCAGGTTGCTGAAATCATTATGCGGAGCAATGAAGGGAGCTTGGAATGTAGCCTGGGATGTTTTTAGATATAAAATGCTGAAGACTTCTCAAATGTACTGTCAAACATAAATTCTGAGTTCATTTACATAATTTTTGCACAATTCCAGAATCTCGTTTTACTTCAGAAGAATAGACCATGGTTTATAGTATTGCAAATGATCACACAATCAAATAGACTGGCCAAGACCTTCATAGGTTAGAGCTCATGTCTAAATTCAGATTTAGGTATCTAAATAAATCATATTGTTTTCCAAAGCAACAACCAATTTCTGTAAGCTCGGTGTGATGTATTAATATCGCTTACATGAGATTAGAATCCTAAGGTACTGGCAAAGATAGACTACAGATAGCTGGTCTTACCATCATTTGTTTCCAAGGTTCTAGGCCTGATTTTTGTCTAAGATGATAGGAGTTTTGTATTGACATGCGTAAGAAGCAGTGTTGGGAGGCACAGGAGGCAGCAGAGAGACTGTCAGACACAGGATCTGTATCACATACAGCAGGTTCCAGAGGAATTCAACTTGATGGACCTTTCAATAACTAAAGGCAGTGCCTTTCTTTTTGTCATACTAGCCACCCACACCTGCAGCTAAAGTTTCTCCTGAGATCATGTTTGCTTTAGCTGCATAGACCTAGCTTTCAGCTCAAGTAGAAAGAAGTACCTACAGTCTTTGCAGTCTAATGAAATGTTTCAGAGTCACTCTGTAGAGAGGCCACATTACATTTTTTTTATGATACAACTCTAGACTTGTTAGACCTAGGAAATAGTGATAATACAGGACAAAATGTCCAAAAATGCCATTTAATGCACTTCTTTTCAAGGCATTTAGATTACCGAGGAGTATGTGCAGTTGCTAAGGAAGATGTTGACTATTATGTGGATTGTGTTCAACAGCATCTATGTTAGAGAATAAAGCACCTCATTCTAGCATCCTGCATTTCATCCAAAAAGGATGGTTACACCGAAGTGCTTCTTTCTCAAAAGGTGTCTCATCTGAAGTATTTTGTCATTGAATTGGGTCACAGGGATTTCAAGTGATTGGGAATGTATCATATCTTTTGGGAATCTTTCACATTTTATTTCTCATTTGAACATCGCTGAATTTAACATCCTACATTGGGATTTTGTTATGTGTTTGCTAAATTAAAGATCTCTTTGGCATTGAAACATCCTTCCTTCTGGTTAATTACACATGGCATTCAATTCACTTCTTTATTATTTCATTTACTGAGCAGAGAGAAGGTTGTTAATAATCACTCGGGCACCAAAACATGAAATTCAAGAGACAAAGAGATGCCTGGGCATCAGTGCAGACAGAGGGAAGAAATGAAATGTCAACCCTTGTTAGTAAGAGCTTGTTTTCAGGGAGGATTTTAAGGTTGAAGGAATGAATGCACAGGAATTGTTAGGGAAAGACACATTACAGCTATGCACCACATTGCTGAGTCAGCATATTCCCTTTAATGCCTTTGCCCTCTGGCTGCAGGGGCACGGAAGCTCTGGGTGAAGCAGTGGATTCAGATTGTGTGACATAGTAAAAATGCAGTAGGTCGACTAGATGAAAGATGTTTTTATGCGACAGCTTGGGAGGTAAGAATGAAAGAGTATCAAAATATGAGGTGCTCTTCACCTTCTAAAATCATAGAATGGTTATAGTTGGAAGGGGCCTTAAAGATCATCAAGTTCCAACCCCCTCTGCCATGTGCAGGGACACCTCTCTCTGTAGCAGGTTACTCAAAAAAATTTAAGCTTTCAGGCTTTGTCTAGAGAAGTAGAAGCATCTGCTTGCAGCAGATGAACCCAGAGCCAAGAATGTTGACTTCTGCTCACATCTGAAAATCCCTGCTGCTCAGGTTGAAAAGCCATGTCTTTGATGTGTGTGCCAAGGTCATAGGTAGAGCCGTGTGTTCATGGGCTGTTTCAGATCACCAAGTTCAGCAGACAGCCTGAGCACCTTTGCTGAGTGTAAACTACCAGCTGCACTGATCTCTTTGGCTGCTTACTCTCATCTTTATTCAAAGATATTTTGGATATCAACACAAACTATTTTGTCATCAGCCGTGATAGTATATAGGATAGGAACAATAGTTGGAAGGGAAGTCTTTGTAGATTAAATGGTAGTTGCATTACAGCCAAACATAATGGTGAAGGAGGAGAAGGAAACGAGAAAGAAGCATAACAGAAAAGCAAGGTGCAGGCAAACAATGATGCTCTAATTCTGAATGATGTTCAGCATTGACAGTAATAACCAGTAGTTAATTACTACATAAACACTACTCTGTTACCAAGACAAAAGAACAGATGTAGATTGCAGGAAGAATATAAACTAACAAGCCTAGAGTTGTATCGTAAAAAGAAATGTAATCTGGCCACTCTACAGAATGACTTTGTACAGACTTACTGAGCAAGTTTTTTAACAGGTTAGATTCTGATTTTTATTCTCTTCAAGCAAAGAGTTTATAATCCTACTTTTCCATTAAGATAGTTACAAAAAAGCATTCTTTGTGCTAAAATCATAGAATCATAGAATTGTCCAGGTTGAGATCATGTAGTCCAACTGTCAACCTAACTCTGATAAAAAACCAACCCATAACTAAACCATGTCACTAAGCACTATGTCAACCCATCTTTTAAATACTTCCAGAGATGGTGCCTCAACCACTCCCCTGGGCAGCACATTCCGAGGCTTAATAGCCTTTTCTGTGTAAAAATTTTTCCTGATATCCCATCTGAACTTCCCCTGGCACAACTTGAGGCTATTTCCTCTCATCCTATCACCTGTGACTTGGGAGAGGAGACTGACCCCTGCCTCTCTACACCTTCTTTTTGGGTAGTTGTAGAAATCCTTTTCTGTGTAAAAATTTTTCCTGATATCCCATCTGAACTTCCCCTGGCACAACTTGAGGCTATTTCCTCTCATCCTATCACCTGTGACTTGGGAGAGGAGACTGACCCCTGCCTCTCTACACCTTCTTTTTGGGTAGTTGTAGAAATCCTCCTCCAGGCTGAACATCCCCAGCTCCCTCAGCCTCTCCTTATAAGACTTACTCTCCAGACCCCTCACCAGCTCCGTTGCCCTTCTCTGGACCTGCTCCAACACCTCAATGTCTTTTTTGTGGTGAGGGGCCCAAAACTGGACACAGTACTCAAGGTGGGGCCTCACCAGTGCCAAATACA
>VXBW01005072.1:71321-100066 GCA_013400375.1 Thinocorus orbignyianus | reverse complement strand
GTCCTACTCACCACACTGTTCCTGATAAAGGCCAGGATGCTGGTTGCCTTCTTGGCCACCTGGGCACACTGCTGGCTTATGTTCAGCCCACAGTCGACAAGCACCCCCAGGTCCTTTTCTGCCAGGCAGCTCCAACCACTCTGCCCAAAGCCTGTAGCGCTGCAGGGACTTGGGGTGACCCAAGTGCAGGACCCAGCACTTGGCCTTGTTGAACCTCATCCCATTGGCCTCGGCCCATCAATCCAGCCTGTCCAGATCTCTCTGCAAAGCCTTTCTACCCTCAAGCAGGTCGACACTCCCACCTCGTTTAGTGTCATCTTACAAAGTTACTGAGGGTGCAGTCAATCCCCTTGTCCAGATCATTGATAAAGATGTTGAAGAGAACCATCCCCAATACTGAGCCCTGGGGGACACCACTGGTGGCTGGCCACCAACTGGATTTAACTCCATTCACCACCACCCACTGAGCCCAGCCCTCCAGCCAGTTTTTTAACCCAGAGGAGAATACTCCCATCCAGGCCATAGGCCACCGGGAGCATACTGTGGGAGACTGTACGAAAGGCCTTACTACAGTCCAGGTGAATAACATCCACAGCCTTTCCCTCATCCCCCAAGTGGGTCACTTTGTCATGGAAGATCAGGTTTGTTAGAGAGGACCTGCCTCTCATGAACCCATGCTGGCTGGGCCTGATTGCCTGGATGTCCTTCACGCGCTGCATAATGCCACTCAGGATGATCTGTTCCATGACCTTCCCAGGCACCACGGTCAGACTGACAGGCCTGTGGTTCCCTGAATCATCCTTCTGACCCTTTTTGTGGATGGACATTACATTTGCTACACGCCAGTCAGCTAGGACCTCCCTGTTTGCCAGGACTGCTGGTAAATGGTGGGAAGTGGCTCAGCAAGCACTTCTGCCAGCTCCCTCAGTACCCTCGGGTGGATCTCATCTGGCCCCATAAACTTGTTTATATCGAGGTCTCTCGCCACTTCCCTTTGGATTACAGGGGCTTCATTCTGCTCCCTGCCCCTCTCTGCTAGCTCAGGGGTCTGGGTGCTCTGGGAACAGGCTACTCTACTACTAAAGGCTGAGATGGAGAAGGTATTAAATACCTCAGCCTTCTCCTCATCCTTTGTCACTATATTACTTCCCGCATCCAATAGAGGATGGCGATTCTCATGTAATAAATATTTAACCATAAAACTGAGATCTCAGGAAAAGCTTCCACAGTAATCTTGGAGCTTTCAGGATACTTTTATCAGAGGTCGGTAACTGTAAGGCTCAGTTCCTGGCAGATCAAGGTCACACATCTTTATTTGACAACTGTGCTTTCTTAGATTTCACTCAGATTTATGAGAAATTTGTATGAATGCTTTTCTGAAGTTAGAAGCATAAATTATTGGCCAAAATAAAATTTGTTCTGTTGCATTACCATGCAATGATTTCATCTCTACTAAGCCATGATTTAATTTGAAGAACACCACCATATCATCTGAGTTTTACAGATGTCACAGACTATAATAATTGCTATTATCAGTGTGTGTGTTGGAACAATTTCATTCCAAATTCCACAATTATTTTTGCCCTTCATTTTTTATCTTATCGTCAGAGCACATCTGCTCTTTTTCAGAACTGTGGCCTGGAAGAGATGAGACAAAATTTCCTTCTTTCCCATCTGTGTGAATACTGTGGATTTTGTGAAGGCACAGGTTCATGGGAATCAAGTTCAATATTCTGCTAAATCAGAGATTGTTCTTCTGAACTGATATCCCATTCACAAAAGCCACAATCAACAGGTTCTTTTCTGTCTCTCAGATTTTAAATAATGCAAAGAATTTAAGAAGTTAGTGTAATTACAGAACAAGCTGAAAAATGCCGCTCAAGGCAGAGCATTAATAACTTGTCAGGTACCTGATTGAAGTTCTAAGCAATAATTTAGACTTGACATATACCTGGATCGAGGAAGATTTCTGCTGCCACTTACCAACTCATCAAACTACACTCCAAAAATCTAACAGAAGCATTGAATTATCATCTACGTTTTCTGCAGAATATCAATGATTCATTATTAGCTTTTTCGGTTTTATGACAGTAACACTCCAGCAGTTTTTCCCTAGGAACTATTAACCCAGGACTTTCAGACACATTATGGTACTGACTATCTCCACAGCATTTTAATCGAGCAGGAAATATTATTTGCAATTCACAGATGTGCAAATAGAGGCATAAGGCATACTATCACCACATAGCATTAAGTCTGTCTGTAACTCTAGGAGATATTCAGTACTTGAACTAAGCAGGGTTTGTACTGCTCTCTGCACTTCTACAATCTGTTAGAGCCCCTGAGATGCTAAGGGCTTTAAGTCATTGTTGCTATTACCAGCTGGTGAATTCCTTGGGGAGGTGTTCCTCCTACATAGACATAATGATAATATGATGGAAGCTGCAGTTCACTACTGAAATGGCCAGAGAAGGATTTCAGCCACCCACATCTGCACTACTAGTTGGGTGGAGCTTTGCTTTCATGTTTTAATGATGGCTTGTGAAGGGTATTTGAAAGGAGTATGAAGATAGTTTTAAGGAGAATGAAGAAACTATATAAACAGGGAACTTTAGGGGAAGGGAATCTATACCCCGTTCAGCCGCCCACATTTGCAGATAAATCACTGTTGTTCACATGTGATGGCTGTGTGACTTCCTACAGGAAATTAGTTTGATACATCTCTGTCCATTTCCTGGTGAACATGTGTCCATATTGCAAACATCAGCATTACAACAGGCGCCTCTGCCAGCAGCCCTAGGAAAAGCTGAGGTGTATCTGAGCTGCAGCAACTTCTCCTCTTACTCTCATAGAAACCCCAGTGAGTAGCACTAACATTGACCAGGAGCATGCTCACAGGAGGGCACTGTCGTTTCTGCGTATGAAGAACAGGTTTCCATTGTGGAATCTGTCAATTTGATGAATTGTGCTAAGGCTAAAATGCCCTTTAGTGATAAGAAAGTCCTTTGCAAGTGTCTTTTGCAAGTGTCAGCTGTCCCATGTTCCCCAGTATTTCCTGTGCTATTAGTTTATACATTCTGTTTCCATTTTGCTGGCCTATAGTATTTTAGAAGTGACCTGAAAAACGGCATTTGTTACTTCCTGCATTGCCAAAGAGATACTTGAGGGCTGAAATTCTTGAAAATGTGTCAACTGACAGTTATATTGCAGGGTCACAACAGAGCCCTGTGCTGGTCAAGGCTTGTAGGTTTTTCCGTATGTTTGATATGCAGTTACTGATTAAGAACTAAACTTAGAATCATGCTAAACAAGTGTAGTAACAAGGGCAGTAACATATGGAAGTATTTCAGGCTTATCTCAAAAAGCAAGCCAAGATAGGTGCATTAATTATGTTAGCTGAAATCCAGGGTAAATTAGCCTTGACAGACCATCATGTTGACATGGATATGCTCCTTCTTGTATCTGTGATAGCTTTCTTAATTAGCTGATTCCGTAGGCAGCACTGATTTGTATCAGGCAGATACATTGTAAAATCTAATCGAGTCAAACTAAGCCCAGGGGTATCTCAGTGCCGGTCAATGTAGCATAGGAAAACAGACTGTAATCTGTCATAGCAGAAAACTGTAGTCAAAGGCTGCCAGGCCATGAAGCTGTATCAAATATGGTCCTTAGTCTGTAGTTTATCTGGGCGTGTAACTGAGGATTTAGGTTACAGTGGCTTCCTTAGACAAGAGATTCACAGTTTTTATACATATTGCAGTAATGACTTGTTGCTGCTGTGCAGCCCATTTTACTGTTGTAGCTGTACAACCTCACCTGCTAAATTCAAGGAGGTTTGAAAAGACTCTAGCAATATTGCAAAGGTACAGACATCCCTTTCTCCTTTGTATGTTTATCCAATACCGTCTTTTTTTATGAGAGCACAGGCTTAGCTGCATTAACCTTATTTACCATCTTCATAGATAAATTCATTAAAAAGGGCACTGCCACACGCCAGTGCCCACTGACTGGCTGTGCTGCAAGGCCAGGTAGACAGTAAACATATCAGAGTTTGATAATGAACTTCCTGATCCTTGCAAAGCATCAAAAGAGCAGCTTCATTGCCTGCTTACTAGTTAACCTTCTAAATCCCCTGTTGCAAAGCAATTAATCCATTATTATAGAATAGAAACCTCCAGATAATCCTAGCAACAGTCTTATAGTATCAAAGCATGCTTTGGATTATCTGTGGCATTCCACTAATGCACGGGCATTTGAAGAAGATACTGTACTTTGTCTCTGCTTCCAGTTTATTGGTTCTCAGGGCAAGAAAGCCAGCAAAGAGACCAATGTATAAACACGGTATGGAATTAGCAGGCCCTTTTGAAGGTGAAACAAGGCATCAGAGGTAATGGGAGTGTAGAAGGTCATGGCAGATGCGAATGCAGGTGATGAGTTTTTTTATAAAACCTGTAACACTGGAAGAAGACTTCCTGGATGTAAAGTCCCTGGGCTCAGTTCCCTCCAAAGCCTAATACTGAAATACTGCTTTTAGAGAAATAAAATGGTGCGGAGGGGTGAGGGAAGGTTTCCTTGCTTGTCTAAAGAACTGTCATCATGAAGTCTCCTAAAAGCTGTTTCTCTCCCCTAGGAAAACTTGCAGAAGCTGGTACACATCGAGCACAGTGTGAGAGGGCAGAGCGGCCTCCTCCAGCCAGGAAGGGTGAGTGCTGCAGGCAGACCCATGCTGATAAGGACATTGTTTCCGGCCAGCTTTATCTCTGATTGTGTGGATGGCCAGATTTCAGACGCCTACAGGTGGTGTTTACTGAGCTACTGTGATAAGAGTCGGAGCGCTGGTTTGTGTAAAAAGCCATCACTCTGGCAGTGTGCAGAGAGATGTGCTGAGACCCTCCGGCTGGTAAGGACATGCATTGCCCCTGCTTTTACACAAAGCAGCCATTTGACTTTTCACTCTAGCTGTCCTGAGCCACCCCATATGTAGTGTGTTTTGATGGAGCTGCTGTTGAAAGGCTGTTTCCTGTTGAAAGGCTGCAACACTACCAGGAATCACTTGCAGCCTGGGAAGGTTCAGAGTTTTATTTGGCTGAGTAAGAACCTTAAATCAAGGGAAATTGTTTTCAAATTTTTATTCTTACTATTCCCCAGTGGTGCTTTTAATGCAGGACATCATTTTTAGGTAATACGTGAACAGAAGTGTGGGAAAGTGTATAGCTCTGTCTTGCAATCCACATCAAAAGCAAATTTCTTCTCCTGGCTTTCAGACCTCTCAGTTTTCTCAGCTCCAACCTGCCTCTACACTTCAGGATATTTCTTTCTTGAGTTCTGCAACTCTCCATTTCCCATTAGTCCACCAATATCTTTAGCAAAACTCATGAAGCAATTTTTAAGGCATATGTGCTCATAGCATAAGAATCCTCGTCAGCAAAGCACTGCAGTCAGCCTCTAATTTGTTTCTAGAATCACAGAATCATTCAGGTTGGAAAAGACCCTTGGGATCATCGAGTTCAACCATCAGCCTCACTCTGAAAAGTTCTCCCATACAACATATTCCCCAAGACCACATCTAAATCACTCTTAAACACATTCAGGGATGGTGACTCAACCATCTCCCTGGACAGCCTATTCCAGTATCTGACCACTCTTTCTGCAAAGAATTTTTTCATAATGTCCAGTCTAAACCTACCATGTTGCAGATTGAAGCCTTTCCTCTTGTNCCTCCCTACTCCTGCTGGTCACACTATTTCTAACACAAGCCAGGATGCCATTGGCCTTCTTGGCCACCTGGGCACACTGCTGGCTCATATTCAGCCGCTTGTCAACAATTAGAACTTCTCCAAGCCTGTAGCTATGCAAAGGGTTGTTGTGGCCAAAATGCAGGACTTGGCACTTGGCCTTGTTGAAGCTCGTACCATTAACATTGGCCCATTGATTCAATCTATCCAAGTCTCTCTGTAGAGGCTCCCTATCCTCATGCAGATCAGTGCTTCCGCTTAACTTGGTGTCATCTGCGAACTTACTGATGATACACTCTATGTCCTTATCAAGATCATCAATAAAGATGTTTAAACAGAAATGGTCCCAACACTGAGCTCTGAGGAACACCACTTGTGACCAGCCATCAGCTGAATTTAACTCCATTAACCACCCCTCTTTGGGACTGTCCATCCATCCAGTGCTTGATCCAGCACATCGTATGCTCATTCAGGCTCATGAGCAGCCAGTTTTTCCATGAGAATTCTATGGGGAACAGTGTCAAATGCTTTTTGAAAGTCTAGGTAGACCATATCTACAGCCTTTCCCTTGTCCAATCAGGTCATCTTGTCATAGGAGGAGATTGGATTTGTCAGGCAAGACCTGCCTTTCATAAACTCATGCCGACTAACCCTGATCCCCTGGTTGTCCATTATGTGGCTTGTAATGGCACTCAAGATGATCTGCTCCATGACCTTGCCTGGTACCAAGGTCAGACTGACAGGTCTACAGTCTCCTGGATCCTCCCTTCTGCCCTTCTTGTGGATGGGTGTTACATTTGCTACCCTCCCCAGTTAGCTATGACTTGAAGTAACTAATGAAAAGTGGCTTGGCAAGCATGTCTGCCAACTCTAACATCAGTATTCTCACTTGCCCTTGCCAAGTAATGCTTTATGCAAAGCCCAGCATACAGAATTTGTGGGATTGGTCTCTCCAAATAAATTGCTTTGGAGCAGAAAACTACACCGGATTCTGTTCTCCATCCAGAAAGAGTAGATGACAGTTAAACCACTGATGTAGTTTTGTTATTCTAGACCTTTTCACACGTGATTACAATGATGTTATGGTATGCTGGGTTAGCTGCTTACATACCTAGCCCTACGTTTACAGACATAGTAACAGTACAGATCAACCAAGTGTTATGTAACATGTACAGACGATGAATGCAGGCATAGTTATTTGAACGTAACACGCTGACAGCCGAGGTTTCAGCTTTTCTTTTTGGTCTATTATAGAGAATTTTTAAAGACAGTTCTTTTCTGAGGCCCATTACATGTTAGCTTTGCAGTCTGTGACAGTCACCTCTGAGCGCAGTCCATAGTGCAGAAGCAGTGGGCTCAGGACGAGTGAGTTTCCAGCCCATTTCTGATACAAATGCAAGCCCTGAATAGCAGGAGGGGTAACCCAGGCAAAGACTAAGTTCGATCATGAGGAGCAAGGCTAGAAGGAAGTCCCAAGGTATCTATCTGTTCCTGTGCTAATGAAAGAAGTTTGAGTAGCTCTTCCCTCAGGAGAAATGTTCTCTTTTCTTAGTAGGATTTAGAATGTGAAGTCTCAAGATTACAGTCTACCGTTTTCCCCTGCAGATCTTCGTTAAAGAGGGAACACTGATGAAAGTCTCTGGCAAAAACAGGCACCCTCGGCATTTGTTCTTGGTAAGATTTCTTTTATGTTTTACTGTCTCTCTTGTATCTTCTCCTGCACTTATGGAGGCCTCAACCCTGGCAGAAACTTTCAGACTGCAAGTCATTAACCACCAGCAGTGATGCGGTGTGTCAGTTTCTGTTGCTGACGGGGCTGTAGCCCTTTTCACACGTGTCCCATCAGCCCTGGACACAGGAACATGGGCTGTGCAGCCCTCCCTTTGCCGTGGCTTTGTACAGCCCTGACTAGGCCATGATTTTGCAAAGGAGCGCAAGTTTCCAAGGTGATCAGGAGAACGGGAACTCCTGAATACTTTCAACAATTAAGCTTCATGCTTCAAAGTCCAGCCTAAGGCCTTAGGAAATGTGATCAGAAGCAACAGAGCACACCCTACTGCTGAAGTTTATGAGAACTTTCTTTGGACCCGGAAGAGATTTGTATCTTTGAAGCTTAAGGCCTGGATTTAATGTTCTTGCTGCCCTGTCCACATCTGTGTAAACTACCTGATAACCGTGCATTGACTCAGTATAGTCTCCGAACACATGCCTTCAGCTTCCTGTTGGTTAGAGCAACAGTTTTCAATGTCAGTTTGCAAAATTCTTTCAGGATACAGTTAAGAAAAATGAACCTTTTATCAGTTAGCTGGAATACTCTTCACAAGGGTCCACAAGCCTACTGCAAAAATTGCAAGTGTTTGCAAATAAATAAAGATTAAAACCCACTGTTTTGGAGATAGGCTATTAACACTCATGCTTTCTGTTTTGCATTACCCACTACATTGAGCAGTTAAAGAGTGTCTGGGACTCCAGGCTCCTGAGCTCTGTTCTCAACTTTTCAGGTAGCTTATTGTGTAACCATAGGCATTTTTATGAATTTATTGGTATGAAGGGGAAGATAATACTTGCCTGCGTCCTAGGAGTTTGTTACCTGCTTACCTGTTACTGCTAGAAAAATTCTTAAGTGCTCTTTCCAGTAAAGATCCATAAAGATCTACGCATTACTGCTGCTGTGAACATTAAAGTACTGTTTGCAGAATTTATTTTAAAAGGAACGGCTTATATGTCTGCAATATGTATTTGCTGTGGCCTTTGTAAGTGCTGACAGCTTTTCACTGTGGGACCATTTTACAGAAATCATATGATTTGCCATTAATTCTTACTTCTCCCTCTCTTTAATGTTTCCTATTTGTGCGTGAGTGGCTGCACAATCTTCTTTGCCTCCTCAATCATGTACTGCAGTCATAATCAAAGATCGGATGGGATGGGACACAGTGCTGGCATTGCACTTTTCTGATGGCTTCATTTGCTTCTGTGAAAATTCAGACTCTCATGTACTGAACGTGATGGACTTCACCCAAATCTTCAAATATGAGATTGCTACAGTGCTGTTTTACTGAGTTGGCATCAATGGACTGCAGCAACAGCAATAAATGCCAAAATCATTCCTTTGTTGCAGCCAAGGGAAAATGGCCATGTCAGAATCTCCAGGAGCTGCTCTTAAAAAAGCATTCTCAGTAGAAGTAACTCTCAAGCCTACTGATGACCACTTAATAACAGATGATACTTACTGCCTTACTGATCTCTCTTCTGAAACACTCACCTTTGCTAGCATTAGAAAAACATTTGGAGTTGTGGCTAAAGCTGGGATCAAATTCCAAGAAGTTGTTGCCACTTCATCTTCCAGTGTGTTCGTAACTGCCATCATAATCCACAACTATGGCAAACACTGAAGTGTCACAAACCTAGCTATTGGAATGTAAAAAACATTGAGAGGAAAGTAATTTAAATTTGGGACAAACTGAGATAAGATTTCAAGTAGTCCAAAATAGTTCTATCAGCTTGAAGGTTACAAGGGACTGAAAGTATTACTGGAACAAAGAAAGCACAGAAATTAATTTCTGGCACTTTCTAGTTTAGGAACTATTTTTGATTCCTGGGGAGAGTTCAACTGCTCAAACCCGGATGTTAACTGCAAAGAGAGAATTGTCTCTTGGCAGCAGGAGACATTACAGTAGCCAATGTCCTGTTGTTAATAGATGCTCTCAGTATTCAGAAATAGCGTGTTTTTTCTTCCTTTCACTTGGAAAGGCAAACTGTGACCAAACATGCTGTCGTGCAAAGTATGTGGTGGAGCTAAACTATAGTTTCAAGAACCGAGAGACAGAAAACTGACTTGTTTCCTGGATACATGCAAGACAACTGCTGCTTAGCAATGGCAACGTATTTACATCTTGGCATATAGTATCTGTACTGCATCAGTCTTACGGCTGTACCTGCCATCACTGCCAACACCTTTTTGTAACAGTCAAGACCAGCATGAACATGTTCTTCCCTCTGCCAGTGCATCTGGCCCAATCCACAAGCTGCCTAGGGACACTGTAGAAAAAAAGCCCAATCCAAAATCTCAAGATTAGAATAATCTCCTAAACACTGCTTCTTAAACCCCACATTTATTTAAAGCCCTTATCTTCTAAGGACCATATCATAATCCTTTGAAGCCACTGGCAAAACTCAGGTAGGATAAGAATTTGCCCTAATGTATTAATAAAACAAAACTTCTAGAACCGGCCTTTTTGTTGATGCGCCACATCAGTTGCCACTCAAAAAGATCACCAGAAGCTAACGTGTACAGATGTAGTTTGGTTTAGCTTTGGATGAAATACGTGTATTTACCACAGCTATCCAAAATAGATTTTCACATGAACAGCATTTTCTGAAGTTCTTAGAATAGGCAATAAAAAGTGGGTGCATGCCAGACTCCCGCTTGGCCTGTGCATTCAGGGTGTACTTTGGTGGTGCTTGTGCCTATGTCCATAAGTAGCATTGTGTGCCTGTGCACAGCCCGTGTGAGTATGAGTGTGCAGGACACACGTCCAGGGGCCTTTGATGTGCACATTTCTGCGGTGTACGTTGTATGTATCACAAGGTTACTTGAGCTGGCTGTTTTGTGCAGGCTGATGATATTGTTGAATCTGGTGTTTCCTGGCAGGATGTTTGGTGAGTTTTGCTGTGCGCCTGTTTCCTGAGTCCAGGCTCTGTTTACAAGGATGTTGGGGCCTCTTTGTGGCACAGTGTGGGCTGCTGACACTGGCAGGCCCCCCAACTGCCCCCCAACCACAGGACTTTGCAACTCAGACACTGACTCTTATCTCACCCTTCCAAGAATTTCCCTACAAAGGCTGCTTGTGTTGCAAGTGGGGTGAGGAAAGCTGCTATCAAATGGGAGACTGTTTAATGCTGTAGCTGGCAGGGCTGGAATATAGGAGTTTTTGGAGTGAGAGCTTGGAAAATGTCATCCTAGCACACATTCAGGCTGCTCCACTGACACTCAGGGGATGTTTAACACAGACTTGAATAGAACATCACAGGGTTCACAATGAACTACTATTTAAAATATTCAGAAATGGAGAGTACATTACATATGGATGCCAGCAGTTCAGCACGACATAGATAGACTTGTTTGGATCAATATATCTGGACACTGTAGGTTAACTCCCAATGTTACTGGGTTCCCATCACAACAGAGAGGATTATAAAAAGAAGGGGTAAAGAAAAGTAGCAACAGGAAAAAAAAGAAAATTGGAGCAGACTTATCCTTTGTCTGTGTTATCAGCTGTTGTTTTGGGGACAACGTGCATGCATGGAGCAGTGCAGAATAAGAACATGTACTCCCCTATCAATATCTGAGCAGTTTGGGCATCTCAACTATTCAAAAGTTTTCTGGCAAGCAGAAAGTGGCTCTGAAGCCAAAGGACTTCTGAGAACTCCCCTGGGGGTCGATCCCTGGTTCCTGATGGGCTGCCAGATCAGCTTTTACCATGGCGCGGTCCTCATTGCTTCAGGGAACAGTGCACAGTGTGAAGCAGGAAGATGCATGAAATCACTGGTACTGATGCTGGTTCTGTCCATACCATTCACACAGCCTCCACGCAGGTCTCCAGTGGCAAAGGAGACAGCAGCAAGTGCAAACCCTTTCTTTCTTCGTGAATACGTATGCCTTGTTAGGGAGCTTTGAAATATTTGTCATAATTCATTGTGCCAAGCTGTGGCTGGTGGGACCTCAGAGTCACAGTCCATCACTATATACTGTGGGGGAGAAAAACAGGAGGGGGAGAAATGTCCAATGGGCAATTATAAAGCAAAGCCATCATTAATGTTTAATAAAACCTTGGGATATTAACCAGAGCTTTGGTGACAGTGGTGTGCACTGGGGTGTCATCCGGAATCATCAGTAATAAAAGAATGGGCTGCTTATTAAAGAAATATATAACTTTTAAAATAAATTAAATAAACGGGGTTTGCTCCTCAAGAAACCCAGTAGCACATTATGCCAGAATCCTGAAAATTTCTCTTCAGAGTTCACTTTCTTGGGCTTAGTGCCCATAACTAGCTACCTTTTCTCGTGGTTTGAAACAAGCCTTAAGTAGGAGCACTGATGAGTACCTGAGGAAGTCCTGTTTTCTCATATAATCCTTTGAACATTCAGGAGATGGCAGAATCACTGGGCAAATAAGAGATTTCACTAATATTCTCATATTTTGCAGAGTATTCTCTTAATGTTAGCAATAAAGTCTGGCTGCCTTTTTATCTTTTTCCCACCTGGCTGCTGGAGTCCTAGTTGCTACTAGTGAAAAGAAGTGAAAACAGCTTTCATCTGCTTTTCACTTCAAGGTTTACATTTGCTGCATTTTTTCTACCTTACCCTCCCTCCTACAGAGTGCTGTAGGTTAGGATCAATGTTCTGGTTATGCATAGCCCTGGTTAAACTGGGAATCATTATGCTGTCAGCGCTGTACAGGTGTCCCTGTGCTGACTGGATTAATGTTAGCATGAAGTGTAAATCACAGAAAAACTCTGTGACAAGCCATTTGTCACCTTGGTTTAAGAAAATTCCATTGTGTTGCTGCAAAAGGAGTAAATACTCCACTTTACTACAGAGAAGAGAACATGAAACTCTTCACTTGATAGTATGCTTTTATATCCTCAGTTGAGAAGCGTTATATTAAAAGATTCTTAAACTCTGCATGATTCAAGACTTACTGGAAGGACACAGAGAAATACACAGTAGAGTGGCCAGTGCAGGTGAACATGGGAGTGCTTTTGTTAAAAAGTTAGAATGAAGTGTTTTAGCATTTTCCACAAAAATTTTGGCCGATCCTACTCAGTAAACACAACTCAATTTTTAGAAGTAGTAACATTTGAAATAAAAGTTCTGGGGAAAGCCAGTCTTCAGTATCTTTTGCTTCACTTTAATGGGAATTTGCATTTTAAAGATGGGCAGCTAATGCACATAAGCCTGATTTGCTGTGAATCAAATACCTACTTGATGAACTGGTGTCCATGAGTGAACTCATGGCCCTAATAAAGGCAACAACAGTTTTGCTGTTAAATCCGAGCTGATAAGGATTTAATCCCATGAGTATTAATTCTATGTCATTTTTCTTTAGCTATTGTTCCTGCTCTGTAAGAAAGCTGAACTATGACCTTTTAAGAAAACATCCATAAGACTGCACTTTCTGTTTTTTTTTCTCTCAGGAAAGCAAATTAGTGAAAAATTTACACCAGCACTTTTAGGTGATCAGGCAGTACTATCAAACCCCCAACAATTCCAGTTATACGGGCCATATTATTTTATTGTCAAATCACTCTTTATTAGTGCCTTTTTCTCTACGTCTCTCTTTATGACAGTTTTACTTTCCAGATACAGCATTTTGGTATATATCTATGTTACCATCCACTTGGCTATATTTTAATGTCTTTGTCACAGCAGGATCCAAGTGAAGCTGGTTTCTGTCTATTTTTTAATTTCTTTAGAATGTCTCCATTTAAGATTCCTTGTCTCTGGCACCACACAGTATCGCCTATGCCTTACACATCTTTGTTCATAATATCCCAGTACAGTAATCAAGGACTATCTGAGTGTATGCATATTGGTACTGATGTGAGAGGCTGGGAAAGACAACAAGAGAAAATGGTATTGCAGGTATTATATGCAGACCTGCCTTCCCAGCTTGAACATGGCACTGCCCTTAGAACAAGCAGCTGTTACACCCAAATGAATAAAACAGAGCCGATTATCTACTTGCTTAGCCATTAGCAACAGTCAAAAATGGGAAGAAATCAAAGTCCTGGATGCAGAATCCCCAGAGTTGTGTAGAAATGCGGGCTTTGATGTAAGCTGTGTGGCTTGGGCCTGTCTCTAGTAACAGTCCTAGCAGTTCATCAAGTTACTGCTTGTTCTGTGTATGCCCCCCAGGAGTAACGGGCAGGCCTGCGAGCCCTATTGCGAATTATTGATTTTGTCTTTCTCTTCATATAGATGAATGATGTTCTGCTGTACACATATCCCCAGAAGGATGGCAAATACCGACTAAAAAACACCTTGGCTGTGTCAGGCATGAAGGTAATGCCTCATCTGTATTATAGGCTGGAATTAAAACTGTACAGTGGGCTGTTGGTGTTTTGATGGTTTATGTGTCATATCCAGCTGAAGGCAAGGGAAAACAGGCGATAGACCTGTTATCAAGGGATTCTCTTGCTTCTTACAAGAGACAGAGGAAAAAATAATATAAAGCAAACATATAAAAGATTATCTATAAGGCTGTGACTTAGTACAACAGCCTTATTCAAACTACATAAATAATACAAGCCAAAATCAGTTTTACAATCTGATCATGAAACTGGAGACAGAAAAGATTTATTATCCCATTTTGCCTAGTCCTCTCTTCTGTCTCCAGACCATACAAGGTTGTTCCCTACAACATATTCACTAGGGCTTAGTCTGCCTGGTTTTAAACTCTTGCCGCTCAGAATTTACATAAGCTTTCATTTGCCTGGTTTTCATGTGTTCTTTAACTGTTTTAATCAAAAGCATTAATGGGTTCAGAAAGTGATTAGCCAACTTTATGGGGAAAAGGTGTATTGGGAATTATTACATGAAATTATATAAACAGTGTTTTCTTCAGTAAATTTCTAAATTGCAGATTACAGAACTAGGACACAATTGTCCTCTTCTTACAGTCTTTCCCTAAACATTCATTGGCACCAGTACCTGTGCAACAGGAGATACTGGACTGGAGGGGTCTTTGCTTCTTATGCCTAGGTATCCATTACATACCTCCTGCCAAGAACTGTCATAACTGTTCTGTACCTAATATGCCAAGTTTTGTTTATGTGAAAGAGGCCTTGAAGTGACAAGTCAGGGGTTTGGGGATCTAGAAAATATGCAAGATGAGAATTACTAATCATTAATTCCAGCAGAATGACGTGAGTGGGTTGAGGTGTTATGAAAAGGTGGCAGGTTGATCATACCAGAGACCTGATAGTCTAAAAAGATCTATAGGTTCCCAGCTGGGGTAGGAATCGCCAGGACACACTACCATTATGTGAAAAGGTGTTGCAGAGCAGGTACTTGTTGGGGCACATGTGAAACAGAGTCACTGGCATAACAGAGGCTTGTGAACATCAAGGTATCAGTACCATGAAGCTGGGTTTCTCCTGAGTGGCTGTTGCTTTAGTTGCCAACTAAAGGCCAGGCTAGAGAGGGCTTTGAGCAACCTGATCTAGTGGGAAGTGTCCCTGCTATGGCAGGGGGCTGGAACTAGATGAGCTTTAAGGTCCCCTCCAATTCTAATCGTTCCGTGATTCTATGGTAACACAATAAATGTCAGGAAAAAGGTTTTAGATGAGCTGTAGCTTTTGAGTATTGTTACTGCTCTTAAAGAGCCTTGCTGCAGACAGGCATTCACTGAACTGAAGTGCTTCACTGTACAATGTCTGCACGTGAGGAAGAAAGTTATTTTCATTCATTCCAAGAATAGTCAAAACTTTTGCCCAAAATGCTCTGCCACTTGTCAAACTAAACATCTCCTAAGCTTGTCATTTTAAAACTGAAGCCCAATTGATACTTTATCCTTACCTTTATAGTTGGATTAAATTATTTTTTTTTTTCCTTTAGCACCACCACCATACTGAAATTACCAACTTAATTACACCAGCAATACATAAGACAGAAAACCCTACCTGCCCATCTCTTTGCATCGAAATATGAAACAGATGGCTGGGACATCAGAGATCCATATGCATTGAGACTTGTATAGTGTACTGGGTATAGACAGTTTAACTCATGTCTGCATTTATATTCATGACATTTGTTTCTAGGTCAGCTGTCCAGTGACAGAAAAAGCCCAAAACATCCTCAAGATTGAATGTGATGAATGTTGCCTGACCCTGTCAGCAAGGTACTGTCCCCAAATAGCCATGTTACATGCTAGAGCTCTATCTCTAGATTACTCTAATCAATACCCAAGACTGAAATGGCGTCTTACTCTTTTTTAACTCAATTTCAGTCTGTGCTGTTCTGACAGACAATGGCTGAGTGCTTGATTACACACCGAAGAAATCAGTTATAAATGCAAAGCTCCTGAGTCCTTCCCATCATCTTTCACACTTTTTTCGGTGACACTAGGAATATATTATATCTCCCTTTTATACGTTCACTTCTTACCTCATACCACTAGGACTGCAAACTGCCAGAGAAAATAGTAATTATATAATACCTAAGGCAGTAGATATAAAAGCATTTAATAGTACTTAAATGACAAAGACAAAATTAAACCTTACTGGCAACCTCGTGAGTCTTTCTAATAAAAGGAATTTCTCTAATAAGTTTGTGTAGTGCTAGTACTGATAGCAGCTGAGAGTCAGGATCCCTGTCCTGGGATCACAAGCTGATGCCAGAAAGAGATTGTAAGTCAGTTTCTGATCAGAAGATAGCTTCATTTCTCGCCCCAAATTACCCTGCAAAATTATCAAGACCTACAGCAGAAAGGTGGCTTGCTTGATTTACAGATATAGTTTACTACAAAAGATGTAGCACATTAGCAGTGGTATTAAAATTTATGTCTTCCAAATAACAAGGTCTCCAGTGTTTTTAAGTACTGACTTTTCCACCATCAGTCTCCAGCTACAGCATGGCTGGAAACAGAGGAGACTTATCTAAATTCCACAGTACAATAGAAGGACAGGGAGGGAGGATGCTTTCTTATGCAGAATCAGAATTTGCAGCTCTCATCCTTCCCAGAGCACTTGCCATCTGTGGGCAGTACTCAGATACTTGTCAAAACCTTTTTGTCTATTTTCTTTTATGACCAGCAAATGAGAAAATATCTGAGATTTTCTCAGAGCTGCACACTCATCACAGTATTCAAAATATACACACAGTATTTGTGAATTACCTGCTGCCAGTTAAAAAAGCAGGATGAGTACAGTCCTTCTCTATTGTAGAGAGGAAATAACCGCTGCATGTCCCCTTTATTCAGGGCAACTGAAATTGGCATCCCTAGTGGGAAGCTTGGGATGTTCCGCTTGCATTGTTATGTTGTTTCTTTGCCTTTTGTACTCGTACCAAGTCTGTGCTTAGTTAGCCTAAACAAAGTATGTGACGCCACTGCAGGCTGTGTTTCTTCGACAGTGGATAGAACCAGAGCCTGAGACTAAGGTTGCCCTTCTGATAACAGCCAGATGGAGACTGACTCTTATCAGAGCACTGGGACAGAGCCCCTTTCCCTTCCTTGTGCTGCTCATTCTGGGACCAATCTGCCATAAGTCACCCAAAACCACTTTTTCCTCTCCCTTTCTGTATTGGCTGGCAGAGCTGATGAGACACCAATGAGACATCATGCTCTCCCAACCCCACTGCACACCCTTGGCCTGCTACACTCACCAAAAGGAGCACCAAAGACAGAAAAGTACAAGAAGGCTTCAAGCATCCCTAAACTTTTACTGTTCACACAGTGGTGCTGCAAGTCTGCAGTGGAGGCCAGTTACTAACAACCCAAAGCTCACAGTGCTTGGACACTTGTATGAGACAAGGTGAATGCATCAATGAAATTAGCCATGAGTGCTAGGGACTAAAGGCAGTAGAATGAGGATGACCAGAGCTCAGGAGCCAGCACGGCTATATAAGCAGATGGCACCGTGAAGTCTTTACATCTCCTGCTGAAAATGTCTTACTCATCCAAAGAGCCATGCTGTTGGCTTACTGTGATCTGGTAACAGATCTAAGCACAGAGTCGTCATGGAGAAGGCTCATACTGCTCTTATACCTTTATTTGCATTTCAGAAATGTTCTTTGTAGACACAGGGGTAACCATGTGGTGCCCATAAAAGATACCAGAGCACTGGGAGAACACAGTCAGTGTTGCCTCCCTAAAAGGGTAATCCAGAGTGACAGTGACAGCACTGTAGCAAAATCCCATCCCAGTCTAGTTTCTGTGTTCCATGGATGCCCCTGCTGTCCAGGAGACTGCAGCAACAATGCTGCAACCCCAAAATCATGCAAGAACCAAATGAAGCAATGGTGGATCAAGGTATGGTCTGGACCCCATCCTGTGCAACCTGTTCTGGGTGAACCTGCTTTGGCAGGGGCTTGGACTAGACAAGTTCTAGAGGTCCCTTCCAACCCCAACCATTCTGTAATTCCTCAGGTTTTTTTAGCAAGTGTAATTCAATGGGACTTATGGTAGCAATAAGGACTTCAGCCAGGGATAATCTGTAACATAGCCCCTTAGCTTGCAGAGGTTAGCCTCTATGCAGTAGATACACTGGCTCAGAGTTTCTGCTCCAATTTCTATTCCATGCTTGTCAAATTTTATAGAGGCTGGTGTTTTTTAGACGAGGACTTATGCTCATGGTGCACCGGGAGGCTGTCAAAGATCATTGATAAAATCTGGCATTTCCTCTCTTTTTGTGTTTTTTCAGTGCTTTTTTTAAGACCACCAAAGACAAATTGTTCTCAAATGTCTTGTTTAGTGGCCTTCATGAGGACAGTGTGAGGAAATAACAGCTGAACAGCAGCTGGCGATGATGCCACTGCTAATTTTTGCAGCAAAGTCTAGTGAGTGGCTTCAGTGTGAGTGGCTGGTGTGACTCGGGGAGGGGAGACCACGCTGAGCCGCATTCCCACCCGTGACTGGCGCTGGGAGCAGCTACAGCTCTGCACAGTTTCAGATGACAGGAAGCACACAGTCTGAAGTCACAGCAGGAGAACCAGCTAACCCAGGCAGGACAGCCTGTGGTTGTAACGGTGCAAACGCATCTGGGAAGAACCAGGCGCCAAGAGCCCCGCTGCTGCCCTGGGGCAGCGGGACTGGCAGAGCGCAGTGCTCGCCGTGTTGCCTGGTGCAGAGGGGGCACCTAGGGGCCAGCGCGGAGAACTGCTGGGCTCCATGCCCGGCTGCAGCTGGAGGGGATGCAGAACTGCTTTTCCAAATTGCTTGCTTTGCCTCCGGCCAGGAGACTGAAGATAGTCTGTGATAGAGCTAGACGGAAATGAAAGCATTCACATCTCTGCTGTGGCTGACAGCCTTCTGCATTTCCCAACACGCCGGTCATCTAAGCATCCGACTGTAGAGATGAGCAGAAACATGCTTACTCTGAGAAACCCATGCCAGCACTACCTGCCCTAGAGTGCTTAAAAGCTAGGGCAGGCATGGTAAAAAGAGACATTTCATATCATCTTACGTGCTCTAGGACTGAGCAGCTTATTAGCAAAGTCAGAGACTACTTTGAAAATTTTTCTGAGCATTCAATTACTTCTCAGTCACAGTCCTAACCATAGATCTACACTAAGCATCCTGCTGAATATGTCCAAGAGTCAATTTTGTTCCTGGTCGGAAAATTACCAGTTCAGTGACACAGTGGGGAAAAGCAAACATTCGTAAAGTGATGCTTTTCTCCTCTGATCCAGAAAGAGCTTGTTTGAGTCCCTGCTTTGCATGGCATTGACTGCTCTGCTATTTTTCATTCCACAGCTCTTGCTCAGAACGGGATGACTGGTACATCTGCATCAGCAGACACATCCCAGATGACTACAAAGCTCACAACACTTCCACTTTCCACAGCAGTGTGGAGGTAAAAGGAGACCAAGTCTTTCAATGCTAGAAAGGGGAGAGGGGAAGGGAAAGAAATAGGGGAAAGGAGGAGGGTTGTAGCTCCTAGGAGCAGAACTCCTGCGGGAACCGAGTTCCTATTGGTAAGATATTCTTAATATTTTCATTTAAACCAGTATGCCAAGCTTAAATAATGAAACTCATTGCAGCTCATGAGACACCTCTAAAATGATAATCACACTCTATACTCTGTGGCCTTTGCTTAAATAGGGATTCTTCCGGAGGAGGAGGAGTATTTTGGATGAACTAAAAATAGCTAAAAACTTCGTAGCTTTTAAGAAAACAAAATTACCCATTAGTTCCACTAATATCATATTCACAATAAAGTCACTGCCAGTGCAAACCCCACCTGTGGTGTTCTAATTGATGCACAGTATTGTTACTCATTTCAGTTGTACTGCTTCCAATTACGAAGGCAAAGAATGCATCAGACAAAAAGTAAAAATGCTGGTTTAGGCCCTTTTAGATCAAAAGCTATCATTGATAGATAATATTAAGGATATTATTTCAAAAGCTGTTAATAAAAAGAACTCATGTTCTTACCTGCTATTTGCATATGCAAATCAGATCCTTGTCTGATGTGGAGGAGCGTCAGTGCCTGACCAATAATAAATCTACGTGGATTTGTACCAGTTGTGACTCTGGCTTTAACAGCACCGTGTGCTGATTTGCCACAGTGCGGAAGCAGCTGTATTTCACAACATGCATTAGGAAGTAGAAAAATTTGGGATCTTGGCAGGTGAGAGTAGACTGAAATGAGAAGAGAATTGTACGTGATGGAGCAGGGTTAACTGAGCGTACTTTGGAAGTGAGGATGCTTCTTCATTTGTTCTTGTTTGATTTTAAGCTAAGGGAAAGGCTTGGAATACCCTTGGGTGAGAGGCCTCCTACTTTGGTACCTGTGTCCCATGTCATGATGTGCATGAACTGCGGCTGTGACTTCACCCTCACTCTGAGGCGCCACCATTGCCATGCCTGTGGGAAGGTAAGAGGTGAACAGGCTTCTCAGGGAGGCTTTATTAACACCTCTAGGACACTGGCTGCCTCTGCTGTAATATCCACAAACCTGTGGCAACATCAAGACCAGAATTTGACTTCTCACAGAACCTGCTAGTGCTTTGCTAAATTAAGTAATTAGGTTTCTAATTTCTCTAGTAGGAACAACAGTAATCTTCCCTTGAGGGTCAAATTAATTCCCAAAGGCGAGTAGTTGAATGCTTGCAGGGTAACGGGTGCAGTGTCCAGCCTTTATATCTGGTACACAGCTAGCTCTAGAGACAATGAAGCAATACACTAAAAATAATAGGCTCTGTTCTGGACCAGAGCAGTAGCACATCTAGTCCATGTCCTGTCCCTAATAACAGCTAGTAAAATTATCTTCCAAGAAAAGTGAAGAAACTCAGCAGTAGAGCATGGTTTGGTGAGTGACCAAAGGGAAAGTTTCCTCTGTGCCCCCCTGAAGAGTTGCTGCCTTTTGCCCTAAAGCCAAGGGGATCTATAAGCTTTCTTAGTTTTGTCCCTTTACCACTGACTCTAGAGATTTGTTTGTACACATAGACCTGCAGTCCTGTTTCAAACCATGGGTGTCTTTTAGCCTCAGTGATTTTTTTTTTGTTTGTTTGTATCAAACTACCAGTAATTTTTGCTAGTATGAAAAAGTATTTACTCAATCTTTTTTCTGATTCCAGAGAAAATCAGCCTGTACTTACAGAAGGATAGTGGGAACATGCCAGCTTGCTTAAGAAAACAATGTTACTAACAAAGCTATGAAAACAGAACTAATATTAAAATGGTCTTTCTGTGATTGTTTCTGTGAGCAGGAAAGGTGTAAGTTCCTGGGGATATGAGCACAGCAGTGGTGTACAACCAAATCCAGTGATCAATTCCACTTGGCTTTCAGCAGTGTAAATGTAGGCAGTCACATTTCAGCCAGTGCACTTACCCTGACTGCCACTGTTTTAGGAGAGTGCCATATTTGGTTCACTATCCATCTTCCTCTCCCTACCAGCTCAGAGTATTTGTTTCATATGTGCAAATATATAAATTTAAATTATAAATATAATCTGCATCTCTCCTTCCTGGAACAGATTGTGTGTCGGAATTGTTCAAGAAACAAGTATCCTATGAAGTACCTCAAAGATCAAGCAGCCAAAGTCTGTGATAGCTGCTACATGGAACTTAAGAAAAGAGGTAAGGTTCCTTCATTGCTGGCAAAACTGACAAGTCCATTTCCTGCCTATGTAGTGGGGAGGCTTTAGGACTCGCCTAGCATGTTGCGTTTTGTTGAAGAAGATTTCTCATTTCAAGCATGAGCCATGTGTACTGAGTTCCCAGGAGCGCCAGGCTGTAGAGCAGCTAAAGCTGCTTCAGCAAGCCGGGTTCTTTGTGGGCTCCCTTGGCCTTTTGATAAACCAGAATAACGACAAAATCTTTGTCTTGTGAGGAGTGGCTGAGGATGCTGGATTTGTCTCGTTTGGAGAGCAAGAGGCTGCGGGTCAACCTTATTGCACTCTGCAGCTTCCCAAGGAGGGCCATGGAGAGGAAGGTGCTGCGCTCTTCTCCCTGGGATCCAGGGACAGGTCACATAGGAATGATTCAAAGCTTCATCAGAGAGGTTCAGACTTGACATTAGGAAACATTTATTTACCCAGAGGGCGGTCAAATCGTGGAACAGGCTTTCTAGAGAGGTGGTTGATGTCCCACGCCCAAGTGTTTAAGAGGCATTTGAACAATGCCCTTAATAACACCTTTTAACTTTTGGAAAGCCCTGAATTGGTCAGGCAGTTGGACTAGATGATCATTGTAGGTCCTTTCGAACTGAACTGTTCTATTCTGTGATGTAATTATAGGTGATAGCTCTTCCCTGTCATTTCTAATTAATTATCAATTAAAGTAAAACAATGGCATTACAGTTCCTCACTGTTCTCATCCATGTTGTAGATTTTACAAAAAGAAACGTTGAGGTAAAGTGCAGAATTGCTAAAAGCTTTTCTACATGGAGAATTAATCTGCTTACAGATGAATTCAAATCAGAAGACGTATTGCCTACCTAGAAATTTGTATTGTGGCCCCACTATCTAAATCCCTTTTCTGATTTAAATACATATCCAAATCAAAGATAAAAGGGGGAGCAGGGGCTACATCTATATGGGCAGAGAATGAACAGGAAATAATGTTCTTGCACAACTATTCATGTAGACAGTCTCTAAAAGTAAGCACGTTATACTGTCAAGGATAAAAAGGCTGGGACAGATGAAGTTTCATTTTTCCATTCTGATTAAAGAAATTCACACTAGCCAAGCAAGCACAGGAACGGACGCTGTCACAAGAAGCACAAAAGTATCCCCAAGCCACTGTTTGTCCAAGAAGTAATAAGTCAGATTTGTGCTAAAACAATGCTGTGCTTTAGTAGGAGCTTCCAGACAATGTGTGTTTCCAGAAACAAGATCATAAAGATACGAACTCAGACAACTGGGGTTAATGGAGATGATCGACAGAGACAGAATAATTCTCTCCCATGCAGAACTCAGAGAATGTTTCATACAGAAAGAACATCACATTAGTGAATTTATCCTGCAAAGGGGTTAAAAGAACAGAGAGCAGATAGATGAAAAAGCCATTTGCTTAAATGCTGATTTTAAATTAGAAGAAAACAAGCTGTGTTTTTTGCTTTGTCAGCTTTCTTGCAGGCTTCTTTCAGGCAGCTGTAGGTTATTACCATTAACTTCTGGTGCTATGAAGTCCACCCAGCTAATCAGATTTAAAGGGGTGATTTGAAAGAAAAGCTAAAATAAAAACTGTCTATGGAGGAGGTGCTGTATTTTCCTCAGTCATTTGTATTAATGTATTGTGTGTCTCTTAATCCTAGACTGATATGTACAGATTCATCCATTTCCCCCTCCCCTATCTGAATTTTCTCAATCTTGCAGAGCGGCCACTAAGTGTGAGCTTCCCTCCAACTTCATCCAGGTCTTCAAGCAGTGCCTTCTCCTCTGTCTTCCACAATATTCATTATTCATCTTTTAAGAAACAGAAGAAGATCCCTTCAGCTCTTACAGAGGTAGGACCAACCTGCCTGAGAAAGTCAAGTAACTGAGAGAACTGTGTGCTCATACTTCAGCATCTATGTTTAAAATCTATTCTATGTGCAGTGGACTCAGCCCGTGCCCTGCTCTACTTTCATCATGCAATTATTTTTTCCTGTTTCTCACAATAGTGTTTAAAATACAAAATACTCTGAGCTTTGGAGATACCACAGACGCTTCTTGAGCCCCCTGAGAAACTTCATTAGAGCAGCATACTTTACTGTGCTCATCAACCTGTGAAGTCTTTAGAAAACAAGACAACTTCAAGGTACTAGATAGCAGAAGGCAGATGACAGACAATGACAAGTACCAACAGAGCATGATATACTGTTGACCAGTTACCTTTTTTGACAAGACCCTTACTTCTGAAATCTTACTTTGATTTAAAGAGAAATAAAATACGACTCACTTAGGGAATAGACTCTTAGTAATCAGTTCAGGAACATCCATGTTTAATCAGGCACTTTCCCTCCAGCTCAAACCAAACTATTTCAAATCAAATGGTTCAAATCTTGATCCTACCAATGCAAAGAAATAAAATTCCCACCAATTTCAGTGGGCCCAGGATTTCTCCAGCTATATTGGCTTTCTTTCCAGGAACAAAGTGCCAATCATACTGATGTAGTCTTGGTAGCTAAGCTGCCCAGTGAACTCAAGCACAGTAAGATACTCCTATTTCACTGACAACAGCAGGTATTTATTGTTGTATTAAAGAGAATAGGTGCAAAATTTCAGCTGTTTGGGAAAAAGCATTGCCTTTCTATCCACAGGGAGGCAGCACATCTTCATTAATGTGAGCTGTCTCACAATAGCACTGCTCCCTAACTTTTTCCGACTTGCTTTACCCAGGTCCTGGAACACTTCTGCTGCAAAACTCTGCTCTAGAACTGCTCTGTCTTCACTGTGTCAGTGCTACGAAAGCTGTGTTTCGGTCTCCGCCCTTTGTTTCTAAATCTGACACTACTGCAACTAATAACATTACACTGCATGGCACGTGTGTGTGCCTACAGTTCCGTGTGTGTGCCTACAGTTCCTGCTACTCAAAATCTGGATCTTTAAGAACATTAAGCACATAGATTTCAAAATATTTCTGTGAGAGGGGCAATTCCTCTCAGAAACATTAATTCACAAATGAAACCAAGTCATAGCCAAGTGATTAATATAAACTGATAGGAAACAATTATAAAGTCCTAAATGTACCCACATCTTAGAAGTGTTGTGCCACAAGACAGGAATTCCCTTTGGAAGCATGTACTTCTAAAATAATTTAAAAAAAAAAAAAAAAAAAGAGCCCAGGGAAAAGGGACAAGCTTGGCTTCTCAGAACACAACTGTAGACCTGCTGACCTCAATAATAACTCAACTGCACATTTCCATCAGAGTTAATGAGAACTTGGTTTAACCAGAAATCTTCAAAGAGTTAAAAAGAACTGTAATACTTTTTCTGTCTTGATATTTTTAGTGGTCTACTTATGGTTTCACAGACATAGACCTGGTGGCCTGGTGTGATGCAAACGTGCATAATCAGGAGGGGAAAAGCCTTTGCTGTTACAAATTCTGATTTCTCTTATCCTGCTCCAGGTGGCAGCCTCAGAAGAGGGAGCTACCATAAGTGGTTACCTTAGCAGATGTAAGAGAGGCAAAAGACACTGGAAGAAACGCTGGTTTGTTATCAAAGGCAAAGTCCTCTACACCTACATAGCAAACGAGGTACTGTGCAATCTGACTTCAAACAGTTTCTTATCTGAGTTCCCTTTTTTATTCCCTACAGGCAGCACAAGCAGCTGTGAAAGGTGTAAGTGGCAGTTCTCATAACCACCTGCCTTCTGAGAACTGGCCCTAACAGACTGAGTCCCCAGGGAGGTGTCCTCAGCTGAGGGACCCAGCCACAGCCCTAGCTGTTTGATACAGTGCAGATTTCTAAAAAAGTTGCTAGTGCTATGAAAGGAAATGACCAGGTACCAAGAAGACTGCTACTTGCACTCAGTAAATCAATATGGTTGAAAGGAACATAACTGAGAATGGGTCTTGAGCTTTCAGAACTGCTTTTTTACTGTCCCATACTCTCAGTAACTTCTAGTTTGCCTCCTGGTCCAAATTACTAAATTTGGCTGATTTGACCTTCATGGCCATTTGGGTGATCTTGAAGAACTGGACTTTCAGAGTTAGTGTTCAAATTCAGGACTAAGACTAGCTAAACATGTGCAACACACAGGCACTGATACTGTTTAAGTAACAGCCACCAGTCCAGCAGAAGAGTTGCATTACTGCTATTGCAGCCCTGTTAGAGAGGGGTTATTATCTGGTGTTCAGAAAGAGCCCTCAAAGCATTACAAATCTTCTCTCTAAATTTTGGTTCACTTTTTGTTTGCTTTCAGGACAAAGTTGCCACAGAAAGCTTGCCTTTGTTGGGTTTCACCATTGCCCCAGAAAAAGAGGATGGAAGTACGGATACAGTTTTCCATCTCTACCACAAGCAGACTCTCTTTTATAGCTTCCGAGCAGAGGATAACGTTTCAGCACAGAGGTATGGGGGTAGACTTCCACAAAAGGCAGTGCACAGGTCCAAAAGCTTATGTAGAGCTTTTCCCTCTCCTGCACTCTAGAATGCCTTCCTAACAGAGGAAACAAACAAATATTCAGAGTGTTGATTAAGCCCAGTAGCATGTGACGGGCCTGGGTGACACTGAAAATCTACCCGGTGCTTTTCAGTTCCTTCAGAAAGGAGAATTTGCTCCTTTGTACAGGTGAAGAGGAGGCTGAGTCTCAGTAGTCACGCCTGGAAGTCTGTCAAATGCAATTACTGTACAGAAACTTCTCTGACTTATGTGTTCTATTTATCCATATGTTTCCTTGACAAGTAATTGTTTAGATTTCCCATTCTAGTGCTACTGCTTCCACATAATAAAAGTCATGAAATTAGTAACAAAAATGCCAGTACCTCAGGAGACATAAGGAAGGCAGTGAGCGTTTATGCAAGATGATCAGAGGGATGGAGCACCCCTCCTATAAGGACAGGCTGAGAGAGCTGGGGCTATTCAGCCTGGAGGAGAGAAGGCGCCGGGGAGACCTGAGAGCAGCCTTCCAGGATCTGAAGGGAGCTCCAGGAGAGCTGGGGAGGGACTCTTTGTCAGGAAGTCTAGTGACAGGACGAGGGGTAATGGTTTTAAATTGGAAGAGGGGAGATTTAGATATTAGGAAGAAGTTCTGAACTGTGAGGGTGGTGAGGCACTGGAATAGGTTGCCCAGGGAAGTTGTTGATGCCCCATCCCTGGAAGTGTTTAAGGCCAGGCTGGATGGGGGTTGGAGCAACCTGCTCTAGGGAGAGGTGTCCCTGCCCAGGGCAGGGGGGTTGGAACTTGATGATCTCTAAGGTCCCTTCCAACTCTAACCATTTTATGATTCTATGATTCTAAGATCTTGTTGCTTTTAAACACACTTTTAGTGGTTTCATCTTTTCTATTCTAAGACAGCAATTGTACTATTTTTGAGACTTTATAATAAATTACTGGTAAAGGTTGTACCTAGAACACAAGACTCCTTGTACCTAGTTCCTCATTACACCTGAGATCAGAAATGCAGTCCTCTTCAGGGTTTACGTTCTTAAAATACTTATTTTTCTTAAAAGAAATTAGTTCTTAAAATGCATAATTTTACATGTACCACTTTTTCTTTCTTGCCCTCTTTAGGTGGATTGAAGCCATGGAAGAAGCATCCATATTATAGCAGCTATCACTCAATGGACTTGGAAAAAATTCTCAGATTTCTACACATTCCCAGCAACCCTCTTCTGTCTTACAGAACCAAACGGTGTATTTCAGGCAAACTGGCTACATACACTAGATATGAACTGTTTCCAAATTGTTCTTTTTTCTTCCTTACATCTGCATTTTTGCAAATGGAAACTTTAAAATAGAAAATATTTATGGTGATCTTTATGTTTGTACAAGTTCAACCCATACTTTAAGCTTCTCCTCTGATACTACAGTAAACCAAGTCTAACATGGAGACAAGATCCGAAGTGCTGACCACAGTGAGTAACAGGCTAAGTTTTACTTACTCTAGAGCACTATCATATTTCATTGGCTTGGTTTTGATGTCTACCATGAAATGAGAAACAATGTAGTAAGTAAAAAATGCTCATTTAAAGCACTTTATTATTTTTATTGAACTACAGCTTCGTTTTTTCATTTCTAAGGAGTTCTGTAGCCTGATTTATTACTTGTCCATTAACAAGTGCCAGCATGAAATTATGCCTCATGTATGCTAAATTGTTTCCACAGAAAATGAACACCACATTCCATTTACCTGGGCTACCAACCCTTCACAGGCTATGACCCAGAATAATTACTTATTGTCCATTTATAATTTTACACTGATCACTGTATAATTTATTTTAAATGGTTTAATTCCATACCACTGCAGCCCTTTGAAATGCACTCCAGTAGCTCTACAAATCCAGACATTGGATAATATTTTTTTCCTAAATACTGCATAAGACTCAAACCCAAAGGTTATTTTTAATTTATTATGTCTACAGACAGTTTTTATTTAACACTAGCCTACCTAGTAGTGTTAAGGTTTTTATCAGCTATTTAAATAGTCTATCTTTATTGTCAAAGCTCCTGTTGTTTCTGCTGTTCTTGTTATGACAAACTTCAGCAGCAGCGTAATGTGTACCAGCAGCACACTGTGCCGGGGGCTCACATTCACTGGTCTGAACCTGCTCCGCTGGGGTGCTCTGCAGCTCCTGGAGCTCTGTGTACCCCAACCCCTGCTGCTGTGCACTGCAGCTCCAGGGCTGGGTGCTCAGCAGCCACGGGTCTGTGTAACGTCAGAGACGCTGTGCTGCTTTACGCCAACTGAGGATATAGAGCTCGGGGGGTTGGGGGGTGGGAGTGGTTGTTTGGGTTTTTTTTTTTTTTCATTTTTAGTGCTTTGTTGGGTTTTTTTTATAAAGAAGGTTGAGAAGTGGTGTTCTAATCATTGCAATAAAAAGGTTTCATGTCCTGTATTTGTCATATTTGACTGAGGAATAGAATGGCATTTATGATTAAAATATATCTTTGTGTAAAAATACCATGTTCAAGAATGTACTTACATTAAAATATATTGGGGGGAGAGATTTTTATTACTTTCATTTTTCCCTTTCTTCAAGTAACGTAATGGATTTCTGAATTTTTGACCCTAACAAACTGTTCAGAATTGTCCATATTTTTAAACGTCTGTAATAATGTATCCAACGTATAAAGGCAGTTCATCACCCGGAAAAACAAGGTTAAAAACCCAAATACACACGTACCACTAAGTAAA
>VXBW01005072.1:30578-67918 GCA_013400375.1 Thinocorus orbignyianus | reverse complement strand
TCAGGCCGCGTTGTGGCCAGCCTGCACCTGCTGAGCCGCTGCCGCCCGCTGCTCTGGGTGTCTCCTTGAAGACTTTAAGTACTACCTTTGCTGTCGGTTGGTTTGCGGGACGTTTTTTCTGTGCGATCTCGGGGGTTTTGCCTTCTGCCGTGTTCCGGGAGTCGGTGTCAGTAGCGGCCTTCCTTGGCTCGGCTGTGTGTGGTCTCTTGGTTCCAGCTGGGTTTGATCAGACAGCGTCCGCTTGTCGCTGTTTGGGGAAGGTCAGAAGCACAACAGACCTTGGTGGAGAACCCCACCACCAGCAAACCTGCCAGAGCCTTCCCACAGCGAAGGCTTCATTGGGTGTTAGAAGGGGACTCCCATGGACAAAGTGCCTCATCTTCAAGGGTTCTCTTATCTTCAAGTACTGAGGAAAGAGCATGTTGCCATCACACGGTCACCTCCCTTGTCAAACATAAAAAATTAACAGGAAACACTGAAAAGGCATCACTGAACAACTGAGAAACCATCCACAAGCTGTGATACTAAATGGGTCTGGTGAAAGTTGTTTGTAAGCTTACTGTGCAAGCTGAACACAAATAAAAATGGCAAGCTGTATGAGAAACTGGCATAAATGTGATTTTCATGGGAAATGTCTCAACTTTGATTATGCATTGTTCCTAATAGCTTTCTATTGATGTATCCAGAATAATTTTCACATTTAATTGGCAATAATACAACTTAATCTCTTTAACTTCATGAATGTTGATGTTTTCAACAACATTAACTTTGTAGAAGTTGCATTTGAACTGGGGGGTTGGTGCTAGAGATACGCATGCTTTTTGTCTCTTATGTGTTTTGCTATTGTTGTAGTATTTTTTAATTTCATGTGAAATCATCACTTCGCAAGTTCCAACAGAAGATTTTCAATAAAACATCAAATGGGTCAGTGTTGAAGAATGCCTTCTTGTTGCCTATACCTGGGTCAGAATCGGCAGTCTGGCTCTGTAATGAATAAGTCACAATTAAAAACGGAATGCATAAATTTGAAATCTTCATTAAATCTATCCTTGAAGAAACACAGCCCTAATAATGATCATTAAAAATATATTCGGAATGGAATTTTTTCCTGGTTTCTTCTTTTTTCTGTTCACTTTATCTTTTTTAACCCCCGAAGACCATAAAGCTGAACGTGCAGACACAATAGGATAAAGCCATTCTGCAGTATTTTCAGTGATAATACTATCATATTGCAATAAAAAAGAAATAGTTTAGGTAATAGGAACTGCATTTTAGATGTGACAGTTCACTTCACCGTAAGGATCTGGAAGAACAGGGCAGTGTGATAGAATGGCTCAATGAAAACCTGCTCAGAAGAGTGTTCTTGTCCCGCTGCTCCCTGGTGCAGCACGGAGCGCAGCAGCAGTTTAAGGCTTCTCCTCCCTTTGTGTTGGGGAAAGCACCTTAGAGATCTGTGAGCTCCACAAGCTGCATCAGCAGTTGGTGATTTAGTCCTTTCTAATTTATTAAATCAACGTCTCTTCTTTGCTTAAGTAGTGGAGTAAAAATAGTGTATGAGAGGCTTTTTAAAGAGAAAGAATAGCTATGTGCCTCAGCTTTTGAACAGCACAGTTATGCATGCCCTGTACCCACGTGTGTTTGTATGTGCACACACAGCCCTGCCATATTTACTTGGGAGTTACATCAAACATGATTGTAAGTTATCAACTATCAAAAAGTCATATCAGAGCTTTCTTTAATAATGAGAAAAAAAACCCTGACTTTTGTGCCTGATGGAAGTTGCTGGCATCTTTTCAAACAGGTTCTCTAATGATCTTGTTTCACCATGGCAACCAGTGTGGAGGTGCTGGCTCAGCAGGTAGTGGAGACTCAGCAGGTGGCTGAGGTGAGTGACAGATGATATCACAACAGTTGGTATTTGAGCTTTGAAATTAAAAACATGCTAGGGAGTCCTTGCTGTTTACAGTTAAGCAGAAATGGAACAGAAAATTGTGATAGAACAGTACTGCTTTACGCTTGAGGACAAACAAGAAACCAGTGCAACCAGTACGTGGTTTTCTTCATTCTGGTGGCCCCCCTATTAGGAATGCAAGTGGGAGGTTCAGCGTGAACTACAGAGAAACTTGGCTGTGTTATGGATTGTTTTAAAAATTAATACAACACAATTTCTGGTCATTTGATCATTAGCTTGACCATTTTATACATGAAAGGTTTCTGCTTGTCTCTTGAGTTGTCATCTAAACCCAAAACAATGGGGTGAACTGCTTTACCTTTGCACTATGTTGAATTTACAGAAGGATGATTTATTTAAATGAGACTTTGTATTTCCTGCCTACACATGTGTGAAATTGAGCATAAAATCTACTTAAAGCAGTATTGAGTGATATCTTAATGTATAGGCACCGAAGCAACAGCTGAAATGTCTAAATGGACTCGTAAGCACTGAAACTGCATGTGATCATGGCTTTAGAAAATAACCTGTTTATCTCTTTCAGTATACAAGCTGCAGTTAAAAAATAAACTAGAATTTTTGCCTGGTTAAATTTATGTGGCTTAGTATCCTTCAAGTTTCGTATGTTTTATCATATGATTAGATAATTAAACAATTTCATAAATAACAAAGGGCAAGTGGGCTAAGAGACCTCTGCAGACAAGGCCATTCAGATATTAATTTGGGGGGGTGTTTTAGCTTAGGGAACTAAGATTATCTCTGGATATTAAAAAATATCTTTAGCTTAAGAAGAAGCTCTATATATGCACAAAGGAAATATGTGTGTCATTGTGATTCCAGAAGTGGATTTGAGGTTCCCTACTTAGAGCAACTTTTTTCCTAGAAAATTTTGGTTCTTTTTAAATAGTGTGGTAAATGGCCTACTGACTGTCCTGGAAATAATGTCTAAAGAGTAGTTTCAAAAAAACTCTAAAATTTCACACTGAAAATCAACAAGCAAGTTTTCATTCTAGTTTGCTGTACCATGTGTCAGTTTGGCAAACTGCGCTTTTTAAAACACTTCCAAACAAACTTGGAAATAAAAACCTGTAACGGAAATACTGGCAAACCTTATACTATTTTGGTAGAACTTGAGTGCTATGATCACATCTGAGGCACATAAAATAAGTGACGTTTGTAATTCCTCGTGCAGGAAATGCACCGTGGTAACATAGTGTGATGGTTGTATCTTGCCACTGGAGAGATCGCTCCATCTCAAGAGTGTATGAAGCTCTGTGATTTCTTCCTGGCCGGTGGGTAAACAGAGGGCTTCATCTCTTTTTATAGTATTCAGCTCCTCCTTAAATTATATGCCTATCCACTGCATAATGCCATGAAAATTTTGTTCATGGAAAAACAGTTATAAGCAGCATTGTCTTGTTAAGAATTAATGAATGTTATGACCATGTTAATGTTGAAACATTTATTTATGAATGGCTGGCTGCCTGCTGTTCGTGTGTTCAGTCAGATATAGTTTTCAGTACAGGTAAATACATTACTGGTTTTCTTGGAAGTATGCTAAAATTCTCTGTTTGTACTCACTGCTTCCCAGAGAAGATGTAGCATGAAACTTGGCACTGGTCTTAAGAAAGGCTTTTTCAGAATATCATCTTTTTAATCAATGAAAATTAAATGGAAGGAGAGAGAAAGTCATTAGTCATTAGTTATGAATGATCATAGAATGTTTTGGGTTGGAAGTCCCACCCAACCTGGTCTTGAACCCCTCCAGGAATGGGGCAGCCACAGCTTCTCTGGGCAACCTGGACCAGGGTCTCACCACCCTCACAGCAAAGTTCTTCCCCACATCTCATCTCAGTCTCCCCTCAAACCCTTCCCCCTTGTCCTGTGGCTCCCCTCCCTCATCACAAGTCCCTCCCCAGCTTTCCTGCAGCCCCTTTAGGGACTGGAAGGGGCTCCAAGGTGTCCCTGGAGCCTTCCCTTCTCCCGGCTGACCCCTCAACTCTCTCAGCCTGTCCTCACAGCAGAGGGGCTCCAGCCCTCCCAGCATCTCCATGGTGATGAGAGAAGTTGCAAACAGGATAACTTAATGCAAATATTGGCAGGTTTAGCTATATCTGCATTGTTTTTTCCTTGATATGTATTGCATGAGTTTATTGAGAACTGTGATGCCAAGCACCAACCCAGAATGTCACGCAAGTAGGCCATAAGTTGTTTTTCTTTCTTGAGCAATAGTTCATGGGGTTTGTTAACTATGAAACTGTGAACATAGAACAGAAGTTCCTGAGTGCACTCCAGTATCGCATGTACTTTTGTACTTGCTTGATTTTTAGGCCTTTGTAAAATTGTCCTTGTATTAGTTTGGAATGGTTCCACTGCTGTTGCTTGCTTCTGCTTTATAGCAGTGTTTGTTGCATTGTTCCGACTGTATTTCTGAACAGATTGTTCAGAGTTCTGGTTTTAGTGTCTGCAGTTGCCTTTACTTACAGTTGATGAGATTGGAGAACAGAGAGCAGCCAGGGGATTCAGAGGGAGTTTCAGCAGTTCCTCATCATCCTGAGTAGGTTTTGAAAAGCATAAAAAATACAGCAGCATTACTTATTTTTATGTTAAAGCTGGATACTGTCACTGTGCAGTATATCAGTGGCCCAGTTGTAGTCCCAGTGCCAACTTAGAGTTACTTTGCATATGGTTTAAGAAAAATGTCTTTGGATTTGAAGTGGAGATGTATTCCCAGTGCAGTGTCTTAAACAACTGTCCCAATAGGGAGGAGTAAGGGCTGTTTCTTCTTTCAACATCAGCTCTGATGTGACCAGGAAGAACTTCTAGTACTCGCTAAAACTGTCCCCTTCCAGCTCCATGTCAGCCAAAAACTCTTCCCAGTGCATCCTTCTCTGGCCAAGGCGAGAGAGGGAGAGAGTCCCAGGAGATGGCTCCATCGAGCCCTGTGCTTACTGGGATTCCGTTTACACTGGCGGCATTGCTGGAGGATTTCAGTTGCTTTCTGTTCCCTCAGTGCCCTGATAAGAACTCGTGAAAAAATTTCTGAAAGTATGTTTTGCCATGGGATTGAAAAACTACTGGATATGAAGAAACCTCACTTATTTCAAAGGAAAAGGAACTAATGAAACATCTAGAGAAGCTTAGCTTCAAACCACCAATTTTACATATAAATGTATATATTTTGTATGTACCCATGTATCAGACATTTAATATAATATGATTGCATCTAAAACATAGCATTACAGTGAACTACTTCACTGAAAAAATCAGGAAAAATAAGTATAAATATACATATTTATGTGTATAAAATGACAATGATGAGTATATGAAGCTGAAGAAACCCAGCTTAAGTGAGGTTAAGAGGCCCTCTTACATTAAACACAACATATGAACTATTGTAAGCATTGTTCTAGAAGAATGTCACTGTTGAAATATTACAAATTCTAATGTTATAAAATAGTAATTCTGCTTCACTATGGATGTTTATTACGGTAACATAGTTGATGTCCTATAAAAGTGAGAGTGAAAGCCTCTGTAGCCGTGAGTATTTCTGTAGCATACTGTTCTTGAGAAAGTGCCATTAAAAAAAGCCCGACACCTGGCCCTAAAAACCCTAACAGTACTCTTGAAGATGCATTTGGTACATTTTATATTTCTTCCTCAAGTCTTTGACATTTTGTGGATGATTGAGGCAGTTGTGACAAAGCTGTTAAGCACCTTAGTAGTTACTAATGTAGTACTAACAAAACCTATCAGCTATAGCATACTATTATAGCATTTTAAATTTTGTTTACTTTGCTAGCTTGTCTTTTGATTCAAAAGCCAAGCAAATTCTAGTCTTTTTTGTTTGTTTGTTCGTTTTTAGTGTGTGTTTTTATGTCATTTCTGCTTTAGTGTTACAGGGGTTCTGTCTTCTCTTTGCGATACAGCTATTCCAGCCTTTAGAGTTGGGACATCTGCTTCTGAACAGGCTGTTATGTAGAGATAAATTGTTATTATAGTCACAATTTGTTTTTTGTCCCAGGAAGGACAGCTGCTAATCGGGTATCATAAACATCTTTCCTGAATGAATCGGAGCCTGAGCAAATAAAAGCCTGAGTGACGAGGTTAAGTGTGGTGTCAGGTAATAAGCACAAGGAAAATCCAACTAAAATGTCATTGGGTTTTCTCCTGATTTAGGTGTAATGCTTCCCCCACACGAGCTCACGATTAGTTGACCTTACATTTAGGTTGTGCCCATGCTGTAAATACACTCTTGTAGTAATTGTTCATAGATACTATTTTTAGAGAGTTGTACAATAGAGAATTGTGTTTGCTATCAAGTAAAGAGCCTAATTTCAATAGTGAGCACATTTCTGTGCTAAGATTAGGAGTCCTTGAAGTTAAAAGAAAATGCCAGTGCTACTTAAAGACATCTGGGTGACGCGTTTGTTGCATTAGACTTTGCAGTGAAAGTCCGATGCATCCAAGTTCACTGTTGTAAAACTTGCCAAATACACTGTCATTTTTTCCAAAACTTCATGTACCATAACTTTAACAAATTGCACTTTCCAAGAATTTAAAAATATTTTCTGGTTTTGTCCATTTGCCAGCCTTCACTGCAGCCTGATATGAATGATTTCTTACTGATTTTAAACTAATTAAACATGTGTGTCATGAGCTTACTGGGTGAATTCTTAAGTGTAGTAAGACTGATTGTGCTGCTTCATATTTGAGAGCCCCAGACTAGTTTAGAAAAGCCAGTGTTCCTTTGAATACATTAGCTTAATGAACTTTAAGCTAAAGATGCTCCACGGGGACTGTGGTGGATTTTCCTTCTAATTTTGCTGATTTGAAAATAATTCAAGATACAGGCAAACTCTTTTTTTCAGCTTTCATTTGGCTGTTTTACAGTTTACAGAGAGTGATCAGGTGGAGGGGCTTCAGAATGAGGGGGAGGGAGTCCTGGTAACCTGGGACTGTCTTCCCCAGACAAAATTAATCTTACTATTAGAGAAACTGCTTCAGCAGCTGGCAAAACAGCAGAAACACGTCGATTCTGCTTCCTTGGTTACAGGGAATGATAGTGCACTTGACCTTCAGAGGAAGAGGGTCACAGAGAGAGCATTTTAAAACAATACTGGCTTTCTGTAATTGGAATTCTCGGTAACGGAGACTGGATGAAAATACCCTGTGATCTGACCAAAAGCGACATTGACATTTCTCCCAGATTGTTTTGTCCTCAGAGGTTTGCTAAGGAAAAATGTAAATAAGGCTGCAGGAAGAATTTGACACTGTAAGTACTGGAGTCTGTCCAGTGTACAGCTAGGGAACACCAGGAAGAAAACAGTACCAAGTCTGTAAAAGCAGATTATTTTCCTGCTGTCTCTTAGAATAGGTGTATTTGGTGTGGTTTTGTGTAGGGAGATTAGGGGGTTTAAGCTGTGTTGTACATCATACGTATAGCTTTCTGACTATGTCTCAGCCACAGTGGTAGTGGTTACTTTTAAATGTTTAATTTTTTGAAACTTATTTTAGAATTAGAGAAACGTGCCATCATTGGCTTCAGGGGAGTTGTTTTTTGTGTGTACAGCTTCCAAAGCAGTTGTTTTAATCATGGTGTCATGTTTCTTCTGAACAACAGTTTAGAATATTCAGCGTTATGCTTAATCCTCTAAGTAATCCTACTATAATGCCAAACAGTACTGTCGTCCCAATATGAGTTCCTGTAAGCCCTTTGTTTGCAGAATATTTCGATTCAGTTTATTTGGGAGTTTAATTAACAATAGCTTAATTCTTCCTACACTACCTATATAAGCTGTCTGAAGTTAACCTCATAAATCACTGCTAGAACTTTTTTAGTGTTGCAGATTTTTGGACTACTATCTCTTTTTTCTTTTTAAAATATTTTTACTGAGGAGGTAAAATTTGGTGCAGTTGACTGCTTAGGATCGTAATTTTTCCCTGTTCTGATACTTCGTAGGTGTGTGACAACGCTTCCAATTTAGAAATTTATCTGTCAAACAAAAGAACAGATTTTTTTTTTTTTTTTCGTTTTGCAAATTGTCTGTTTCAAAAAATATGTTCCCTTTTTGCATTCAGTTTATTTAGCACAGTTTTTGTTTTGCTGTCAGCCAGTGGTGTGTGTATTCAGTCTGGAAAATAAACTTGAGATTTTTAGTACCAGTCAGAAATTTTTACTCCAGTGTTCTTCCACTGAGGTGGTAGGTGAGCCTGAAAAGAAGGTAACATTTTGCATTACGCTATCCTGATTATGTATCCGTGTTAATAAGAGTATAACAATAAATGATATGTGCACACTGAAGCATTTCTTGGTAGCAGACAAATTATTCTCCATCGGTGCACCATATCTTCTCAGCCAAGAGAAGACTAAAATACTGTTTTCAGTTTAGTAAGTATATGTTCTTGAACATTTAAACATGAAAATGACATCAGCATATAATGGCAGCTGGTCTCAAACTTGCCCAACTTTATAGAGGGCAGTGTTAGACTTAACACTGAGCCATGTTGTGGACGAGGAACTTGTAAAATGTGCCAAGAAAGCAGAGTTTTTGTAGTAAGTACAGCACAAATAAGCGTGTGTAATTTTCTTCAAAGTTACTCTATCAAAGTAGCAGATTGATTTCACTTTCCCTTTACTCTATTGAAAACAAATAAACAAAGAGAGGTCTGGAACTAACCATGTGCTAATTCTTCCGGAACTTACAGTGTAATTTCTATGTATCTTGTTTTGGTTTTGTTTGGTTAAGACAAGTTTTTTGTGCGGTCAGATTTCAAAATAAGAATGGCAAAAATGCATGTACCAGGAGTGAAAAAAATGTATCTAGACATCCACATCTGCACATACCTCTGTGTGTGTAAGACTGGTGTAACGGCTTTGGCTCATGTTTATATCCGAAAAAACCTCCAATAATACTAAATAAGGCACTTTTTATAAGCATCTCTGTGTCCTGCGCCAGTGGGGTTGGGTGGCTGTGGCAGTGGGCAGCAGCACCTTGCGAGCTGCCGGCTGGCTGCAGGGACCAGAACACAAGTGCTTTGTCTGTACTGCAGTAATAAGGATTCAGAAGGAACGGTCAGTACTAACAGTTGCATTGATAAATCTGAGGATTAACAAGCCCAAAGTCCAGATATGCACAACTGTAGTATTTCGTGTGTAAAGGTACATTGGCAATGCCGTATCCTGTCTGTAAGCAGAAGATAAAGGCTGTCAAGCCAGTGTTATCTTGCATGTTTAATTTAACATTCAACAGTTCTGCTCTGAAAATACCTATGCAAGGGATGTTTCTTAAGCTTTTTCTAGGTATCAGAGCTGGATTTGCATTATAGTTTGGTGCTCTAGAAAGATAAGGAGTAGAACAAGGACCAACAGCGTTCAGTTGTAGTGCCAAATTTAATTTTGGTCATGCTAGTGAAATCCTCACTAGAATAAAAAAAAAAATTAACCACATACACCTGAATACAGGCTTAATATATTGATGATCTAATGGAACACAGATTCCAGGAAAAATCTGTGCCACTCTGAAGCAGAAAAACAGAAATTAGGGGACAATAAAAAGGGGGAGAGGATATGAGCACACTGACCAACTGGAAATCTCATTTGTTCTGCTGTCTGGAACACAGATACCCAGGTCATCAGCCGTCTTGATTTTACCTTTTTGCCTTAAAAATACTAGAGAGTTAAAATTGTCTCACTTCTTGAAAAGTGAACCTGCTGTTTTCTCCAAATGAGCTCTATAGATACCAAACTTTCAGAAGGGTTCATAGATGAAATAAGGTCAGAGACATGAAAACTAAAGGCTGGTTTGGTCAGATAGGAATTCTGTGCACTCTTCCAGCAGATTCCATGTATCTCTTGTGCCGTAGATGTTCCTGGGGTTGAGGACATTTTTATTTAGGGGTATAGAGAAAGCTTTTCCAAATTTGGGCTATCAGAAAATTAAGTAGATCATAAAGTACTTTGGAATTGTTAAAAGGTGACATATATAACATTCCACGTTATTGTCTAGACAGTGTGTTTTGTTTTTACAGAAGCAAAACACAAGGCAAATACATAATCGAAAGTTGGAGGAAGTATTTCTGCATTTCATTAAGCTGAAGGATCACATAGTAATTATCCATTGATTTATTTTGGGAGGGATAAGGGTGGTTTGTGTTTTGGATGTCTATCAGATTCATTCTGTTCCCCAAAAAATCCAGTATTCTGGTAATTCATTGACAACAACTCCAAGTTGGTTTACTGGCTGTAATCTTTCCAATAAATTTAGATTCCATGCAGTAGGGCTATCTGATCTTTAATAAATCTGTATTTTTAAAAGCATTCAGTACTATAGCAGTAAATTAAAATTCTGTACGTTATTTACAGGTGCAGACTGTTCAAACTTCAATATCTGAATCTCCAGTGATGACCAGCCCTTCTCAACGTATCCAGATAATTTCCACAGACTCCTCTGTAGCTTCACCTCAACGCATTCAGGTAAAAATCCATTAAGTAAATAGCTATTATATCTGGTTTATTTCCTCCTCCTCCCACTTAAGTTTATGCAAAAGCATATTAAAGTTTAAGGAAGGCTTCCTTGTGTTTTGTGAGAACAGATCACTTTTAGTGCAGACTAATGTTCTCTTTCTCCCTCAGCATGTATGTGGGGATGACTGGTTGGCTATATGTAGTAATTGTATTGATGATGTAGTCATTGAGGAGTATTTTCAGAGGTTAAACTTAGCCTCAGCATACAAATCTCCTGAGCTCTAGCTGTAGCACATGAGCAGACATCAGCAGCAGAACACCAGCAATCATCTCCAAGGGCATTCCTCCCTCTCTCTGCTGTATTTTGGAGCCAGTGGGGGAACAGCCTATTTGGGGTGAAGTTAGCCCTTGGGAATGCTGTGCAGTGAGTCGTTGTTACTGACTGATAATATAAAGATGCCGATCATGTATCAGGACATATGCAGTGACCGATGATGTAACTATTGAGTGTGAGTGCTGCTGGAGCCTTGCAGTGCTGTGATAGCGAGTGTTTGCCCCCTCTGTGTGGTGTTTTGTGCCTGGGCAGCACTCCTGAGTGCTGCTGCTGCAGGGAGTGCTGCAGAAGATCTGCTTCAGGGGATCTGGAACAGCCCTGGCCGCCACAGGATGGGCTCTTTTTGGGGTATGTCTTGATCGGGGTGCATGGGTACTGTCCCTGTGAATAGCCCTGAAAACACTTTTTAAATGGTTTCGATGTTGTCGTTACACTTTCTACACATGATACAAGTTTTTCTGCAATGTTATTGCAGCATATATAATGACATACATTATTATTTTTTCTAATGAACCCAAATATCATTCACTTCTTACCCAGCCTAATTTTTTTGTATTAGTTATTTATCAGTGCTTATATCTGATCCATGAAAAATTTAAAAAGTGTCTATGATTAAAAAGTGCCTTTATAAATATCACCAAGGAGATGTTCTTCAGCTATCAACAACTTTTAATTACCTCTTTTATCTTAAGATGTTACTCCTTAAAGTTATCAACAGAAGATGGAATCAAGCAGCCTTATTTTTTCACATGTTAATTCTCAAGATTCTGTTATGAAGGAAGGTTCCTATTTTTAGTACAGATAACAGGCTCTGTTTTGTCTGGTAACCTTACCGGTGTGTGTCAGTATTTCACTGCAGAGCACACCCTATACACATACCTGTCATTCATCAGCTGCAGTCCTTACCATTGCGTTCATCTTGTTCTTGTTCTGTTTGGGATGAACCGTATCTGGTTCCTTTTGAACAGTTAAATATGATTTCAAGATCTTTGCGTATCTTTTCATTATTAACATTATTAACAATATCAGACTCTTCACAACCGTGCCTAGTATTTTCCATCTGTGCAGTAGGTATGTAGATACACGTTACATACACATATACTTGTTTCAGTTTTATTGTCTTGCACTTATGTGGGTAGCTGCAAATGTACAAATAGCAAAATAGTAAATAATAGGGACAATTAGCAGAGAGTGTCCTATAATTCTGAGACAGAGTGAAAGGTTTTAAAACGTCGAGTGCACTGTGGCTCATGAAGTTCTTCAATGTGTTTTACAGATTGTGACAGATCAGCAAACAGGTCAGAAAATCCAAATAGTGACAGCAGTTGACTCAGCTGTGTCTCCAAAGCAACAGTTCATCTTAGCCAGTCCAGACGGAACTGGTGCAGGAAAAGTGATACTGGCAGCACCTGAGACACCTAATGCCAAACAGCTGATCTTTGCCACCACTGACAACATTGTGCCAGGCAGAATTCAGGTAAATGCTAATTGAGATAGACCACAGATTTTTGGGTTTCCGGTTTTGTTTTTTAGATTACTTAAGTCTGTAATCGCTTTAAGACAAATTGCAGTAGTTTCCTGAAGATCTGATGATATGGATTAGACCACACTAATTGTAGGCTTCACTACTCAATTGTAAGTTCTCCTATCTTCATGTTCTTCGTGCATTCTGCTGGACTCCTCACCCCTTGTTGTGTGTTTTCCTTTAAATTCTAAAGATGTAAGCAAATACTTAAGATGGTGCTTGTGAGGATCACCAGGACTTCAGATGGTCCATTCAAGATTCACAGATACAGGGAGATCAGCTCATCTGAGCAAGCTCACATTTGCAACGCAGCATCACCACATTCCAGTGAAAGCTCTTTTGAGCAAAAGCTGTCCTCTTTTGTAGTTGTTTGTGGATCTTGGGCATAATCCATACCAACGGGAGCTTTGCAAACCAAATTATATAGATGATAATCTATCTCTAGTGAAATTTGAGGTTTCTTCCTAGCAGTCTTAAAAAAAAAAAAAAAAAGCCTAGTCCCTGTTGCTGCTGTTAGAGTAGAGCAGTAGAGAATATATTACAGGCACAAGTATCATTCTTAAATAAATATTTGAAAAGTTGTGTTAATTAGTCTTCTTAAATTTATTTGTCTGTGCTAGATGGGTTTCTGATGTTACGGAGGGGTGGGATTCTTAAAATTTTTCTGTTAAGTAGTGTGTTCTGAGCAGAAGTTTTGGAATCCAAGGCCTTCAGAAGCTAAACTGTTTCAGTAATGGATCTCAGCTTCAGGCTGTCCCCTCTGAACCACATATCCCTAATAGAGGTGGGATGGATAGGAGCAGCATCTGAAATACAACCATCTCTGGCTAAAATATAGCAGCTGCTTGAGAGTAATTGCAAGAAGGGAAAAATACTGTTGACTGCACCAGTGTGGAAACTTACTTATACTGAGCAAAGCTGGGAGTTTTATTTGGAATGTGTTTTGGTGTGACTGTTTCAACAATCTCACTGTTGACAGTAAAAACTCTCATTAACTTGCATTTTATACTGCTTAATTTCATTCCACATCATACTTATGCTTAAATTCAGCCACCTCTTCTCAGTTGACACACCAATCTTGTTGTATAGGCAAAGCTCCTTACTTTCACATTGGAAGAAAACACTGGCTAATTACCTCTCTTTGTTCTGGAACTTTGTTTTAGATAGTGACAGACTCTGCTTCGGTGGAACGTTTGCTGGGAAAAGCAGATGTTCAGCGACCCCAGGTAGTAGAATACTGTGTAGTCTGTGGCGATAAAGCATCAGGTAAGGAGGCATAGAAAGCAGTATTCAAGAAACTTCTTTGAAAGGATGAATGGGTTGAAGGGAGGAGTTTCATGTATTTTAACTGATCTTAGCTGTGCTGATGGGTCAAGCAATCGAGTCTAAAATGGAAAAAGGTGATGTTATGCTTTGTATCTGTGCACACAGAATAGCTGAACTCTGCCTGGAAGAGTATTGGTTTGTTCTTAAACTGGAGTGTGTGATGATTCGGCGTGAAAGATGAAACAACAATTTAATAGCTCCTGAACTGAAAAATGCTGCTTGAAGCATTTAGTCTGGTTCCTCCCAGCTATGGGCAGCCATGCAATAATGATGTTGCCTAGAAAAGTCTGCCTGCTTGAGGAAAACGCTTCGTAGTGCTCTTGAACAAACTTAAGGCTTCCTGGTAGATTTTGATCTTTTACTGTTGCAGAAAAAGGCAAGTAGAGATCAAGTGAGTCAGTGTTTCAGATCCATGCAGTAACAAGGAGTCTACAAGGTAAATTTATACATTAGTCAAGGAAGTGGACTGTGTTTTCATGCTACATAGAAGACTGTCTCTGTCTTGTTCGCTTGTCATTTCTGTTTTTTTAAAAAATATTTGTGTAATTAATAACAGAATTCATATGTGTAGGAGTTTTCAAGTAAGATGTCATTTCAGATTTTATTGTAAAATTGCTTATATTCTAAATTGGCTGAAACTCTTAGCTTGTATGCTCTTTTAATGTATTGTATAACCTGTAGCAGCAAATAGAATGGCATCTGTGCTTGTCTAGAATGGGAACTACCACTTCACAGGCCTTTCGTTCAGAAATAGGCTTAACCTTCCTCTCTTCTCTCCACCCTCCCACCAAAAAGCCCTGACAATAGGTAAACAAGAAACATCCTGTAAGACTTTAACAATGCTTTCATGTTTCAAAATGATGGTAAGAATACAAAATAAATTAAAAGGATGACTTGTACAATGTTTTACTTGCTTAAGACAAATGTTTCTATGCTAAAATAAAGTGCTTTCCGTCCGATAACAATATGTATGTTTCCTAGGTCGTCACTATGGTGCCGTCAGTTGTGAGGGATGCAAAGGTTTCTTTAAAAGGAGTGTGAGGAAGAATTTGACCTACAGTTGTCGTAGCAACCAGGACTGTATCATCAATAAACACCATCGGAATCGCTGCCAGTTTTGTAGGCTAAAGAAATGTCTAGAGATGGGCATGAAAATGGAATGTGAGTGTTAAGCATCCACTGTGATGCTGTGCCTACCATAATAAATACGTGGACTCCCACTGTAGTGTGTTCTCTCTCTTTCGTTGCATGCTGCTTGAAGGAAACAGAACTTTGGGCAGCCAGAGCATCTACCTTACCTTCCTTCCATCACCATGTTATGTCTGAGGTGCAGTAGTGATGTGTTTGGGACCATAGCTGGTACTACTGTAGTCCTTGAGGAGCCCGCTTAGAATGTGTACTGCAAACACAGTGTATGTTCATAATGCAAAATATTTGAACATGAATGAACGTAAATTTAATGTACCATGTTCAGAATCTGCTTTCCTTCCAGTTTATTTTTCCTGCTTTTTTAACCAGTGGTAGAAATTAATTTATGTCCCCCATATTTATTTATTTATTTTCTCCTTAAATTTTTATATTGGTCATCTGTGAGCGTTATATAATGAGGCCTTGTATAAACTGCCATATTTTATATAGTATCTGTTCATGTTTGTACACCGAGCTCCCTACAGTTCCACTGCTGGCATCCAAACACCTCCTTCAACGACTTTTGTTTCTAGTGTACAGCACCTCTGCTTCTTCAGTCCCAGTACTTTGTGAAGCCTATGATCTTGGGTGTTCTGTGATGAATTTGTGGAGAATTCAGGATGAAGCAAGAAATACTTTTCTTTTTCCACTCTAATCGAGGCAGGATGAGTTCCCACCACCAAATTCAAGGGAGGCAGATTTAAGCTGTGAATAGGGAGCACTCTGCTGTATTTGCACTCTGGGTGACGCTGGCTGTGCCCTGTGCTGGGTGCGGGGGCAGACAAGAGAAGCGGCTGCGTTTCCAGAAGCTGAACCTTTCCTGTTGCCCTGTGGTGGGGCTGTGTGCTCACCGACTGTACTGGGCGTTGGGTCAGGCTGTGGGTAATGCTTGTGTACCCATCGAACCAACAAAAGGGATCTACCTACTTTTAACCCCAAAATATTTGCTGACCGTACCAATATTGGCAAAAATAAAATCTGGAACTAAGTAACTTGCTGGCCAGACAGAGAGACGTGTTGATGTGTTTTACTGTTTCAACGGGGCTGTAGAGGAGGGCTGAATGTTGTTGTTTGCTTGTTAATAATGTTCATCTCCAGTAGTGACCGTTTTATGATCAGCTGGTACAACGAGTAGCACAGAAATACTGTCTCCATTTCTATTATGCCTTACATTTGCCAAGTATTGTGAGAATTAATATTAGTGCCATGCTTTAAACACATCTTTATATTATTCTCATAGTCTTATTAATTTTATTGCCCTCATTTTCAGGTGAAAAATCAATGCAGTCAGATGTTATGCCAAGCTATAGAGGAGCTTGTAAGGTTTAGTGTAAATTTTAGTTTAATTTTTTATTATAAAAATGCACTTTGCACTTGCTTTAAAATTAAAAAGTTACTGTTTCTTAGTATTTTTATTAAAATATTTACCACACTTGTTTGACATATTGGAGACTGAGCTTATTTTCTTCCAGTTATCAAGTAAAAATACCAAGTAAGTTCTGCACAGGTTGGTTTTGTAACACTGTTCCCTGAGTGAGGGGGAACACATGGGTGAGTGAACGCACGTTGTGTGGAGACTCGTCCCCCAGGGTGTTGACGTGCATCCCTCACATCACTTGCCTGTCTGGAGTCTCTCTGGGTTTGCATTAGTTTGAATGTATGACTGCATCCAACACTTGGGTATAGTTTTACCTGTTAAAAAAAAAACCAAGCAAACCACAAACAAAATGAAAAAAACACCAAACAAAACAAAAAAAATCCCCCCTTTGAGAATACATATTGTAGGATGTTCCATCTTATTAAAATGTCAATGAAATAGCAAGCTCGGCTTCCAGATTAGCAAAACCTAAAGCAAAAGATGAATCTACCACTTTCTTGGTTAAAATAATCACAGCTATAGTAAAATTGGAACCCGTGTTTCTTCAGTCTTACTAAATTTGCAGTTCTGCACTGACCTACGCGCAATTGTAACTGTGCAAGCCGAAGTCCTACTGCTGTGAGAATTTCACGTTTTGTATTTTTCAGTTGAATTATTTCTTTCAAATCTGCATGTTTCTGTCTTTATGTAGCGGTTCAAAGTGAAAGAAAGCCTTTTGATGTACAACGTGAAAAACCAACCAACTGTGCAGCTTCCACTGAAAAAATCTATATCAGAAAAGACCTCCGAAGCCCACTGATAGCAACGCCAACATTTGTGGCAGACAAAGACGGGGCACGGTGAGTACCTCAGTGCAGTGGGTCTTGTTCAAGGTTAGTTGAGCATGTTTGCAGGGACACTTATACTCTGTTGTGGTTTGAGGGTGGTCTGGCCAGGGAGACAAATGACAATTCCCAGATCATCTGTTTCCAAGACCCACCTGGATTGTTCCGCTTGCCATGAAAGGTTTTATGTCTGAGTACAGCCAGGTGGTTTCCAGCTCAGACCAGGCTCTTCTCCAGCCAGGCAGAGCACAGGTGGTGGTATTCAAGCGCAAGGTGTGCAGGCTCACTGTGTGGTGCGTTCAGGTTAGCGCTGCTTTGAAATCAAATCTGCGACTGGCAGGCTCAGCGTTCATCCTGCAGACAGCAGTGAGTGCTGCTGCAGTGCCTGCTCACTCGGATCCCAAGACACAAATGTCCCTGCTCTTAGTTGGCTCTGTAGGTAGTGGGCGTGAAAATATGTATCATAATTAATGGAGGCAAAATTTTCTGAATAGAATAAAAAAAAAAACTCCAGGTTAAATATTAGGCTTTTAAAACTGCAGGTCCAGTTAGTTTATGAACAGATAATAACTACCTAAAGATACTGGATCTCAATATTCAGGTTCTTTATATATGTATTTAAAATTTTTATGCATATTCTTTGTTGAACAAATGGCCTCCAGTTAGGAAGACTGGGCTGCGGATTTCTTGAGTAGTTGTTTTTCAGCCTACCTGCTTGCAAGTTAGATTGTTCAAAAGCACTGCTCAGACACATTTGCTGCTTTGAGATTTCCTTGAGTTACAGATCCCTTACAGCCCCATATAAAAATGCTGTACTCAGTAAGTGTGTGACTCTTGTAGGATTCAGATTTGCAAAACACAGGATAATTTGCTGGTTGCGGTACTTCACTGTGCTGTTAGTCTCAGAGCCCTTAAACTATAAATTCCCTGTGGTCTGAACCTGTCGTGGGTTCGTTTTTATTGGGTTATGGAGATTAGAAAAATTGTAAAGTAACAAATAATCTTATCATTGTTGCCCGTGTAGACTTCCTACTGTCTCCCTAAATTAAATACAGCAAAGGGAAAGGATGTTTGGTCAAAAAGTAGCAGAAGTAAAGGCAGCGGGGATTTTATGCGAGCCTTGATTACACGACTCTTTACGGGTGTATTTTGAAATGTAAAATATATTTTGTTGACAAAACTTTTTTCCTTCGGTGCTGTCCATTGTCCAACTTGGAATGCACGGTCACACCCACCTCCACAGTCTGGTGTGTAACTCTAGAGCTATTAAATGATTTCTGAGAGTGAGAGAAGACAGGATAAAACAACATTAAAAGCAAATGAGAGGACATATATTTGATAAGTTGTCACAGGAAAGGAAAACATATTCCAGTCTTTCTGGAAACTGTTGCAGAAAGACTTAAGTCCTGGTGAATAAACTCTGAGCTTCATTAAATTGTTAATTTTAAAAATTGGTAAACCCTTTTATTCTGACATAGCTTGTTACGCATTCTTCTGTTTCATGTAAAATAGTATTGACTGTGGGATGCCTTACGCTTTTGAACAGATCAGCAGGTCTCCTGGATCCGGGCATGCTTGTGAATATCCAGCAGCCTTTGATCAGGGATGATGGTACGGTCCTCCTAGCTGCTGACTCCAAGGTATTCTTCCAGTTAAATCCTGAACATGTGTATTTGTTTGCTCACATTATTTTAGCTCTGTACATTGACACAAATAATTCTTCCTTTTGAAAATACAAGGTTGGGGTAAGTCTGAAGATCTTTACAAATGGAGGTAGTAAGCAGATCAAAAGAAACATGGTCTCTTTTTGTGGGCATGTTTCTGCAAAAGGTCAGCCTCAGGTATTCCCCACGTGACATGTCAGATGGGGATAGGGTGGGTGATGACAAGAGGATTTAAAGATCATTTTGAGCCATTGTTCTTCCTGTAGCTGTTCAGGAGGAAGAAAAAGGTACATAAGGGAAAAAGAACAAAAATTGATGTTTGATACGTCCCCTGTTATTGTGACCTACTAATACAGTACTTCCTCTTCAGGCTGAAACGAGCCAGGGTGCTTTAGGAACACTAGCAAATGTTGTAACGTCTCTTGCTAATCTCAATGAGTCACTGAATAATGGAGATACTTCTGAAGTTCAACAAGAAGAGCAATCTGCAAGTGAGATTACGCGGTACGCCTTTGTATTTGCTTCTTGTTTAGCAGTTTGTATTCTGTGTAGTGTATACTTACACTTGCTCATTGGAGTGATGTGGTATTGTGACACCATACGAGTAGAAGTTGTCCCCTATTTTGAGATGCAATAACCCTTCTTTAGAAATCCAGGTTTGGCTGTTGTCCTCTTGTTGAAGAAACAGTGTCCTGCCTTGTAAATGTGGTGTCCTGAAGCTGGACCAGATTTTACACTTGGTAAAATAGTAAAATCTTAAAGTTTTCAGCAGAGCTTGAGATTTTTATGGGTGAGGTTTTTGTTTGGGGATTTTTGGGGGGAAGGGTGGGTAGGTTGAAGGACAACATAAATTAGCGGTATAGTGAAATAAGAAAAACACTTGTCCTCAAAACTGTTCATTGGTTCTCAAGTAGAAGATTTTTAAGAGGAGCTTAACGTCGGGCTCTTAAGTCTTTTATTTAAACTTTTCAAGCGAGTGAACCGATATTTAAAAATACTTGACATTGCAATTTTGACTTATATCAGCCTTTTACTCTTTCTTAAAAGCAGAGAAAAATTCAATGCCTGTCCCTGCCTCAACTTCTTGACAAAAATAAGGGCAAAACAACACCATGTTATAATACTGCCCACTGTTACAGAACTGCATCAAAAAAAATATCTTTAAATCTAAGCTCTGCTTTCATATGAAGGGAGTTTACACTGCCTTATTTTGACGGTGGCCCAGCTATAGCTTGAGTACAAGGGAGTGCAGGGACCAGTCTCTCTTGTTACCATCATAAGGTTTGTAAGGCTCTGTCTGCACTGTGAGATCAGGAGTGTCTGGCTGTCTCTCATCTTAAGGGAGAGAAACCCAGGCATGTTGTCTAGAAGGGAATCACGCTGTTCTCCACTGTTGTGAGAAATTGGACATCAAGGACAGGGACTGCAGGGTGTTCTCCAGGGTGCAGCTGGTCTATAATCCTCACATAGTCTGTTAAACGTTCCAAGGTGAGAAGGAGGGGATAGTGAATGGTAATCACAAGAGACCCTTTTGCAGGTATTAGAGCAGGATTTACAATAGTAAAAAGTTCCCTACCCTTACAAGTGAGGTATTTTACCAGCGATATATGGGCAGATCTATTCCTTCTCTTAATATCCAAACAGAGCAGAGGGGCCAGGTTGTAATGAAAAGTCTGACCTTGTGTCTTAGCGTGAACAACTCCTGTATGTGTTACCTCAAAGCAGAAATGCTTTGTAGCGTTTAACTTGACCCCTACTCTGTTGTTTGGGGTTTTTTTTAAGGTCTAAGGAAATACTCTTTCATCGTTAATTACTTTTTCTTTTTTTTTTTCCCCCAGGGCATTTGATACTTTGGCTAAAGCACTTAATACCACAGATGGTACATCAGCTCATAACTTGGCAGATGGGGTGGATCCCACAGGAGGAGGGAATATTCATGTAATTAGCAGAGATCAGTCAACACCGATTATTGAAGTGGAAGGACCCCTACTTACAGATACACATGTCACATTTAAGGTATGTGCTTCTTTAAATGTCTTACTAAACAAACTAACACTTCAGACACAACCCAAAACTAGTTTACTGTGTTTTCTTTATTCCTATATGTAATTTTGGCAGTATAATCTGGGATAACATCTGCTGTTACAAAGCTTCTAATGTGATTTTTCACCTTTTGCATGGGGTATCTAAAGAGTATAGATGTTATTTCATAAGACCTTTTCATAACCAGAAAGATCCTTTAAAATTTACTTTCCAATGCTGTTGACAATCATCCGTATAGTATGATGTCATGACTAAGTCATTTATAATTTTGGATAGTGTAAAGCTTACATCTAAAAGGCTCCTTTGTACAAAGAGTGGTTACAGAGCCTTCTTATTGCTAAACCACTGGAAAAGGTCTTTCATTCAGAGGATGCTTCAGCCTCAGGTGAATACAAACACACACATTTTGATAAACAATTAGCGTGCTCATCTTGTTGTAATGAAATTTCCAAGAAATACAAAGATCATTACTGAAATAAGCAATACTTAATGTAGTCAAAACTTTTATCATGGCCTACTTATTCCCATTAATGGCATTTTGTAATTGTAGAGTCCTATTACACAACTTTTCCATTTTAGATATTTAGGTTTTATTTTGTTTCTTTGTAAAAAGTTCTAAAAGGTCTTCTGTAGCACTGTGATGCTAGCCAACACTCCACAGAGCAATGAAATCTATGGATTTAATTATGGTGAAATGATTATTAAAACATTTTAAGAGGAAACATTTGAGCTCTCTCCGACATAATTTCTTGTCTTCTATTCCAGTTTTGCATTCCTTGCCAGTAGTAATGAGTTATTTAGTACAGTTTTTCTTTGACAACTTTCAGTCACACAGTTACTTACCACAGACTGTAATAGTTTCAATGTTTTTGTGGGGTGTTTCATGGATAGTATGAGTTGGTTTGTCTGAACTGCATGTCCTGTGCTGTTCTGTTGTTTCTGCAGCTGACGATGCCCAGCCCAATGCCGGAGTACCTTAATGTTCACTACATCTGTGAGTCAGCATCACGGCTGCTTTTCCTCTCTATGCACTGGGCTAGGTCCATACCTGCATTTCAAGCTCTTGGGTAAATGCACATACTCTGTTGAACAGTTTGCTTTCTAATGAATTCAAGCTCTGATCTGAACACTTTTCAGCTACTTTGAATTTTTAGATTATGACATTGTTTATGTTTTTAATGAATTCTTTAAAATGTGCGAAGACTATGCAGTATTCTCCTTTTTGAAGAATAAAATAGAAGATGGCAGAGGAGGGGATAACTACAGTATCTGATGTTACTGCGGATACAGAAGCTAAAGCCGAATCAAAAGCAAGCATTTAATTTGTAGAAATATGTCTTGGTAAAGCACTGGTGAGCACCATTTTACAGATAACCCAAAACAGTTTCCTGTAGTCAGCCTATCACTTTTTTGCTTCTTGAAATACTTGTAATATGCTAATATGTGTCTCTTAATAAAGTGGTTTTCAGTAGATTAATCCTTATTATTAATTGTAATAATTAACATAATTACACGTGGGGCAATAGCAGCCTGATAGGAAAGCCACCTAGAGCTGTTGATTCTGTGTTGTTCGTAGGCAGGACTGCAACACCAGCCTGGTGCGCGCCTGCTGGAACGAGCTCTTCACCCTGGGCCTGGCACAGTGCGCCCAGGTCATGAGCCTGTCCACCATCCTGGCAGCCATCGTCAACCACCTCCAGAACAGCATTCAGGAAGGTACGTTTCCAGTGTACAGTTCTTGGACGTGCTCAGTTCCACACTGGGGGACGTTTGTATTGTGTTTCTGGTGACGTGTTTCCTAACCGGTGGCAGAGCTGTTCCCCAGGATCCAGGGGAAGGAGTGCCTTCTCTTGCGTGATTTCCTTTCCTCTAGTACAGCTTCTCTGCACTGACCCCTCGGAGATCTCTGTGGGGTAGAAGTGTCCACAGAAGAAATGAGGGTAAGGCTCGAGGGCATACTCCTGTCTTCCACACCTGACTGGCAGTGTAGAGACTAGTACGTGCTCAGGTTGGGTGTGCTCACAGAGTTTTCCTACTATCCAGGTGCAATTTTTTTTTTTCCTTTTGGAATAATAATGTCTTCTTCCAAACCACATCAGAAATTTTTCCTTCTGGAACTTTCCTTCTGGTCGGAATGTAAAACTGTAGCATTTGCCAAAGTCTCACCAGAAGAATATTCTGGCAAGTGTAGTGGTCTTGGATGTTGCTTCAGTGCAGTACCCTCAGCATGTTTTGCAATACCCTCTGAAGCCTTAAACAACCTATTTTTCTTTATACTCTTAAGAAGATTGATGTAATTTTATTTTCTAATTCAGTGTTGACCTGTTGATGGTGATGACTGTCAGAATAACGTTCCATTTTTAATAGGAGGAAAAACTCAATGCTAATAGCTTTAAACTGTAAATACAGTATCTTACATGAAAGCTAGCTTAAATTTTAGCGTGAGTTAAAAGTAGTTACAGAATACTCTGCGGTATCAATTTGTTTGATGTTTTTGTAGTGCCTTTGTTGTGCATACGGCAAAAACTGGAAAATGGGCTTTTACTGAGGAGAGTAAAGCTCAATTGTGGAATTATAAAATGTATTAGAAATGGAGAATTAAAAAATGTACTTTCCTAGGGTTGAAGGATACCTAAAGTTTTTGTTTCGATCTACTCTATTAGCTTAATTATGATAAAATAAATTAGACATTTGATTCTTAAATGGATGTTAGGCTTTCCTCATGAATATGAGGGTGGCTTTTGTTAGGTTTTTTTGGTAAGTTAAGAGAGCCTGGACAGCCCTCAGAACACAACAAACTCATGGTCCTTACCTGCACAGAGAGAAAGAGGTGAGAGGTTAAAAGACCAACATGGAAGCAGGTGCTTTGTATGTTCTGTTCTGCCCAGAGTTCAGCTTCGGTTGGATCTCTGTCAGATAGATAGAGCTGTCTGTTCCATCTGCAGCCCTGGCAATGAGTTTGTGGAGGGGAAGGTGGGGGGGGCTGTTGCAGCCTTCAGCTGGCTCCACTTGTGTTCCCATGTCTCAAAAAAGAGAAAAATAAGCTTGTTCTATGACCTGTACCTCCAGTCACACCGTGTTACCTGGTACTGGCCAAAAAACGAGGGTGGTTTGCTTTAATATGATTTGGTGATGATTTGGTTTATTTATCTGTTATGCAAAGTTACCGTATTATATTGTGTGTTGTATCATTAAATGAAAACATTGTGTCTTGTCCACGTTGATCTATTTTGAGTAACTAAAGACTCACATCACAATTCACGTACTTTAGAAATGCAGGTTATACTTTCATTCTTACTTCAAGACATTGTGCAAAAAAAGTTTCTTCTGTTAAATCTTTTTATCATGGTTTCAGAAAATAGGTAAAATAATCATGGTCCAGTTTAAGGCACACTGGTCTAAGCAATGCATACACTATTAACTCCGCAGGCAAAGGTAAGATAATTAAGTTACAATCCTGTGAAATATTATGAGAGATCATGACTGGAATAAAATGGTTCTAATGTGTTTCTCAAGAAAAAGTTTTATCCCTTGTGAATTAACGAATGTCTGAACTTTTTTAATAGTAATTATATATTCAAAGATTTGTCTTGAAGTAATCTCTAAGGTTTTCATTCTTCGACCGCTCTGCAGATGGGCAGTCCGAGAGAAGATACATCTGCTGAAACAGAAATCCCTCCCTCCTAGCTGAGCAGCTAATGCTGTACCTTATCCATAAATAATACAAGAATTTTGTTTGTTTATTTGTTTCGGTTTTTAAATTAACACAAGGAATGTGATGTTTCAAATTATGGAAGAATCTGTGTACCTGTATTTGAGGAAATTTACCCCATCAGAATGGAAAAAACCTATTTAGCACAGTAAATGGTGAATTTGCTTCTAAAAGTATGGATAGAGGAAAAAGTAACACTGTCACTGCTGCTCTTGCATTCACTTCTGGAAAAGCAGAGTACTGTTTGAACTGAAAATGAGGGTTGCATGACAGCATTTGTTTTGTGTTCATTCCCAGAATCACTGTAGCTGTTTGTACAATGGTTCGTCATAATCAGAGTCTCTGCTCAGAGCAGTACATCACTGGAATAAGATTTGTCTTGGAGATTATGCTGTACTGGCAAAATGATGCAAAGGAGTTAACTGTCTGTTTGCTGGCCCTGTGTCTGACTCGGCTTTATAAATCTTCACTTCCATAATCGTTCTGGCCATCCTTATATGTTGCCTGGTTTAAAGATAAGACTTTAGAATGTCACTTGTTTGTGAAAGGTTATTGGTTAATATGTCAGGTCGCATGAAATAGGAAGCTATATCTTTTTGTAGATAAACTTTCTGGAGACAGAATAAAGCAAGTCATGGAACACATCTGGAAACTTCAGGAATTCTGTAACAGCATGGCCAAGCTTGATATCGATGGATATGAATATGCATACCTTAAAGCTATAGTCCTCTTTAGCCCTGGTAAGGAACTGAGTAACCGTGTATTTTTAAATAATAAGTATTCATATGTTAATGTTTTAGCATATTTAAAAGAGACTAATGTCTTGACATGACACTGATCTGTTAAGGTGCAGATAAAGTGATTGTTCTGTAATGATTTATTACAAATAAGATGTGTTTTAAAAATAACTTTGGAGCAACATATCCATGTTATTTACAGGTCCAACATACCAGGTATTCCTGGTACACCCACCTTAGAAAATTAGACTCTCGGTTATCTTAAGCTGGGAATCCATGGGAAAGAAGTTACCTGGGACGTGTTCTAGAAATATTGGTGAAGTAAATGGCAGGAAGGAGTAGAGGAAATACATTCTTACGGTGACAAATAGCAATTGGCTTTGATTTCAGTATTTTTAATACACTCGTAAGAGGAATTGCTGAAACATGAGCAGAAATACCACTGTATTTTATATGGAACTTCCACAAAATTTCCAAAACTAAATATAAACAGGCCATCTTCCATTTGTTACAAAAAAAAAATTAAAAAATTACAGTAGCAGACAACCAAGGCATGATCAGGTGTTTGTGAGATACGAGGATTTACTCAAAGAAAATACTTTATATTTTCAGGAATGATAAGGTAAGGACCTTAAATGGCAAGTGACAGTCTCTTCAGCAAAAGCAGAGAAATGCTTCTAGGACACAGGAGAGTTAATTTAAAACTGCTTACAGGCTGAGTGAAAGAGAAACTCTTGCTCAGAAATGTAATTTATTTACTTTAATTCAAAGGTGTTTACCCTTGCATTTAACAAAATGCAAAGAAAAGGAGTATCTTGTTACCGAGGAGGTTGGGGTTTGGATTTTTTTATTGATACTATTTTTCCCTTTGTAATAAAACTTACTTGAATTTGAGGATATTTGTGTGAAATTTGCTTTTAAATTTTTTTTTGCAGATTGTACTGTTAGGGTTAGGTCTGCTAGGGGTTTTATACAAGTTGAAGGAGGAAGAAACTCTCCAAACTTGAGCTAGCTCTGTACTGTTTTAAGGGAAGAGCAGTTGGAACACAACACAAGATACTTGGGCGCAGTCAGATATGTGGAATTTTTCTGCTCACGTGACTGTCGTTGAGGAGCTGAACCAGCTGGAATTAAAACATGAGATGGACTCGAGAAGGTCAAGAAATTGATCTTTCAACAAGAAAACAACCCTAGATACTGCTCAGTCAGCACAGTTAGTCGAAATCTCAGAGGCAAACATGTTTGAGAAAGCAAGGTTAGAAACACAAACGGGGAGGGCCAATGCCTGGTATGTAACTGCAGGCTTAACCTTTTCCCACTTTCTTTTCCCACACACAGCTCTACGGTGGAAAGTGAGCGAGCTAATTCTGCAGCCAGGAAGCAAATACTCAATTGAATGGTTTCCTTTATGCAGCTAACATGTTAAACATCATAATACAAGAGAAATATTTAAATTAAATAAAATGTGGGAGTCTTATAACTACGTATATTTCACAATGCAATGTATAGGGAAACAATCGACATACAGAAATTTTTTGTTTCTTTAGATCACCCTGGTCTGACCAGTTCAACCCAAATAGAAAAATTCCAGGAGAAGGCACAGATGGAATTGCAGGACTATGTACAAAAAACCTATCCAGAAGATACTTATAGGTATTTATTGTCTATAGTACCCAAAGTAATGTTGTGGGCCATAGCTGGCAAAAATACAAAATGACATAATTGATGTAAAAATGTCCATTTTGATATCTGCTCTTTTTTGACTATTGATGAGAAAGGAGAACGTTGTTCATAAAAGCAAACAAGAGTCATTGCTGTATTTAGAAAAGTGGACATACCTACTTTATTAGAAGTCTCAAAATTCAACTATCTCAAACGTCTTGAATTCAAACTGCTTCATTTTTCAGGTTAGTTCTCAAAGAGGCTTTGAGATAATAAAAGGTGACTGCCATCCTTTAAATGTTTATCGTTACATATGCAGAAAAGTATTAAAACTGTTGGTTTATAAACCTTGGAACAAGAAGGATTACATGTGGGGAACAGTAGCAAACTCTGAAGCTTCTGTTTATAATAAATTCTCATGTCCTACTTGTTTACTCCTTTGAGGGTTTTTTAAATTTCCGAGGACTTCTCTTTGGAAGTACCTAACTTGTTTTGTCACATCTCAACTGTTCCTGTTTCTTACTTGCTAGAAATAATAATATTTTCTCGTAATGCCCATCAAAGCTATTTTAAATTTCATGACAGCAATAATTCTCTGAGCTACAAAGGAAATGCTGTCTTCTGTCTATCAATAGATCCCAGAACACCCTCTCTGTGGAAGGTCTCCCACATAAAGACGCATGCAATCCTGTACACTTGAGCAAGGTCTGAGAGTACTGTAATTTTAAAAATCAGCAAAAACAAACAAACAAAGCCTGCAGAAGAGCGAGCCTCACCCATCTCAGAAACTGGTTTCTGCACTGATCTTAGCGAGTTAACATTGTATGGGGCAACAGAAAGGGCATCAGGGTTCTTCATTTGGTGCAGTGATGATGGGATTCTCCAAAGATATCCTCAAATCCCACGTTATTCTTCTGTGTACAATTCAGTTGCTTTGGTTTGATGCATGAGAGCTGGATATCTGCCATAAAAAGAAATACAAAATTTGTTGCGTGTATTTAGTTACCTGAATAGTGGCCCAGGGAACAAAATCAGAATTAAATTTTCCAAACAGTGGCCTCTGTTTTAATTAGTGTTGTCTGTATCCTCGTGCTCACCCATGGGTCAGTTCAGAGTACAAACCTGACTGTTTCTGAGCAACTGAACGTTGGCACAAGTTGGGATAGAAGCACAGGTGTTAAAATTTTCACACAAACAGCAGCATTGCTTGAATCTTTTTGCCATTTTCCCCTGAAGTTTACAAGATCCAGTATATTAGCAGAATGAACCTTACGTATTTTCGCCATAGCTATTCAAGCATTTCCTGGCAGCCTGTGTTCAGCGCTGCCTCAGGTTTGCTATTACATAGTTCTGGTTCAGGAAATTTATTTATTTTGGCATTTGTGACCTACATCAGCCCTATAAGCACAGCAGATTTGCTGTCATCACTGTCCTAAATTTCAAATGCATTGAGAGTCCAGAAATTCAGTAGTGTCTCCGCATGGTATTGGATGCCTGCGAGCATCCCAGGACACAGAGGCTGCGCAGCATTTGGCGGTGTGTACGAGTGACAGCACATCCCTGCAAAGTCATCTTGTCATCAGAAACAGATTCTCTTATTTCCTTTTACACGTATCCAGTCCCATTGTCTTGTCATTAAGTCATTAGGCAACTGAGGACTATGCTGTTTATGGTTTAAATTTTAAATAGGCATTTTACTCTGCAAATTGTGCAGATGTTCTCACTGGTCAGTATGAATATTGTTGGTGTCAGCGGTGTCCTGAGATATGAAGTGCCTCCAGGGCTGGGAGTTTCCAAGGCAGACGCAGAAGATTGTGAGCTTGTACATAAACGTTCTATCTACAAAGGGCAGTAATACGTTTTTTTTGTTGGAAAACCAGAGGATAGTGGCTTCGCTTTTCACTTGCAGGACAGTAGCTCAGTTAACAGTAATTGCTTCTTTATGCCCATTCATGAGTTACAGCAATAATAAAAGCAGATCCAGCTATTTAGCCACAGAGTGTTTTAAGTCGGTACCGTATGTGTTTGTAATCTGCTGAACTTCTTTTCCAGGCTAGCCCGGATTCTGGTTCGCCTGCCAGCCCTTAGGCTGATGAGCTCTAGCATTACCGAGGAACTGTTTTTTACTGGTCTCATTGGAAATGTTCCCATTGACAGCATAATCCCCTACATTCTCAAAATGGAAACAGCAGAATATAACGGGCAAATAACTGGCACGTCTGCGTAGTGGGAGCAGCACAGTTTGGTGGATCGAAGTAATTCTTATAAAAACATGCAATTACGAAGTTAGAAGAATAGCATTTTGGTATGTACAGCTATTTCTGGTTTGTTACAGTTTCCTGTCAGGTTTCTCCTTGTCTGTTTGACTTTGACAAAATTTAAGCAGCTATCAAAAGACCTGCTATAGAGCCTTTTCTGCCACAAGGAATATTTTTAATGCCTTTCATTTAAAAGGCTATAGATTACTGAAAATACTTTTCACAAGCTTTGTATTTAGAAATTATCAGTGGGTAAAAATAGAGTTTTATAATATCAGAGATTAGTAATAAAATTACTTTAAAAGTAAAAAGAACAGTATGTATATATTTAAAAATATCCTTGGAATTAATATCTAATAAATGCCAGGATATAATACTAGCACTTTGTAAGCACCTCTTGTCAAGGCGACAATGTCATCAACATCCTGCTTAGGAGTATGGAAACTGAAAAAAATTGCCTCTGTCCTTAGTCAAAATGCTAGTGATTTCTGTGAAAATGTAGAATGCTACAGGAGACAATCATTTATTCTACAAAAAGTCACTTGCTCTTATGTTATGCATGAAGTATTAAGTGGATTCTTACATCAGTTGTCCACCTTATTTGGAGCTGTGTTAGTGCAGTTGAAGTTCCCAGGACAGCGCAGTCGTAGTGACAATTACGTGCTGCAAGAATTACCCAAGCTAGGAGAAAAAAAGTGTTTCTTGCCCCAGTAATGATGAAATATTCTGGTTCCTTGAAGTCTCTATTCAGACCAACACAATTGTGACAAATGTTCTAATAGGAAGGCTTCTGATTGTGGGTGAAATCAGTCATTAACTGGAAGAACAGTCGATTGTCAAGTAGAGCTGTGTGATGCTCTTTGAGTATGCTCTTTGTATTTCCAAATTTACTCCTTCCTCTGTACACCTAAACACCCTCTTCACCCAGCCAGAGGTACAGTTCAAACCCTGAAATATGTAGAGCCTCTGGCTGTTGGCAAGAGCGTGTGACCAAGCACTCTCACTCCTGTTTTTCCCCTCATCCTTCCCTTCCCTGGCCACAGTTTTGCAGAGCTCTCAGCCTTCCATGTCTTGGTTTGAAATTGGACTATAGTGAGGATTTACATTGCTGTGTAGAATTGCAGTTAATGACTGATAGACCATGGAGTTATAAAATTAACTACTTTTTAATTTTCTAAAGTTATGAGCCATCGTCATGTTTTCTAGTATTGGCCATTAGCTGCTGGCATTGCTTTCATTTTAGTCTAGTTTATTATTATAAGCATTAAATATTTTAAACAAAGTTTTTTAAAAAGTCTGGCAATTAGTACCTTCATCTGATCCCATCTTAGATGCATAGATTAATTTAATTATTTGTATGGTAGAGGCATTTTCTACTTGCATGTTTTTATGTGACAAAAATCTAATTGTAAGTTCAGCACTTTGGGTTTTTTTTTTCCTGTTATAGACGTTTATTTAGAAACACTGACCAGGTTGGTGTTTGTGTCTTTTAAGGGTCTGACTTGGAGCCAAAAGACCTTAAGCAGCTCTAGACGAGGCTTCGTAATAAAAAGTCCTGACCTGGTTTGTGTCATTCTCCTCAGAGGGCTCATGCTTGTAGCACTCTTTGTAACGCAGGAGGCTACTTAATTGTGGTTTCTGGATGCAGTAACGTTTCCTGCAGTCACCACTGTTACAGCAGTCAGGATCTTGTTTCTCAAAGGGTGTTACAAAGAGAGGAATGTGCACGCAGCGGTGTGTGACACTGCACTGCCATCCCTCTCAACTTTTGCTATAGCAAATGAAATTGTTGTATTTTTCATGCGCTGGAAGGTCTGCACTCTGAATATTAAGTCAACTGGAATAGAGAATTTTGTACTGGCTGTTTTATTGCAGTGTAACTTCTTGTGTGATTGTGTCAGCACTTCTGATGCAAAGTCCCTGTTTTAAGGGTATACAACTTAAAAACTAATCGTGATGTTAACCACATCAGAAGAAGTTGCTACCATGGAAAGAGTTGTGGCCATTTTTGTTAAAACTTTGAATTTTATTGGGTTATGTCATTGTTGTTTTAAAAGCACTGTGCATTGAATTACTGTGATATTTTTCACTGCAAAAAAGATTATGCAGTTTGATTTGCTTTCAGTATTTTGTAAAAATCATTTAAATGGATAAGTAAGCATCATTAATGACACCTCCATGGCCCTTCCTTGGACCCTCTCCAGTATGTCCATGTCTCTCCTGTGCGGGGGAGCCCGGGCTGGACAGCACTCCAAGTGTGGCCTCAGCAGTGGTGAGTAGAAGGGAAGGATCCCCTCCCTCGACCTGCTGGCCATGCTTTGCCCAGTGTGGCCAAGGAGACCACGAGCCTTCATTGTGGCCAGGTGACCTTGTGGCTCGTGTTCCAGTGGGTGGCTTCCAGCATGTGTTGGTGCCCGGGGCTGTTCTTCTGCAGGGGCAGGACTTTGTGCTTCCTCTTCTTGAGCTTCATGAGGCTCCTGCTGGTCCGTTTCTCCAGGCTGTCATGGTCCCTCTGGGTGGCAGCACGCTCCTGCAGGGTGTCTGTGTCTGGTGAACTGCTCATTTCTGGGTGATCAGGTGTCACTGAGCCGTGAAGCTGTTTAGCTCATTCAAAGAACGCTTTTTCTTTTCCTTGTCTGTCCACCAACAGTTCAGGTGTTTCTTGGTAGCATTAGTAAAGGGCACATCTAAGGAAAACAGGCCTCACAAGATTGTTCTTGCTCTGTGTCAGCCTTTGCTGCTGCCTCCAGGCTCTTTGGTGCCTGGGTGTGCGAGCCCCTCCATGGGAGAGGAGGCAGAGCAGGGCGCAGGGTGCAGCTGCAGTCTGGGGCAGGTTCCAGGCTCTCTGCAGACAGCACAGGCTGAGGCAGTTCTTGTCTCTGGGGGTTGTGCCCTCCCTCTGCCAGTAACTGAGGGTGGTAACGGGCTAATCTTACTCGCTTCACTTCTAAATTAGTTTCATTTGTTTCTTCTTTGCAAGTGCATGCTTATGAATATGGGACAGGAGAGCTTTTTCATTATTGTAACAGTTGTGTATTGAGAAATAGCTTGTTCTCATAAAGGCCAAACCTCAATGCCAAATTTGCGTTTACAGAACTAGGAGTCAAAGGGTCACAGTCCTGAAAGTGAATTCTAAGAGAAGTGACATCTTGCTGAAGCTCTACTTAGTGCCTAAAATCCACTCTCCAGGATTTTCGAGGTCCTGTTTCTGCTGCTTTTGAAAATATTTTGACTCGGTAGAGACATTGCGGTAAACTGTCTGATCAGATCTGTCTGAACTTGGGTCCGTGTGTATCTTGGTAATGATGTGTTCAGAGAAACGTTGGAATTCTGTGCTGACTGAAGCTGGGGCACGGAGAAAGTGATAAGGAGGCAATAATGGCCGTTCTCCATACGCCTCATTTGTTTCCCAACTCTTTTGAGAAGGAACTGGATTTGAGTCTTGTAGATGAAAAGAATGATGATCAGTAAGTAACATACACGAGCATTCTGGGTTAGCTTTGTAATAATGATTTCAGGGCGAGAAGGTGTACTACTTTTCCCTTAATTTGCTTACATTGGACATGAGACACAGAATGAAGCCTGTGTGCAACAGTCACCATTCTCAGGGTACATTGCTTGTACATGAGGGACGGTGCTTTTGGAGTTGCTCGGGCTTGAAATTGGTAGAAGAGGAAAAAATAATCTCCAAGGAGAGAGATCATATGAGCCTTTATTTTAGCAGCCTTAAAACGTCAGATCATTAAGGAGGCTTAGTGGAGGCTTAGTTTTTCGAGCACTCTGGGGCAAGAAACCATTGTTGGTCACCACTGCTTGCTTTTTGCCCTCGGGGTGAAAGGGACTGGCTGGATGGGGCTTGGAGCAACCTGCTCCAGGGAGAGGTGTCCCTGCCCAGGGCAGGGGGGGTGGAACTTGATGATCTTTAAGGTCCCTTCCAACTCTGACCATTCCATGATTCTGTGATTCTGTGACTGGAGGTACCTGTGCTGGATGCACCATCCCTGGGGCACTCGGCCAGGGGCATCTTCTGGGGAGTGGCAGGGAAAGCGATCAGGCCCAAAGCTTCCAGGCAAAACCAGTTTCCTGACTGTGTTTCTTTGGCAGAGACTGTAAAGCACTGCAGCGTTTTCCTTGCTGTGCACAGGACTTCCACAGATTCCTGAAGGATTTCATCCAAGATGCTGAAGACATCGGTACGTTTTCATGGCCATTAAAATTAAGACAGCGGTTAGGATTCTTCCCTGATTACCTGCTGTTTAATTTGTAAGGGGTAATTTTTAAAAGGCCCAAATAGCATGAGTGGCAAGGGTATCAGGAATGGGATTTAGCCTGGAAATGAGCGGGCTGTGGGTGCAGCCTGAGCAGTGAGAGCAGCTCCCCGGGGTGGTCGCTGTGAGCAGAACTGGCCGCTCCAGCAGCTGCGGAGAGCGGAACCAGCAAGTACCGGTAGGAGGGGACCGCCCTGGGAAGAACAGGAGGAATGCATCAACGTGTTGCTTCTCTGTTTTAAATCCCTCTCCTCTCTTGCAGTTACTCTTTAGAGTCCAAGAGCAGGGTAGGTGTGTTCTTTTCCATCTACTCCTGCCCGTAGGAGAGAAGGCAGCAGTGCGGGGCAGAGGAGGAGCAGGTTCTGCCTGTGCCGGTGTTTCACCAGCTCACCAGAACCCACCCTGCGGGGCTCACTCTGAGCTGAGAGCAGCACCAGCACGGGCAGCCCTGCTTCCCTGCAGCCAGGGAGAGCGAGGAACTGAGGTCAGGAACGCCCTGCAGAGGAGAGAGGGGACAAATTGCTGGCACCTACAGGGTCTTGAATGACAGAAAACTGGTTTAAAGAGCAGCTTTGTATGAAAAATGACCAAGAGTGCATGACAAATGGGAGAAAATGAAAACTTTTTGCACCTTGTGATTCTGAAGTTGCTGAATCATTTTAACAGTAAATTCTTCTGAACTAAGCTCAGGCTTACTGTTTGATGGAAAATGCCATAATGCCTCTTGTTAGATAATGCTACAACCCCACTTCTGCTGCAGTCAATGTTATCAACATTATATGGGGAATTCTTTGTGCAAAAAAAATCAGTACATTATTTATACTGAGGTTGCAAGTTAATGTAAAACTTTTTGTAAAGTTTAAATGCTCTTAAGTCTAAATATATTAGACTTGGAAAACATCAAACCCCAGAATTACCTTGTTACTGAGCTTTTTGTTGCGAAGTCAAGTTGCAAAGTTCATCACAGGTAACACCATCATAACGTTCCATAATTCCTACAGCCAGTTTTATCCTCTGAGTGATATGAATGCTTTGAACATGGCTTACTGCTGTTAAATTGATGCCTGTCTTCCTTCTTTTTAAAGGGTTTGATAGATTTTTACACATCTTTATTTTGTGCCTCCCACCATTGTGCATTTCTGCATGTCCAATTCTAAGACTCCCTGGAGCAGCTGATGCAGATGTACATAGTTGTATGTGTGTACGAATGGATGTTTATACCTGTCTAAATATATTATGTACAGTGTATAGAGAGTGTGCAGTGTATGTATATATGTACAGATATACAGCCTTGGGTTCTCTGTTCTGTACGTTAAAGCTTTTCAGTCATTTGCTAATCCAGAGCTTCCCAGTTTTCATTTCTTAGCCCAAACTAAGCCTCGCTTAAGCAGGTGAATTTCAGAGTTTTGTACCTTTTTCTAAACCCAGCCTGAATTTAGTATTTTCTGTTCAGAACAGACAAATATATTCCATGAATTTCTGGCTTTTACAGTACTCCCTTTATCTTTGCTCATTTGACGTGAATAGTTTATTGAAGATGTCTCAAAAAAAAAGAATAAATAATGATAGTCATAGAAGATACTTTCAATAGATCCTCGTTCTGTTTCAGCCTTCTGAGGGACTTTTTAGTAAAGTTTTATTTTGCAGTGAAACTTGGTAAGAGATGTCTTTAGCAGTGGCTCGTTGGAGGAAAAACAAGTTGCCCTTCATCATTGCACTGTAGGACACAGAACAGGACACGGGGGATGCTGCTTAAAACATTATATTGCCCTAAGGATCACATGAAACCAAACCGTTGGTTAAAGGGCTGTGTCCTCCCTTCAGGGGAGCGATGATGTTTCTCTTGCAGGGGCAGTAGAATAAGAGGGAGGCTGCAGTCCCTTTGGTTCTTAGCAAGCACCAAGGCTTACTGGATTTCCACGATGTGTTTCAATCGTATGTTCAGTTCCCAAAGCCCCTCTCTCTACTGCCTGGCTGAAACTGGACAAATCTGGGTGGTTTGCTGAGGTGTCAGACCCTGTGGCCGCTGCTCACAGGGAGCACCCATGGAACCAGACATGCAGTGAGACCACGTGTTACTCACAGGCACCGGTCAGACATCCAAATTAGCAAAATACAAGTAGTTCTTGTCCGTGTTCTGATGACTTAGGTTCCAAAGGAAGCCTTCTGTAAAAGTAATTCTATTAAATTTGTTTTTTTAAAAAAGCATTTCACAGCCTGCGTAGGGGAGCGGTTCAGCAAGTCTCATTTCCCTCGTTAAAAAGGTGAAGCAGAATTCCCTGGGCATTTATTTCCACCTTTTGTACTCAGTGTGCCAAAGCTTGTGTGTGTTGAGGCAGATGAGCAGACACCAGTTAAACCACGGGGAGTTTCTTGCGTGCCCCAAGTGAAACACAGCCCTCTTCCCGACGGGCAGGGGTCAGGGTGTCGTGTCTGGCTGTGTCGTTCAGCGAGTGTTGGAAGCTTTTGTTTCAGATACAGAAAAAAAAGCCCTGGAGAACACCCACGTTAATATTTCAAACCTTTTTGAGATTTTCAGCAGGAAAGCTGTTTAAATTAACGGCAGGAAGTCCTGTGGCAGAGGGTCCTTCACTGGTGCCCCTACACTCAGTGCTGGCTGAACAATGTTTGCTGTTCTCTTTGAAGGCTGGATTGGAGCCCTGCGGGGCTGTGGCCGTAACTGCTGCCGTTGGTGTTTCTAAAGATGAGGAACCCAACGGGGATATTGATCAGGACTGACTGTTAAAAAATTCAATTGTGAATTTAGAAAAAACAACAACTATGTTTTAAAATTGTGAACTTGTTTTATATACACCTTGGAATTGTTTGTATTCTGAAGGACAGGAGGCGCCCAGGCTGCAGCAGCAGTGCAGGCTCTGCTGTGCTCGGTGTGAGGCCAGCTCTGGTTCCTGGGTGCGCTGAGGGAAGGCAGAGCTCTGGGGAGCTGTGCAGCACCCCCGGTAACTGCCCTCTGCCAGGCTTTGTGCTGACCTTAGATAGATGACAGTAAGGCACGGGCCCACTGATTTCTGATGATTTGTGTTAAAAGTAGGACTGAGTAAATTTCAAATAAAAAGGATATTAAGAAGAACACATCTTGCCCACAGAGCGAGTGTTACATTTCTCATACAAGGAATCAAGGCTCTATGTGGGAATGTTGATGATTGCCCAGCACTCAGAGCACGTTGCTCGCCGGTGGTCCCGGTCCCGCGCCGTGCAAGCACCGTGTCTGGCTGCAAACGGGGAGCCCCCACCCCTGCAGGAACAGCTGTTTGATAAGAGGAATCATCTACTTCCAATTCCTTGGGACGCCTTCTGGAAGTCTCTGCTCACTGTAATTCAGAAGACTGTTGTTTATATTGCTGTATTTTGATTTCAAGTTTAGAACCTTGCACAAGTTACTTGTTTCTCACAGCTCCTGTTGTGAAATCAGCATTGTTCCGTGTGGTAGCCTTTAAAAACAATAGCATGTTCTTTTTTAATCTGAATTTTATATCTAATCTCCATCTTCAGCCTCAAAGAGACATTTGCATTGTCGTGTCTGTATACAGAGTATTGCAGTGCATGGTTTAGCTTTTGCATTTTATGAAATGCTGTTTCAGTGTGGCGTTACCCTGTTGTGGCTCGGTGCTCCTGCCCGAACGAGGTTCATACCATTAAAGTGAATTACAAATGGAAACGCCGCCTTCGGTTCGTGATTGTTTTTCCTTGAACAGCCGGTGCCTGAGCTCAACGCAGCGTGTGCCGCCGCTCGGGGGGAAACGGCCGTTCCCCGCGGCCGCGGCGGTGCCTGTGGCTGGGTGGGAGCGCCGGGGTNGCACGACGTCACGTGGGAAACGGTCCCGAGCAGGCGGCGGAGGGAGCGGCCGCATCAGGCCCCGCCTCGCGCGGGGGGCGGCGCGGAGGGAGTCCGGACGCTGAGTGCCGCGGCTGCCGGCGCCATTTTGGGTGGGCGGCGGGGCCGGGATCGGGGCTGGGGGCCGGGACCCGAGCAGGGCGGCGC
>VXBW01005072.1:16889-30228 GCA_013400375.1 Thinocorus orbignyianus | reverse complement strand
CCGTGCCCCCGGCCCCGGCGGCCGCAGCCGGCTCGGTCTGGCGGGATTTGCGCGTTTAGAACGCTTGGCGCCGCCGGGAAGGAGCGGGCGGTGGGGCGGGGCCGCCGCCTGACCCACGGTCACGAATCTTTTCTCGCAGACAGCGGAGAACAAGTTTTGGTTGATGTGGAAGATAAAACCAACAAAGAGATAAATGAGCACATTAAAAAAATCCTGGGGAAAAGCATGTAAGTAACACTGGGAAAGGTAACGCGCAGCCTAGCAACTTCGTAACACGATCCCTGCAAACTTGCCCAGGAAATGCCACCTTTCCCAGGCAGAATTGTCCTGAGCCAGGCAAAGCCCACAGGCCAGGAACTGTAACTCCATGTTCCTAGTAAAGTGGGCCAAGGAAAGAAAAAGGAAAACGTTGCCGTTGACAGTAACAAACAGATCTCTTTTCCAGAGAAACGCTGGAAAAAGAGGAAAGAGAAAGGAAAAAACTTTCCCATCCAGCAACTTTTGGGCCCAAGAAGTATCACCTGCGAGAATGCATGTGTGAAATCGAAGGCCAGGTTCCCTGCCCCGCTCTTGTGCCACTGCCCAAAGAGATGAGGGGGAAATACAAAGCTACCATGAAAAAGGAAGCATCGTCCTGACATCTCACATCCTGCAGTTGTTTTTCCTCAGGGCTGGAAGATCAAAGCATTTCAGTGGGAGACAGCTCCTGGACACACGAAGGAGCAAATTCATGTAACACAGAAAACTTTGTCTTGTAAATTATTTTAGCTGTAAGAAGGCTTCAGTGAACAATAAATAAAAGTTAAAACCAGCTTTTGGGGTGCTAGATTTACAAAGTTTGAAGACAAGACAGAAGGAAAATGACTGGAGCCGCGTTTCCTACTCATGCCTGCACGTATGAGGTTATGGCACAAGCAAGATGGTCATTGCTTTGAGAGAGACATGACCCAAAATTTCTTAGAAGCAGCACAGAACTCCAGTCTGTAGAAGGTGGTATCAGGGCATTCCTTTCTTGTACCAACTGAAGACAGCCAGACAACAACATAACCATATACTGAATTTTCTTACTTTAGTTATCACTCAGTTACCAGTCTCATTTACAAGATCCAACGTTTGCAGCCCTGAGCAGTACTGACCCAGTGAAGAATACCAGCAGCAAAGGAGAACGTGTTGAGATGGTGTTTGAAAGATGCTTTCTAATTATCTTTACTGCTCTTCCAAAGAAACTTAGGATGTTGTCTTCATTTAAGAGTAGCTCTAAAGTCTTCCTTTTAAAAAAGGAGACAAGGCACACAAAGGAGAAGGGTGTGGGGGCTGACCAGCTTCCAGCAGATGTAGCCAGCAAGTCCATGGTGCTTCAAAGCAGAGTGCTCCCTGCAGGAGGCCAGCAGCACCCTTCCACCCCATGGCAGCTGCTGCTTCCCTGCCCAGCTGCACTGCCCCGGTAACTGATCCCCAGGAGGCTGCTGCCTTGCCTGGCACTGGGGGACAGCCCGTACCTGCCCCCCAGGCTGGTGCTGCTCAGGGCCCCAGAGCTGTGTTTCAGCACTTCTGAGCTAACGGCCAAGTAGGGAACTGCACACCGAGCATCCTGTAAGAAGTGTCAGGGACAAACACAGCACAAAATAAACATGTTGGTTTATTTAATCTGTTTACAAAGTTCCCATACAGCGCAGTGCATGCAATTTCAACAAAATTCAATGTTAGTTATTCAGTGAGCTCTGCAATTCAGATGCCTCATTGCGTTGTGCCCCCGAGCCTCGCAGCAGGCCAGGTACCAACAGAAGGTCTTCACTTTGGAGATGACTTTTAGGATCAGATGTCTAGTCTATAACACTGACAAAGATCATGAGGTATGCTAGTCTGTTATCTGCTTGTATAAATACATTATTACACGTAGGTACAATGAGGATAGTGTCATCATTAGTGTATTAGACTGAAGATATAAACAAGGCAGGATAATTGCAACAAGGAAAAAACACTTTAAATGTGAAAGCTGAAGCCACTGAAACAATTTTTAATGTTGATACCAAAAAAAGCTTTGGGCTACAGTGCAGGGAGCAATCCTCCTGACCATGAAATGAGTCTGTCTTAAATAACTGCCATGTACTACTTCTGTTGAAACAATCCCAGGGCTTAGGTTTACCTACCTTAACTTTTGCTTTTCTGCCTTTCTAAGTCTGGTGCCACAGTGCTCGTTAGTTTAGAACCTTTCAGAATCTTCTGCTCTTCACTGCACTTGATGCAAAATAACTCTAATAGAACAAGACAGTACGAAAACTTCCTGGTCCCAAGACAAGCTGTTCTGTGCACCTTCCAGCTTCGGGCATGGGCTCCAGTCAGAAGAACACGAGCCATCCGTAGGTGGCTCCCCTCAGTTACTGCTGCTGTTAAGCGAGGACAGAGGGGGTTTGTTTTTCCTAAACAACAGTTCCCCAAGTCCCTGCTTCCCCTTATTTACAGCAAAATAAAACGTGAGTTTCTGATCTTTAGGAAGCGTAATTATTTATGTCTAAAATACCACACAGTGCTTGCACCGTGGCCGTGCTGATAGAAATCAGAGATGTAGTTAAAAGACATGCCCTGTTCCACACAAGTGAACACTTGTGAGTGAGCCCACTGCTCCTGGTGCTGTGCAGTGTGAACTGCCCCATCTCCCTTTATTTCAGCTTTAAATAAATACACCCTTCAGACTAACTCTTCCCCACCACCCTTTCAAAACGCTATGCCCTATGATGGAGCTCTGCCTTTCAGAGAAAAATCAAAGCAGCTCAGGCTCCACCTTTCCCAGAGCCAGACTGACCTAACCCCCAAAGCTGCCCAGCTCTAAGCCCTCCTGCATCACCACAAGGTGACTCCACTTTGTTGCTCCTTAAAGACGCACCTGATTCTCCTAAGGGCTTCTGAGGGAATCAAATATGGAAGAGAATTGCTCTCTGACACCACTGCAGCCACAGACTTTGTCTCCCAGCTTTAAGAATTCGAGTTCGGTGGCACTTCAGCTCTCCATTGTAAACAAGATTTTTGTTCCTTGAGTGCTACAAAAAGAGGGTTCCAGTCTCACAAAGATGATGAGCATGATCATTCTGTCACCCAGAGAATTCAGAGGAATGTGTAGATTCCAGGAGATCATTAGGAGTTGGAGGGTCACCCTTTCTATTGCAGTTTGAAATTGACCTGACCTCGGGCTCCTCTCCCTGGCAGCAACTAGGTATTTTTTTCCCACACAAGCAGGTCTCTGAAGCCAGCATGGTGCTCTCTATGACACTGTAGTTTGTGCTCAGAGCAAATGGGAAATGAAAAATGGAAAGACAGCATCCAAACTTCACTTGGGAATTTTTATAAACAAACACATTAAAAAGTTCCCCATGTTAAGATCAGTTATAAAGTTCTTCTTAGTCTTAAAATCCCTTTTATGTATAAGCATTGCACAAAATTGATCTGCAAGCCTGGATATTCTGCACCCCAAGAATCACAACAACCCTTTAATAGCACTTCCTCCTAATGCCGTCAGGCCACTAAGGCAGCCTGGAGCCGCGGCAGTACTGGAGGGTGCAGACCGAGCCAGAGCCCCGCCTGGCAGGCCGGTCCTACAACAGCGAGGAGGAGCCCTAGCAAACCAACCACTCCTTGGGGCTGCAAAGGCCGTGTTAGCACTTCACCACTCTGACCAGAAGCAGCACACAGTAAGACCAGTTAGCATTACAAGAGTGTTGTAACAAGTTACTTTAAAATTTCTTCGTATAAGCATTTGAGACCAGCAGCATACATACCTCAGTGACTCTTTCTTCAAGACCGAGTAGTAGTGGAAAGGCCTACCTGAAAGTGCATAAGAGTCAAGATTCTCCCAGTTCCCTCCTGTGATCTAAGTATCTGCTCCACCTTCCTATATTTAACACCAGACTTGTAATAATCACTACACAGCCGTACTGCTGCTTCAGCAGTTAGATTGCTCCTTCTGCTTTGCTAATGTGCGCTTCAATTCCTTTAAGTTCTCTGTCAGTACCTCCACCTCGTCCATTCGTCCACTATGTTTGGCATCAAATATATAAGCTTTGATATTATCTATCTGTTGGAGAAGCAGCTCTTCCTCTATAGCCTGCTCTCCAGAGACCTCATTGCCATCCTCCATTTCAAAGGGATTGGTAGAGCATCCCTTTTCAAACGGATTCCCAGAATGCCAACTGCCCCCAGGCTTTTGAAATGGATTCTCATCCTCTTCAAAAGGGTTTAAAGTACTGCCAGGTGCTCCATTGGTTTGTTCATCCTCCTCCTCCTCAGTTTCAAATGGATTATATTCTTTTTTATCACTTTGCAGAGCTGTGGTAGAGAAGGAAACCGCTGGAGAAGCATCTTTGGCAAATGGGTTGCCAGGGTCCTCCTCCAGCTGAGGGGTATCTGCTTCATCTTCAAAGGGGTTCAGAGAGGCTGGCCGCTCTGGCTCTTTGTCGCACTGTGGGACACTCTGGGGCCTGAGTGTGGAGATCAAGTGCTCTTCAGCTGGCAGCTGATCAACAGCAGGAGTTTCAGAACTTGCATCCCCTCCAATCTGAGCAGTACCCAGATCTGTCAAGTTCTGATTCCCTTTTGCAGCTTTATGCTGATGCTGCCTGACTTCTCTGAAGTCTAAGGAGCGTGTCCTCGAATGCTGAGACATGAATTTGTGGTGTTCTCTTTCCCACTCTTTTTCACGAAGGACCTGAAGTTCCTCCCTCTGCATCTCTTCCTCTTCTGCCTGTTTTTTAGAAAGCTCGATTGCTTTCAGAGTTTGTTGTTGATCATATTCATCCTGAAGCTGCCTCAGGTTCTCCTGCAGCATATGGACCTCGTCTATCCTATTAGCTGCCTTTGCTTGCTTAATAAAGGATGTGATATTGTCAATCTGCTGAAGAAGTGGGTCTGCTATCTCACTCTGTCTGGGTACGCTAGATGTAGGTAACCAGCCTTCTGACTTCCTGACCACTCCTTTTTTCAGGTGAGTGGCATCACCATTGACTGCAGCTGCAGGTCTGGAGATAAACTCTTTCTGCTTTTCCTCTTGCTTTCCATGTGTTTCGAGAGCCACCTAAACCAAAAACACACAGCTTGAAAAATTCTTTTCTAAGCATCCATAGGCACCAGAAGTTCACTGATCTTAGACAGTGTTGGCCGTCACTCAAAGAGATCAGCTGCATTTTTCATTACTTTGCAGAAAATGCTGATTTTCATAATATTACCTGAACAAACCCCTTTGGTTTGTTTGCTGCCAATACTGATCGAAATCCAAAGACATCTGCTTCTAGCCACTCCAGGGAAGCAGGAGCAGAGACAGTGCTTTACAGAGAGAAAAAAGTACCTAATGCAACTGCGCAAAGAGTGGCCTGGATTGGGACAGGGACCGTGTCACATCTGACTACAGTGGGCACCTGTAACAGAGCATCAGCCACTGACATCACTGGCTTCTGGAGTGCAACAGCTCTGACTCCTCAACGTCTACCTCCAAGATAAAGCTGGGTTTACAATTAATGATGTTCTCCCTGCTAACTGAAAAAAACCAACTCCCTTAGTCTAGTACGCCCTTCTCACCATTGAAAGAAATCTCCAAGTTCTGCTTGTGCATAACACAATTTGAAAATCCACGTGAACTAACAGAATTAGTTTAGGGCTTGCTCTGCATGCACCACAGCAGAAACTGCAGGGGCACCTGTGTCACTGCTGCTTTCTCCAAGTGTTCAGCTGCTCAGAACACACCTGCTTGCATTCTGGATAGAACACAGTGAGAGTGTTACATGAATCCCCCCCAAAACGGGTATGGAATGATCTGCATAAGAAAATTAAAAACTGGACTCCAATGTTAAAGACAACTATTCAAACACACACGGCTACTGCTCTTAATCCCTTGAACCCCCGACACAAGACATAACAGATCTTAACCTGTCTTACCATATGCAGCCTTCTCTTCTTCAGTTCTTCATACTGATCTTTGGTTGGCAGGGACATTAGGCCAAGCAGTTTTTCCTGGCAAAACAGAAATATTTAGTGTCACTTCCAGACATTCAGCCAATTTTCAAGTACTTGAGAAGAGATGTAACCAACAGAACACCCCCCCAGACAAATAAAGGCACTTGTGCACAGCAGCCAGTGCCCCTAGTGGGAGCGCGCCTCCGCTGCTGGGATGGCAGAGGCTCAGGTGACAGCCAGGGCCGCGCCAGGATTCTCATGGCCTCTCAGGCCCCTGAGCTCAACACTCACTGCACTGACTGTGCTGGTGCTGCCTCATTTAAGGCCACCATAAGGCATATGGGAACTACAGAAAAGGTACAGAACTAAATCTCCTGCTGGAGTAGTTTCAAACTACAGGGATGCCTGGCAAAGACGACAATATGTAAAATTTACATTCAGCTTATAACATATGCTCCATTTACCTGAACAAAAAGTGTAGCTGAATATCTTATCATTCTCTGAAGTTGTAGTGTTTTAGGATGAGGTTGGGGATCTTCATGCAAGCCTAAACTCAAAATCTTCTTACTGAAGCAAAGCAAACAAACAGGCTCATCAGTTCAGAGACGAGGGCCAGTGAAAATGCAACAGAAGGGGAAAAAGACAATACTGGATGAAAACCTTCCAATGTTCTTTTAAGTAAACCATTTTGGATATTACAAATTATAACACTTTCCAGTCCACCCCTTTTACTTAAAAAGAAAGAAAAGAAAGAACTGTGCCACTACTTGTTCCTTCTGCGTGTAGTTATTCCCAGTGCAGGGGAACCATGCAGGATTTTTAAGGCTGGAAAGGGAAGGAAAAATGGACAGTGCACTGGAGCAGCACGGACCCCTTCACGTGCTCTGTACAAGCGAGCAGCCATATGGATAAGCAGGTATGTCTGCCACACAGACACCTACAGTTCTGAGAGAGAAGTCATACCAGAGAGACACATGCTGGGGCAGGGGAAGGAAAGAGAAGGATCTTCTTTTACCTTAAGGCATCTATGAATTCGTATACTTTTTGGATCTCCACCCTCAAGTCATTAGCATGTTCAAGGCTGTAGGTTGTCTCCCCAGCACTAAGAAACAAATACAGCTTCACTTAAGCCGTGCACCCGGCTAACAAGACACACAACACCAGGAGCTACCCCAAGATGACTAAGGTTCAACAGCAGTAAGAACAGCTGACACTGCAGGGGTTAAATAGTTCATTCCACACACGTGTTTAAAAACCTCTTCTTTGTGACAAACGTGGAAAATGACAATTATCTTGTGAAGATGGACATTTTTCTAGAAGATAAATTTATTTATGGTATTATTAACTATTACGGGAGAAATTATATTTTAACATAAGAATGCCACTCTGCTAACGGTATCTAAAATATACACAAATTGAGCAAATGCATCTATTTTGTATTTTTTTTCCAGGCAGTTGGATACAGAAAATAGAATAGTTGAATATGTAACTATACCATTAAAGTAAATTAGTATTTTTTCTACTAACATCTGTCAAAGCAAAGCCCTCCAACCCCACGGGGGTATAATATTTACAGTGTGAATACCTGGCAGCTCACGTGGGGGGACAGTCAGTTACATGCTTTTTACTGGAAAGGTCTGACAGTGCTGGCCCCCTGGGAAGTGGCTTTTGAAAAAATAAATCAGACTTGTCTGCACTTAATGTTACCATTAATAATTAATTCAGTACTACTGCGTCTGAAGAGCATCAAAAAATAGATAATCTAACACTGCTTTTCTTGTAATTTACACTCTTGCACCTTTAGCATGCTATTTCCTTACTCCTCCTTACACTTCTGGGGAGGAAAATTACATATATTCATAAACAAAACCAGCAAATGGGGCTTACTTTAGTGATTCTGCCATCCTTATGTATTCTGGTGCCTTCTGGTCAACCTTCTCCATGCAGAGTCGGAGTTTCTTGTTTAAAACAGGATGTATAAGAAAAGAACATGTATTAAAACACCAGTGCAGGAAAACATGCTGCCTGTGCACATTCAGAGTCACCCATGATGAAAGCCATCTAGCTAATCAGGATGACAAGACTACCCAGTTACCTTCACAACACAGATGGAGCGTTCAGAAACAGAGACTCCCTGTAACCCTGCACGGTGAATTCTGCATTCAGAAGCTGCATTAATGGGTAACTTGGACAACTTCTAGCCTTAAATCTCTTCACACAGCACCAGCAGGAACCCCCATTAACACTAAACCGAGGGGTGTGCAGACTCTGCCCAAGAGATACCCGCTGACTGCCAGGACCTGCCTTCAGAGCACACCTGAACTGAACACCACGTCCCAGCCACGTGCTGTTGGCTGAGGAGATGGCTCAAAAAAGCGTTTGCCATCAGCGTGAGGACAAACAGCACTGACAGGGTTGAGTCCTACAGCTCCAGTGCAGCCCAAAGCACACAGCATACCACTGGTTTAAACGAGAACTGTTCTGAGGAATCCCAGTTCACAGTTTTAAGAGAAAGGCATCTCAGAAGTATTAGTTCCAGACAATAAGAATGAAGATGTATCTTAAAATGATGTTTGAAATTACCGTGGCATATCAATACTACAGGGCAATTGGCTCCATTTCAGATACACCTTTGTTACGTGGTATGAACACCCAACAGGGTCTGTTCTAACACAAGCATGTATTAAGTCACAAATGAAGAATCTGGACACAAGATAACAGGCCAAAAGTCAAGTAGTAATAACTGCAGATACATACACTGAGGATGAAAGCAGCCTACCTCATAGAGTTTCACAATCTCTGGAGTGTATTCTCTCTCGTCAATCTGTTGTTCCCTCTTCAGCAGGGTCTCTTTGCAGTGCCGACAGCACCGGATTCGGTCATCATCCTTCTCATCCAGAACTGAGCTCACACTGCTGATGCTGCTGATGCTGCCACGACGGGAGCCATGGACGCTGTTGGGTGAGGAGTTCGGGCTGCTCTGAGAACCCAAGGCCTCTTTGCTGGCACTAGTGAGTTTGCCTAAAAATTACACACAGGTAATTTTATAGTGACTGGAAAAGCCAACAGATTTTACCAGCACAAGTCAATTTACTTTAAGAGAAATTTTACATTCAGATAATATTAGAAAACCTCTTCGAAACAGCCTGCTGAAAGACATGCCAAGAACCCATGACAACCAAGCCTGCAAGTCAGAATTTGGGTCTTCTCAGTAAATACTGCTCCATTCCAAAAGTACCAGAGAACATGCTGCCAAGAACCACCTACTTTGCTTATGCCTAGAAGCGTTCTCATGTTGGAGCTTGCATAGTTCCAGAATAGTGGTGGTGGGGGGGAAGGTACATTAATGCTATCCATGTTTTGTGCTCAAATGCTCCAAAGAGCCCATTTAATGTCACTTTTTTCCATGTAAAATACAGTCTCTTCTCCAATGCACTAGATGAGGAAATTAAAGTTCAAAGGGTTTCTTAAGGTCTTGTGGATGAATTTCCTTATGTCAACATTTGGACAACCATGGGCCAGGAAATATCCACAACAGTCAAATCTGAAGGAGGAATGGAGACATCATTTTACGTGCTCTGTTTCACAGCCAAGTGTCAGCACAGACCCGAATGGCACATCAAGGACCAGTACTCCCAGCAGCTTTTGTTGCAATGGCAAAAAGCCAGGATGCAGCTGGCGCCCCGAGCGAGCTAAGGAGCGGAGGAATTAGCACCACACACTGCACTTACTCGCCAGAGGAAGGCCGACAAGCTCCATGCACTTCTTACACATGATAGAACCACAGAGGCGGCAGTGGTGACGCCGGTTGCGAATACTGAACTTGGTGCCACAGTCTGGGCAGAAGGGAACGTCCTGGTCACTGACCCAAGGCACAACAGACTTCTCTATAACTGCGACCAGGCAAGAGGGGATACACACAGCATCAGATACTCATTCAGTTAATTCCTCAGCCAGTTAAAGCAAAGCAGCAAATAGCCTGAAGTAAGCTCATACCAACCTCTTATTTTAGCTGAATCAGTGTTTGCTCTGTCAAACGACGTAAGCTAGTAGGAGATAAACAGTTCATTCAAGAAAATTGTTCTTTGCAAGAAAAAAAAACCCAACACAACACAGTCCAACAAAAAAAAGAAACCTGGCATTTTTAAGAGATAGGAGTCTCAGCCTGTTTCACACCAGATTCCTGCAACTCTCCTAATTATTTCTAATGCCATATTCATACAAGTAGTGCTGAAAACTGAAACTGCCAAAACTGTACAAATCAGAGCATTGTGAACAAACTCCTTACAGCATCCAACATTACTGCATCTGAGCCAAAATCTAAGTATATCACTGGTAAGATCTTGCAGAATGAGAAACTGGAAGAATCATGACAAAAACATTAGGGAGAAATTTAGTGAAGTAAAAGATTGAGAAAATATACAGGAAAGCAGGTGTTTCTTGAAGCATGTGGAAGTAGTATCTTCAGGGTGAAGACATATAGAAACAGAAATCATATCAAGTACAGTACTCTAGGAGAAAAAAGGAAAACAGTAATGTGTGAAGACAGTCATAGTTTAGTATCCTTTATAAAGCACACTGCTAGATGAATGGGCACGCTTCATACTAAATATTCTTTTTTTTAATCTAGGAAACATTCAGAAGGTTGGGATATTAAAAAGCAGCAAATTCACCTTCTCTAGCCTGATTATTAACTTATTGACTTCAACTACACAGTGATCAATTCTGGCTGCTCGGTGTTTCTTGAAATCAGAAAGATGGCTTCTCATAGCACCTGGAGAGAGAGCAGAAAGTTTTCACAGTCAGCCAGGTATTCTGCAGGGATTTAAAAGCCTCTTGCAAGACAGCCATCACTTCTTCTCACCATCAATTTCTCATGTCAGATTTCTTATATCAAATTTTCAAAACACATTAGAATCCTTTTCACAGCACTGCTCTAAATAAAACATGCAGGTTAAAGCCTGATCTGCAGGCTAACAATAAAGTATTTTATTTCTAGTACAGAAAACAACAGGCACTGTGTTAAACAACACCTGCGACAACCCCCCCCCCCCACTTCTCCATCCCTCAGTTATGTTTGGCAACCTATTATCAACTCATAGTGTTTTCAAAACCAACTCCCTTTAGTTTCCTTGCCACATGTTGAACAAAGGGAAGAGGCAGGTCCAACAACTCCTGGAGGTCTACACAATAGCAAGTTCTCTTTCAGACTTCTAATCATCCTCCCACTTTTAGGGATCTACAGCAAACTGATCACCCAGTATACAAGAGAACAGTATAGCATCTATTTAAGAAATGTAGAGTAAAATTTGTACTCAACAATGTTGGCTTCAAGTTTAAGTTTTGAATTGTCTTCTGAGTAAGATGAGCCATGAGACAGGTATTAAAAATCAATGCTACAGACAAAAAAAAAAATCTTTCATCTGGCTGGTAGAACACAAAACTAGATGCTGCTTTTGACACTATCTATATAAGCATAAGAATCTCCCTTCTCCATGCTAAGGAAATAATCAAAAAAACTCCAATGCCAAATTCATAGGAATGAAAGGGCCCCTTCTAGGTAAGTGAATTCAGCTACTGCTTTGGAAACATCACACAGTCCCTTTCACAAACTCACCAAATCCCATCCTAAAATCCGTAAGGTTCATCTTCTTCACTCTGATCAGAAAACAGTTCTCACTTCTGTAACACTCAGAAGCCTTCTACTAGTTCACTGCTTAAATTTATTCTTAGCTAATATTTATACCGTGATTGCTGCTGAAATGTATATGAGAACTGTTAGCCCAGGACACAGCAAACCAAATGCAATACAGACACAACTGCAGCACCAGCCACACCGCATCACTTCCCCGAGTCAGGTTAGAAGAGAAGTGATGCCCGCTGCGATGCGGCTTTCCAGCTCTCCTACCTACTTCCTGGGGCTCCCACATGTACGGATCGATTCCCCCATAGCTGAACGACTCGTATCGTTCCTGAGATCCAGAATCAGTTCTGTCATCTCCTTCACGTTTCAGCAATTTTTTCTTTGCTCTTTTGGCCTTTTGGACAAGATCTGAAAAAAATAACCCCAAATTATCAAATATGGCAGGTAGTCACCAAATACTTGTCACATGAAACAGTATGGAATATCCCTCATATTTAGCACAAGTCTTTTTCCTTGATGACACCTTTCTCCTTGACATGTTCTGTTTGGAACCAGAATGTGGTTGAGAGAATCACAGGTGACATGAAATGCTCAATGAAACGTCATAAAGTGGCACTAACATCCCAATGACAGAACAGCAGTGTGAGACAGCCCTCTCAGGACTGTAAACCAGTAAGCTGTTCTGATTTAAACACTGCACAAAAGCATCTGAGATTCAGCTACTATGGCACCACACCCCTGCTGAGACCACGAGCGCAGCACAGAGCACCCCACCTGCCCTGCCCAAGAAAGGCCCAAACTAAAGGCCAACAAGTAGCCAGAGCGATAGAAAGCAACTCATCAATTCAAAATCATGCAAAATTCAACTGTGCTCCCCTTAAGAAAGGCTTCTTAAAAACAAACTTTTCGTTGAGAAGAGACTCTCAAAGTCATAGTTGTCAATCTGGAGGCAGGGAGTAAGAATTCAAGGCTGCCAGGCTGCTATCTCTAGTTTAACAAAACAAAGCCTGAAGGATTTTTGTGGGGGACACACAGGACTATCACCAGTTTTTGTGCATCTTTCTCTCAATATAAAATGACGTTGTGTACGCAGGTGGAGGTAAAAAAAAAAAAAAGGAAATGGAAATATTTTATAGTTAAACAGAATTCAAAGGAATCTTTCAAACACTAGTAAGAGCTGGTAGTCCACAGCACAACCCTAGGACACTCCCAGCACCCACTGCCAGCTCCACCACCCACGTTCTTTTCCATCTTTTCCCACCAACACCCTTCCTTAACTTCACTTTAACTGTGAGGACAGTTTTATCGATGGCCAAAACAAGGAATTATGAACTGGTACAAGAGATTCCCCATATCCCGCAAAGCCATCAAATAACACTTGGGAATTCGCCTGGGCTACACTATCAATGAAGAGCGCCCAGATCAAGCAAACCAGCCGCCCCCGCTCGAGGCCAAAGCTAAAAGCCGGGGCCGGCAGAGCGACCCTTCTTGCTCTCAGCAAGTTCCAGAGCCTCACCAGTAACGCGAGAACGAGCCTCGGCCTGCGGGGGCGGCCGGAGAACCGGCCCAACGCCTCGCTAGCCGAGCGCCCCGCACCCCCGGCCGCCGCTTACTCCGGAGCTGCGCCCTGACGTCCCGGTCCTCGCCCGAGTGCTCCTCCTCGTAGTGCGCCTGCAACTGGTGCAGGGCCTGCAGGTCCTTCAGGCAGAGCGGGCACAGGAACCCCTCCCGCACCTCCCCCGGGTCCCCGAAGGG
>VXBW01005072.1:0-16290 GCA_013400375.1 Thinocorus orbignyianus | reverse complement strand
CCTTGCGTCCGGCTGGCCGTGCTGGGGACCGGCCCGGTGCCCCCTTCTCAGCCCGCAGAGCCCTTGGCAGGACGTGTCCCCAGCCCTGAGCCGTTGTAGTGAGCGACGTGACACCCACAGAGCCACAAAGAGAAGCCGGGAACCCCACCGCTTCTTGCCCTTGGGCGATGGTGGAAATAAGTGAAAAAGAGAAAAGTAGATGCAGGGCTTGTTAGGGAGGTGTCGGTAGACACTTCAGTTTTCCTGTTTCATGTGTGTGTTTGGCTCGTTCAGTGGGTGTGGGGAAGGGACAGGAGAAGGGTGGCTGTCACTAGAGGGCCCACCAAGCACGTCTGAAGCGAGCAGGGACCTGCTGGGGCCTCTGCCGGGGGCTTCGTAGCTCCTGGGGCCGCTTCGCCCTTGGAGGATTGTTTTCTCCTGCCTGTGGAGCTGTAGGGGCCCGGGGACCCGGGCGGCTCGGCCCTCGGCTGTCACTCAGCAGTAGTAAGAATCGAGCATAAGGAAAAGCGAGACTGCACTGAACAGCAGACTCTTTCCTTAGACTTGCCTTTCTCTGTAGCTTCACTAACTGCTCATTTTCCAAAGGGAAGTCTTAAAGGATTATTAAAATGGTAAATACAATGACAGAAGTCTAACAGCCTGCTGGGGACACAATACAGTGAGAAGGGCTGCCTGCAGCTGGTTGTGACGAGGATGAGAACGTGCTGGGATGTGCACTAAAAAGAAAATACTTCACTGAATCTTAGCTCGCTGTGCTCCTTGGCATTGCCTACATTTGACCACAGACATGAGAATGTATCTCACCAAATGAGTCTTTCTGAATTACTGATCAAACACAATGTTCTGTTAGTCACTCTTGAAAAGAGAAATTTCAGCCTCTTGAAAAAAGATTGCCATCGCGTTTCTGAATATAAATGGTCTTTAGCACTTCCTGAGGAGCTCGTTGCCCGTTAGGTGATTGCACTGGTTCGGTGTGATTTGGATCTTTGTGAGAGCATTAGACTCTTACTGGGAGTGTTTCAGAGAGAATTGTAGAAGGATAATACAAAGTTAAGCACCCCAGATGTAGCAATGTGTTGAGTGGTGTCTATTCTCTCCCAAAGGGAAACTTGGGCTTCTCTGTCCCTGCGTGCCCCGTGTCCCCGTACAGAGGTGGAGCATGCTCTAGGTTTGCCCTGATGTCAATGAGAATAGACTTTGGCTGCCTGTCACTTAGTCCAGCTCATCACGCTTTCCAACACAGAGTGTTAACAAAATGAAAAAATCCCAAGTCTAAAGCAATCCAGTTTACATTTCAAAAATTAATTTTTCTTCCCCCAGTGAGTCGCAATGGAAATTTGCAGACAAGTAAAGCCTTACTGAAATGCTGGTGTGTGACTCAGCTGGTCGCTGGCAGCCCACGAGCCTTTAGGGGGGCAGAACTGCGAGGAGGCAGCCCTTCGGCCTCAGCACAGGCGTCTCGGAAACGTGTTTCAGTTCCTCACCTGCGCTCCGGCTGCTTGTCGTGTCTCCCGTGCCAGCTGGAATGTTAGCAATGGAATGTCATTCCAACACTGGAGAAGTAAATGTAGACTAGAAGGAATTCTTGATGCTGCCTGTCCATTTCTCAAGGAATGCAGTGAAACATTTTTGCGCAAATATGGCTTACTCGCTGAAAAAAAAGTTTATCTGAAAATTAACAGACTTTTTGGGAGGAAGCAGAGTGGAAAATCAGAATATTCTAACTTACTATTCTCTAAATTAAACAGTGAGTTAATTTAAATTGATCCTGTGTTTTAAATTGGCCTAAGTTAATTTTTATGATTTAATGATAAATTTCAAAAAAAAGATCATTTTAAATTTCATAACCTTGAAATGGGTAGCACAAAGTTCTGCCTATGACATAAAATATTTGATTTTAATGTATCTGAGAAAGCCTTTTTGTTGAAGTGGATCTAGACCAATGTTTTCTGTATTCTTCGTTTTGTTCAGAGAACTAAAATATTTGCATATCACTGTTCCTTTTAACAAAACGCACATATTCAGTATACTCAAGTTGCCTGTAGTAAACATTTTAGTACAGAACAAATTTGTTAATTAGTCTGTGTAGAGAGGATAGAGGCTACATTTCCATGCCAAACCCGTTTTTTTTCCTGTGTTTGCAGACTCGTGGAGCAAAACTGATTTGTAAGAGCTGCAGCTGACAACTTGTTGAGCCCTTTTATCTGGCTTGCCTGTTAACTGCCCCAGCCTGGGGAGCCAGTCACTGGCACAGGTTTCTCTGGTCCCTTCGCACCGCTGCAGAATCAAATCCAGCATGTTGGTCCCAAGCACCATGGAATGGCACTGCTTTTACACAGAGAGGGTGAAATACAAAGAGGAGAGACAGGACAGTTTAGAATTCCTTTGTGTTTGCATTTTATTTACTGTGGGATCCAAACACCACAATGTCTAGATTACGTTCAGGACTCATTTCAGGTTTCAGGCACACCCATATTTGGGTGCTGTCTCCTATAGCCTTTCTTGTCTTCTATTTCCCCTACACACTTCTACAGCAACCAATTCCCATCAGGAAAGCAGCAACTCTAAAATCAATAAACGGAATACCCTCAACAGTGGGTATCTTACAGTGAATGATTTGTGGTGTTTTGCAGGGCTGTTGTTGAGTTGTCTTCAACAACACCTGCTTGTTCAAAGGGCTTGCTTTTAGTCTTGACTGCTTTGGCTCGGAAAACCTGTCATAAAGTCTTACTATATTTTTCATTTGTCTTGGCTTTTCTCTCTACTCCTCGTCCTTTTCTCTGTTTAGAGTAGCTTCTTCAGTCACTCCACACATCAGTACCAGCTTCAGAACCAAGAGGCAACTTAGGCTGGAAACTCAGACTTCTCTGTGAAAATTAGTTTAAAACAGAAATCAAATTTCAGGCAACCTCTTCTAGTAGGACACTTTCCCTGTTTTTTCCAGTCATAATCTCACATTTTCCCGATACCAGTCAGCTATTGAAGTGTCTATGTTGCATCATACTCAGTTGATTTAAGTTAGGATATCCATTATAGAGAGAAAACAGCAATGAAAGGACTTCTTGGATATGGCAAGTTGAATCCACGGTTTGCCTCCATTCCATTTTGCAGGAGCATTTGTGTGATTTATTAAGTCCAATTCCCGTGAAGCTGAGGAAGGTGCAGTGTATGTTAGCTGTGAGTAAATGAGGAGGGAGTTCCTTCAGCCCCTCCACACTTCCGTGCCAGTGTGTCTGAGATCTTTCTGTTCTGGCTCACCGACCCTGGCTTCAAACCAAAGTGGCTGAAATAAACCCCAGCGCTGTCTTCCACTGGGATCATTCCATTATACCAGTATCTGACATGGCCCGTCTCTGTCAGGAACCAATGCAATTTGTGATCTAACAAAATTTTGGTTCTGCTTTCTTTACCCTCCTTCAGCTTGTGCTCCTTTATCTCACGTAAGCGAAGTGAATTGGCAGATAACTGATAAATGTCCTTTTCTTTATTTCCTTCTTAGGACTTTTAAGCTGCAGCGCTTTCTTCAAGGAAAAGAAACCACAAATGTCTTTACCCAGGTCTGAAGGTGATCTCGGGGCAGGTTTCTCAAAGGAACTTCTCCATCTGTTTTTATCAGAGGTCTCTGTGTGTAGCCTGAATCCTTCTTGTTACCCTGCAAATGCTGTTGTTGTTGAGGGGGACAGTGGGACTTCCGCGCTCTAATGCAGATAGTCCACATATCTATTTCCTAAAAACAGAAGGATTTCCACAATGCATCTTTTGCATCCTGTCTGTAGAGCCGAGACCTTGCTCAGGCTCATCCTGTCTACAGGGCTTCTTCACCTGACTACTCTTGCTCACAGCTTTTGTTCGAAGCAATGTCCTGACCAGTGCTTTAAAATTGCAGCTGGCTGCTTAATGTCAGCTGAGTGAGTTTCCAGGCAGGCAGTGACTACTTCAGCTATAGTGGTGATACCATTTTCAAACTTTCTCCAACTAATGAGTCATTAAAAGTAGCAGTAAAGGGGTTTGTTGGGACTACATGTCCCTTGGAAACACTCAGCCTGTGCTAATTACAGTGGGTTAGCAAAGAGGTCAAGGCTGAGAAGTGTGTGGGAGGGGGCCCAGAACAGTAATGGTGAGAGGAGTTGAAAATAGTTGCAAGAAATGTTAATTACACAGCTTGTTCACATCAACTTTCCCCTCCCATTGAAAGCGAAGCTCATTTTGAAGACACTTCAAGACATTTTGAAGTTGCTGTTTAGGAATCAAACTGCCTTATGTCTCAATAACTGGTAACATTCCATAAAGAACTCATTAGTGCGCAGTTGTTCTAGTTGCAATTAAAGCTGGAAATAAAATTTTGCATGACTGTGGTGCCACTTTAGGGCCAGTGCACAACTTTGCTCTGTGGACCTAGTCCAGATTCTGCAGAGGACAAGGGAGATTTTTCCATTGACTCCCATGTCCTTTGGCCCAAGTCTGCTGTTGATTTGTTGTTATTCCTCAAGAGCCACGAGCTCATGGACAGGGACTGCGTTCAGCAAGGAGCTCTGCAGCACAGAGACCCAGTTCTGCATTACCAAAATGTAGGTGAACACTTCTGTGTGTGACTGAGCGAAGCTGGTAACGTGGAGATGTTTGCATGGAAAAAGATGTCGGTGAGGGGAAGGTATGCAATAAAAATAAGATGATGAGAAGTGTGCCATTAGCAATTTCTTACCTAATAACTAAGTAGTATAGTCTGTGTAGTAGAACATAGTAGAACTGTCTGCATAGTTCGTGTTGCTAAGAGAATACACTATTTTTGCTTTTCAAAGAAGCAGAGCGTTGTAGTATAGAAGCTGGTTCTTTTCTGGCCAGCCCCTTAATGTTAAAAAATTTAAAAGGCACCATGGACAGAAAGTGTGCTGAAGGAATTTGAAGTTCCCGTCTACCTCCTCTGAGGATTTCTCCAGCGCTTGTTAATTAGAAGACCCTTGTCAATAGAAGAGGTCTGCCAGTTACCACATGTATTATCTCCAAAGTTAGAAGTTGTTTGATTGACTGTATTAAGTTTTAATTGGCCTGGGAGCATTTACCTTCAGTGAAACTTGCTGAATGACTAATTACTCTTCCTCAGGGTGACTAAGCCATAGGGCAAAACTAACTCCTGTAACTGGGGAAGTGCCCTGAGGCACTGGGTTGGCACTCGAGACACTCAACATGTCTTGATGGTATTGGGAAGGATAAATATCTGCAGAGAACATACTCTTTCGTGTATTAAAAATAACATTCTAGAGAAATATTGACATGCTTTAACCTCTTGGAACGTACCAGGAGTCATATGAGTAACTCAATGATTTCAGTAACTGTGCATTAATTTCAAAAATCAGTAAATCCATTGTTTAGACCTGTGAACAGGAAATCAGACATCTAGTAAAGTTCCCTGTGAGCTAGGAGACACTGTGGTTGCTGTGGGTTTAGCCCAGGTGCATAGTTTTGTGTCATAAAAGTAGACTTAAAAAGGGAATCTATCTGTGTGCAAATCATCTTTCCGCTTCAGGAGCAAAACAGTTTTACACATAAACATGTGCTGACCACCAGCATGCAAGAAGGTTGTGCCTAGAAAAATGCCCTTTTATGTTAATTTATGTATTTTTATTTAGCTTGGGTTGGTTTTATGTTTTTCACTCTATTACAGAATGTTTGCACAACCAATAAGGACACCCAGAGTTGACTGTTGATGTTTATTGAATCATTCATATCAAATAAACACTTTGGGGGGTCTGACCACAGGCAGTAAAGGCATTCCTTTGGGAAGGGAGAAATCAGAAACCCTTAATGGAAGAAAAGGATGGCTGCTTGTTTCATTCCTAAATCTCTGAGGAGAAAGCGTGATTTCCAGTGGCACAACTGAAATGTGGACACGGGGTGGGAGTCCCGGGGTGGCGTGTGCGCAGTGAGGTCCACAGCTTGTGGCTGAGATGCTCTGGGATGCACTAACCCTTTACACTGTGCAGCCTCATAGATGAAGAGGGGTTTTAAATGCCAGTTCCAAATCAAGCTATGAAGTCAGTCGTTTTACCTGCTCCAGTGGGAACAGTTCCTATCTCTGAGTGTCACTGGACGGGCTGTAGTGTGCAAGGGTTCAGGTCTCGTTAATGTATCATTTAAAATTGAAAACCTGTTCAATTTAATTTTGAAACAGTTGGCATACGTCGTTCTTTTTTTTCCCATCTCTTAATTTACTCATTTCACTGTCATGAGAGGAAACCATGTAATTATTCCACTTCCATTAGGACAGATATTTAAGAGCCTGTGTTAGTCATTTGGGAACAGAAAATTGGACACACACCATGGAATTATTCTGGGGTCTGGGCTTATAAGAAAATGAGCCCTCTTAACTTCCTAAGCTGGGGGAGTTGAAGACTCTCAGGACTTGCCTGTCCCATTCATCTGGGTCCTTTATTTCCTTTAATTTAAGTGTGTGACAAAGCCATTAACTTAAATGGGAACATCAAGGCACTGAAAGATGGGCGCAGAGATCAGCAGTGGGAAGCCAAAGGGCAGTGAACAGAATTTGTTAGCGACCTGGCAGTTTACTTCACCAAATGCACATGGTACAAAAAGACTTTCTCATTCCTCTGTTTCACTCTTTCCTGGGTGCTGGCGTTTTTCTTCTACGTTGTCTTTCCTAACATTTTCTACTAAATCAAGCAGCAAGCTGCCTTTGTTACAGATGAAGGACTCCTGAATGTTGCAGGGTCCTGCGCCATCTGGGATGTCGGAATTCCAGTGCCTTTTTCCAGGGTGCTGGCGTTTCTCACCATGCTGGTCATTGAGGTCTACCTCATCGTTCCAGGCTCTTTTGGTAGGGTGCTGGTGCCTGTACACCAGATACCTTCTGCCTGGGTGCTGCCTTTTGGACAACTCATTCAAGTAAGTTAGCTGAGCGCTGGGGATGGCAGCATACTGATCTGACAACGACCTTCTGCCAGGATGCTGGCGCTTTTTCAGCTCCAGATAGCTGTCAAGATTGTCTTCGATCTCTCTTTTCCCTGGATGCTGCCTCTTCTGAATGTCTCCATAAGATGTGTCTTTCTCAACATCTCTTTTTCCAGGATGCTGTCTCTTCTCCGGGTCACTTAGGTACTTTTTTCCAGGGTATTGTCTTTTGGAAAGCCATTCTGGCAGAAGGGCACTTGGTTCTGTCCAAGAAAAAGAATAGTGTTAATGAGCCCCCATAATCCTCACTAAAGAAGTTGAAATGGGAATTTGTGGAATTCTGTGATGCAGGATCATAATCTGTTGCTCATTATGCCCATTTATTACACAATTAACTGTATGATCTTGATACTCTGGATTGCGTCTGTCATGTGTTTCTGCCACATTTTTAACAGGGAGGAATCGGCACATTAGGAACTAGCTGCAGCCAAATGGGAAAGCATGCAATGCCAAAGCCTCATGTGTTGATTCCAGTGAATGTGTCAGAATCGGGTAAAGGCAGGTGAGTAAAAGAGCAACTGGAAGAAATTACCTGCAGAAGCTGGGTATGGGGAAGAGCTGGAAATCAGCATGAGACAGGGAAAGGATAGGGCAGAGACACAAGTAGAAGCAGGGCTGTGGACATTTGAAAGCCAGATCGGTATTTTCAGCTGTCAGTCATGACTCTGTCAATATCTCTTACTCATTCTTCAGCTTTTTCTAATATTTCAGATCTTGGATTGACATGACCAACTCTCAGCATTCATGTGAAAAGGGAGAAAGGGTCTTTCTATGGGCACCTGGGGCCCTCTCCTCTTGCCACTGTGAAAGGGCTCTGTGCCTCTTGTTGGTAGCAGGTGCCTTCTTGTGGTCCCTGGCCCTGATTTGTTTCCACTGCCGTGGCTACTGAGAGCAGAGCATCTGCAAACGAGGACACCGCGGGCACTAGAGCAACCTCTGCATTCCAGCCATGGAAATGGGTCAAGGGAGCACTCCTACTTCCAATTAACATTAGGTACAGGGTCCACAACTGGGGGATGATCTCCACATGTCCTCTTACATCTTCCCTAGGGAAGTACTTGCCAGACAGGCAAGTTTTCTGTAACAGCCTTCTGCCTTATTATGCTACAGCGGCTCAGTGATGGTACTGCATTGCCTAAGTGGGGAGATCTTAGAGAAGAAAGCACCTTTTGAGAGCTCTGTGCCAGTGTATCGCAGCAGATCTGTCCTTCCCCTCCCCTTAGTCTTAATGATAAATACATGTATTAGAACCTGGGAACTATATATTGGATCTAACAAACTCAGCCAGGTACTATGCCAGCGTCAACAGATGGACCTCCCCTGTGTTCTCTATACCTTTATTCATCTCTTCTTCCTTTCTGACTTTCTTGAGGACAGACTGAAGAATGAGGCTTTCCGATCTCTGCAGGATGTCATCGAGGGGACTTCTTCCCATCTTCTCACTTCCCTCTGGAAGGGACTGCCCCTGGTTGAGGCAGACACCAGACAGGGTCAAGCTGAGAAGCAGCAGTGGCAGCTGGAGAGATGGCATTGTGGGTTCCTGCAGCTTCCACAGGAGAGAGAACAACAGGGGAGGAGGGTGGAGTGAACAAACCTGGCAGAAGTAGCAGTATTCCAGACATGGAGAAAGAAATACGGCACTGCGGTGGGAATCAAAGTTTCTTAGGAGGGTCCTTTCTCATTTCTTTAACTAACCTCTCGGTTTATTTTCTATTCTTCAAATAATCTGTAAATTCTTCATAATTAAAACCAGGCACTTGCTCATTTTTCTGGCAGAATAATTAGGAACATATTGAACACCTAACCTCCCGATGCACAGATAGTTCTGAAAGACAGGGATTTTGCTTTGCCTTCTGCGGAGGCAAAAATAATTTCCCTCTTGAACTCTGTGTTAACTGTTGCCACACAGGAGGTACACACACACATATACCTGCACTAACAGTCTTCACCAGGCAATTCCCCTTGCTAAGGGTTCATTTTAAACTGACACTGGGGGCTGCAGCAGTTTCACTCCACCTTTAGCTGAAGACTAACTTCAATTGTCCATTAGATTTTTAATATCTATTTCTATACATTTAAAGTTGCTATGTCTCTCTGTTTTTCAATATAGTAAGACAGCTATGCTGTGTTGATCAGGGAGATTTCTTGCATTGGGTAAGCAGCTTGTATTTTTTTCAGAGACATAATAATCTTATCCTTTATTATCTCTTCCCCCGATAACAAGTGTTTTTCTGTTTCTTCTAGCTAGCACTGGAATTCCTGATGTAGTTGTCATGGGTTTATTTTCCAGTAAGCAGAGATCCTTCAGTAGAATGGAATACATCTTTAATACTAGTAGAGCAGTCATTTAACTTAATTTTATCTTTAGAATATAAAATAAATGCACAATTTTACAAAGTTCTACACATTTTTAAAATAGAGAATGAATTTACGAGTTTCTGTCACTTCTGATGAAGTCCTTGGATGACAGTCCTAAGGATATCACATAGGCTACTTGGCACAGAGCACTCTTTAGAAGGAAAGTTAGAATCAGCTAAAAAGGAAATTATTTGGTAAATTACCTGGTTTGTAGTTTCAGATTTTTGCTTGATGCATCTGCCAAGAGATTGCTTAGTCCTTTAAAGCTGTTTGCACATCTGAGCTTCCAAGTTGCCCTTTTTCTGCTGCAGACAGGCAGTATCCAACAGAACTGTTGCTGGGTTCTCTTTGGATGGCTCGTGCCTCGGTACTTATACTCTGCTGCCTCTGGCCCCTGTATGCAAATGGCTGGGAGGTAGTTTAGGTGATGTGTTGTTTTCCTTTTTTTAACCAATGTCAGAGATCTGCATTTTGAAACTCCGATAGTTGTTTGCTGACCTCCGTATATCCAAGCTCGACTCCCAGAAATTTCTAGTGTTATATTGCACTCTCTCTCTCTAAAGAGATGATGTTGAATTTTATGTAAGACAGCACAGAGAAAAGGAGATTTTTCTCTGCTTTACAAAAAGAAGCTTGTGTATCCTCTACTAAGCAAGCACTGTGGCTTAAATGCAGAGAGGTAGGTAGTTCATTCAGCTAAGGCAGAAAAGCAATGGAGAAAAATGAGTTGATTATATTTAAATAAGTTTATACCATAGATTCTTATTCTGAATGCCACTATACAGTTTTTGGCTCACAACTCTCTATTTTCTTGGCATAGGCTTCCATAAACAGTACATTAGAATACAGGGTGTATAGCATTAGATATTAAAACATAGTTGTGTTGCTGCTACGTGCTTCAAAAACCATTACACTGTTGTAAGTAGAAATAAGACTCCCTCTCTTTAACCTGTCTGTCTATTTGAGATGTTCTTCCGCACAGTACTGCTAAGGGGTTAGCCTTAGAACTTGTCTGTCTCTGACTTGAAATGTTCCACATACTGAATTGAATTTTAAAAAATCCTCTCACACTTTTGGAATCCTGGGTCTGGACAAACATAGATGGGAAAAGAGCAGGTTAAACAGCTGAGATACTTTCACATGTGCAGAATCATATAAACAAATTAACTGAAGGAACAATGAAGGATTTGATATTAAAAATAGCCTCCTATATGAATGCATTTCATCTTAGCACTGAGTGAATGAGTCCCATTGCACCAGTGACACAGCAACTGACGTGCTGAATTTCTCAGCTGCCTAGAAATTACAGACTTACGCTTTGGAACTTCGTGTGGCTGCAGTTTGGTAAATACCACATTTGCCACATACCTCCAATGTGAGAATCCTCATAGCATGTAATTACCAGCTGCAGAGAGTTCTCCCTGCTCTGGGCAGCACGGCAGGGCTGCTGGTGTCACTGCAGCTCAAGGGCAGCAGGAACTGCTACACGCTGAACCCCATCATCCTGCGGCGCCATGGCCAGTGCAGGAGACCGTGCGGTCTGTGCCTGCTCTGTCCCCAGCCCGAGGCTACTGCCTTCTTCAGGCTGTCTCACAAACCGAACTGTGCCCCTTCATTTCTCTGGACAAGCCAATGGGTCTTCTCCACTGCGCTCTTTCTAGGAGTCAAATACTAACACAGTGGATTTGGGAACTGCTATTGCATCTGTCGCGGTGCACCCCATAAGGAATTACATTTGCTTCACACTCACTGCTTGGCGTGGGTGTACTTGAAGTCTCCCATGGTATGTTACGTGAGTTTAAAAACTGAATATATTGACCTACAAATTAAAGTTGGACATTGATAGAATCAGAACTGTGTTGAAACGTGTTTAGAAAAGTGAAACAGAACAGTGAGGCTGTTAAGAATTCTGCTGCTGCCTCCCTCCAGCGCTTTCTTGAAAAGATCCTGAAGCCTAAGTGAAAAAAAAAAACCAACGTGTTTTCATTATGTGGTTGAAGGCTTCAGTAATTCTGAATAGCTTCTCAGTCTCTCTTCATTGTGCTTTTTCTTCAGTCAATCACATTTTCTCTATTCTTTTTAACATGAAATGTTTGGCGCACATTAAGAATTGTGCCTACTATCTGTCACAGAGAGTTTATCTCTTCTGCAAGGCAAGAATGGTGTGAATTGGCTTGTTTTGGCAGGTTTTTTTAAAGCTAGATTGCACGGATAGCTAAATTGCTATCTTTGTATTGTGATGAAGCAAGGTTACAAATTTGTCATGCTTTGGTGGGGCACAAGGTGGGGTTGTACCGATTGCTGTTTTCCAGTGGAGTTTTCCAGGAATGTTGAGCCAATCCCATAATGGCAATGGGATGTTATTTTCCTGCACGGACCATGGGGTGGCGGGAGCAGCCGGGAAGCTCTGGAGGCAGCAGATGTGAGCAATCAGCTTAGTGCCTGTGATCGCGGCATTGGTTCTTCAGCAGCCCTGCAAGGAAACTGCTCTCAAAACTTGGAAAATTTTTTTCCAGCTGAAATGTACTTACAGGAAGGGATGCCATCCAGAGGGACCTAGACAGGCTTGAGAGGCGGGCTAATGCAAATGGCATGAAGTTCAACCAAGCCAAGTGCAGAGTCCTACACCTGGGATGTGGCAATCCCAGGCACAAATACAGGTTGGGCAGAGAATGGCTGGAGAGCAGCCCTGAGGAGAAGGACTTGGGAGTGCTCATGGATGAGAAGCTCAACTGGAGCCAGCAGTGCGCGCTGGCAGCCCAGAAACCAACCCCAGCCTGGGCTGCATCAAAAGAAGCGTGAGNTAGGGAGAGGTGTCCCTGCCCATGGCAGGGGGGTTGGAACTTGATGATCTTTAAGGTCCCTTCCAACTCTGACCACTCTATGATTCTATGATTCTATGATTCTACAAAGCACTTGAGTTTTGAAGAAGCGTTCTCTAACAGAAGCTTGTTCCCGTGGTACACCCCCAGCCAGCTCTTGCAGGTGGGATGTTCTTCCTGAGCTGGCAGCTCCCTCTGGCACAAATACGGGCTAATGGGCAAGGCAGGCAGTGCCTCCAGCCTGTGACCTCGGGACCTGCAGTTACTGGTACCCCATCCCAGACACTGCTGGTGTCCGTCTCTGCTCAAAATGTTGTCCAGCTCATCTTGATGTTCAATTTAGCATTCACATTTCATCAGAGAGGTATGAGGTGACTTCGTTATTGCCTTTACGGCTGTACACATGGAGGAGATAACAACAGGGTGATTCCTGTCTTTGTGCTGGTAGAAGCATAAGAAGGACCAGTACCTGGAGGCTGAGGTTTAACAAATTGAACTGAATTTAACTCTGATGATAATTCAACATCGATGTAATTTCCCATATGCAGCCTTTCTGTTGCTTGGAGATTTAGAAATGAAATTCATTTTCTTTCGGCAGGACAAATGTTTTACTGAGACATTTGAGGAGAAGTTGTTAGGTGAGGAAAGCTTTCCTCTGAAAATGCAAGAATGCCTGTAAGCCCATTCGCAGCACCCGCCAAGAGGAGCTCAGCAATAGTCAGCCGCACAGAACAGGCAGCTTTGTTGCAATTCATCAAAAACTAAAACCATTGAGGAGTAATAACAGTTCTTCCATTTATTTTTCAGTAGTTGGGAATATAAAAAATCTGGGATGTGAAATGAAGGCAAACTCCTCTGCAGAAGTTCTGCTGGCTAATGCTGAACATCACTTGAAGTGTGAGCTGAAAATGGTGAGGAACAAAAGTAAAGGGCCTCTTTTGAAGGATCTGTAGGTTTCAACTCACACCTTTCTTCCCAAAAATTCCAGAAATGGCAAAACCTTCTGCTCTAACTAGAAGCCCCAGAATTGTATCGTTTTGCAAACACGAAGTGTTGAAGCTTAATCTTTTGCATTCCTTGAAACTAATAGAAAATCCTTTGAGGAAACTTAATATAGGGAGATATTAAGTCTTCTGTTTTAAATAATGAATAGGACAAGTATTGAATGAGATGAGGACATTAATTTCTGTGCAGGGAAGCTCTTAATAGAATTACTCAGTAAATTCCATGTGGAACGCACACAGCTCCCTTCACCAATTTAAATCCATAAAGGCCAGGGAAGGTTATTGTATTAGAGGGAAGGGGGAGTATGCCACATAGTATTAAAACTCTTGCCAAAAGGAGGATAAATAACGAGTTGCTTATATCAGGTAAACTGTTTCATAGTTTCATGAGGAAGCAAACCCAAAGCATGATGACATTAATCCCACACACTGGTTTACTGGCAGACTTTTCAATATTAAACAGCATATTACGGAGTCAGAACTTGACAGGCTTAATTGTATACTTACGAGTCAGCCTGACTCACAGTGTGTTCCTTCTGGGATGGTGGCAGTTTGGAATTAAAGATCTCGGTGGATTCACTGTAATGTTTCTTTATTTTGTAATTATCTCCGCAGTGTTTATGCAGGGTCATTTCTATAGCTTTCTAGTCAAGACAGCCCTGTGGTTTGTGAAGAAAGTGGCCATCTTCAGAAGGGGTCTCGTTGTGCCCTGGCTCTTGTTTCAGGCGCCATCCAGGATCTTTCAAAGCAAATAATGTAAGGAAGCAAGACCCTATGGCTCCAGGCACCAGCCCTCTCCAGCTGCCCAGCATGTTGGTTTTTCACAGCTGCTAATGACAGCACTCATTCAGAATCACTGAAGAGATTCTTTTCACTTCCAGCAGGGAATTAGTCATTGGACAAAGCAAATTTACAGCTCAGTTTACTTTGCTGAAATACTGGTTTTAAGCTGGGGTAGGTTTCACGATGGAGCAAGAAGAGATTTGAGAAATTTGATTTGGTCTGATAGAAATGGTGGAGACCCGGCTTCCTCTTAAGAACTGTCTGAGCCACATCGTCAAGTAACTTGCAAAGTCAGTTGAAGGTGTGTAGATAGGAGGTCACTACTTCCCATGGCAATTAAAGGAGTGACATGCTAATTGGTTTCCTCTATGCTGTTCATTTACACTTGCTGCTTACACGTCCTAAGTAGGATAGAGAAGCCAATGAGGGGGTGATTTTTACAATGTATTTTTACAAGCACCAAGCTGGGAGGCCATATGGTCATTTTGTTAGAATGGGGTCTGGGAATGGGGAGAGCTGTATCCATTCCTGCCTCTCCCCTTGAATTGCTCTGAGATCTGAGAGGTGCAGTGAGGCAGAGATCCAGCCGTAGTTAAAATCGGAGTCAGGCTGTTTATAGATGGTAACTGGAATTAGGCAGACTCCTAAATACCTGAGTTTTGTGTCCCCTGTCCGCAAATAAGCAATAGTGGTACAAAACAGTGACTTTTGGTGCTTGTGATGTGCTTTGAAAGTCTCAGATAGGGACAACAGAAGTCGAAAGCATTGTTAATAGTTGGGGTGGGTCTTTTAGGAAGGAAGTAGAATTCACCATGCCCAGTGGGCCTGGCATGCAAATTTAAGTCAAGAAAATGGCAAATGGAAACATTGTGTTTAATTGGAACTCCATTCCAGTGAAGTGTTGGTGTGACTGTTTGTGCTATGGACACTTCTCTTGGCCCTTAAACAATGATGTGACATCCTGACAATGAGCATTTTCTCAGGATTTTTTTCTACAAACCACTGATGACTTTTTAATAAGCAGTTTTCTCCTTCACATTTCTTTCTTTCCTTCCTTGTCTATACCTGCTAAGTGTTCTACGTTGGCTCCCAAATGGTATGATGGAATTCTAGAACGTGCTCCTGGAATGAATGGCTGGTGAGAGTCTTTGTGTCCTTGAATGCAGATATATCTGTAGTGCATCAGTGATTTTCAGCTTGTGGTATGAGACAATGCAGGGTTGGAATGATTTCAAAGGGATGAGGGAAAAGTAAAATTAAAAAAATTTAAAAAGCAATTCTTTTATTAAATTTGCTCTGTGATGATCTGTGGGTCACGTAGAAATTGCTGGTAGATCTAGAAACTATAAAAATGCAAACCATCTAGAAAAAGTAAAAAAAACATTCTTAAAGTCCTTCTTAGATCCACATTTCCATGACTCTGGTTCAAAGGCCTACCTGGAAGATGCAGATTTAAAACTTCCATAACATCACATTTTTGTAGTTATTATTCAAAAATGTGACCCAACATTTTGACATTTGAAATAGCTCATCAATAGCAAGAAGCCAGTAAACTGTTTTTAAAATACTTTCTGGAAGATCTTAGCAATAATCTGTGGTTGTTTCTGAGCCTCCACTGCTCACGATGAGTGAGTGAAACCCAACTTTTATTGTAGAGAGAAATTACGGAAATGCCAAGGATAGCCTGATGAATGGGGGGTGACATTGATCACTAACTGTACTCTATAAACACAGTACCTTTGTCATTTCAATAACAAATGTTTCTAAACCAACACCAGAGTAAATCTTATTGACCTTTTATAACTACTTGTGCTTTTATTGAAAAACAGTAACTCCATCTTCATTAGAATCACTTTCAGCTCTGCAGGGGCCAGCACATACTTGCTTCAGCAGAAAAAGGGCGTGCAGCAGTTTTCTTGACTCGAAGGTACACAGCGCTGGTCAGGACAGCCTGTAGTGGGGAACTGAAAAACACTGCTAAATTGATTTTGAAGTTAAAGATAGTTCAGCTAGAAGTGGGATATATGAAGTGTTTCTCGTCTCCAGCTCCTATCAGTGACGATTCTTTAACATGGTGCTGTGAAAAGAATCTGGAGACTCCTATCCAGCACACTCCCCTGGCCTTACGTGTGACTCTGTCCCGGTCCGATGGACAGGAGTGACTCAGATCCAGGCAAGCGTGAGACGTTCGAGAATCCTGCAGAATGAAGAGTTCTCTACATCCCTCACTATTTCTGCACATCACCCCAGGTCCAGGCTCTGCCAGGTTCCCCAAGAGTAAAAGGTTGCCCAAGGCTCCTGGGTAAAGACAGGTAGAAGACCTTGTGTAGATGTAAGAATGGAGGTCTTCTTGCAGA
>VXBW01005068.1:0-12800 GCA_013400375.1 Thinocorus orbignyianus | reverse complement strand
TGCCTGTGCCCATGGCTGGCTCGGGGATGCTTCCCAGCACCTGCAGACTGTCAGAAAATACCTGCTCCCCTGCCTAGACCAACAAGCCGGAGCATGGAGCTGATACCCAGCACAGCTTCTCTCCCTGCCCCAGGCTGATCTGCCCTGCCGGCACAAGAGTTAAAGAGAACATAGGGTTCCTCACATCAAAGAGCTGCTGATGCTGGGGGGTCGGGTACCTCCCCAGTGGAGGTCCACCTTTGGCAGCTGGCATGGTTGGAGAGTGCTGCAGAGCTGTTTCATCCTTGGTTTTTTAGTCTGCCTGCTGGGTGGCAATGGCTGAGCATGGTTTGGTCCCCTGCTGAGGTTCTCTTCCCAGTGCTAGTGTCGGTCCAGGCTGGGAGGAGGAGCACTGAGGAGCTGCTCCCAGCTGCTCTCTCTCTCAAAAAACTGGAGACTTTAGGGGTGCCTGCTTTAGTGGTGGGTGAGCCAGACAAGTAAGGTGATGCCATAGGGACCCTTGGGATGCTTGGATAAGCAGCCAGAGAGAGAGCCAAGACAGAGGAGGTCACCTCAGGGTAGTGCAGGGACTGGGGGAAGCTGGCAGCGCTCTGCTGGGGAAAGGAGAGGGGGGCAGCATGTTCCTGCAGGGGCTGGGATTCCAAAATCCAGCTGGTAGTTGTAGGGAAGGTGTTGGGCTCTCTGTGCCAGGGGCTTGGGTCAGTCAGCAATGGGAGTGCTCCCAGACAGAGAAGAGTTTGAGGGATGGGGTACCCCAGGCCAGGGGCAGCAGTGTGGGGCATGGCCAGAGGGGGGTGGGCAGATGTCAAGTATCTTGTGGTGGTGGCACCCCATGACAGAGAGCAGGTGGGTGCCATGGCTCAGCTGGTTAAAGTGCCTGCCTAATCAGCAGGAAGTTCTTGGTTTGACTCCTTGTGGTGCCTGGGCTCAGGGGCTGTTTTTTCTCCCTGCCCCAAGCCAGGGGCACTGCTGGGCATTTCTACCCTGCCCTATTGGAGGGTAGAAACCCCACCCCTCAGTCTCACCAACCCCACCTGGTCAAACGATTTTCTTTCTGAACTCTTTTCCTGGACAGCTCACACTGGAGAGATTACCCAAACTATCTCCAGACCCCAGGAGCTTTGGGAATTAAAGTGGTGTGCTGGCTAGACCTTCATTAATTTGCACAACTGCTTCCGAATCCAGTAGGAAAATGCTCTGGATACATGTTGAGGGTGGGTTCATGGCTGGTGGTGTAGGCATGATGGAAAACTGCAATGAATCCTGAGGCACACACTTTTATGGTAAAAAATAAATGCCATGCTCTGAATACAGGGACTGAAGGGAGCATGGAGAGGGGCAAACCAATTGCAAACACCAAACACCTGCTGGCTGCCCTGCAACAGGCAGGTGGGCAGCTGGCTGCCATGACCAGGCAGACAGGCTGCCAGGGCTCTGCCTGCCCAGCCTGGCTCTCCAGAGGACACCTGGAAGACCCAGCCTTTGGTTAAAAAGGGGGAAAATAGTCCCTAAAAAAGTGCTTGGAACAGAGACGAGGTGGCTGAGTGGTGATAGTGATTGACCACTAATCCATTGTGCTTTGCACATGTGGGTTTGAATCCTGCCCTCACCAGGATTCTGGGACACTCTCACTAAAGGGGGGGCTTTCAGCCCTCACTGTGGCCAGCTTTCTCTTGTCACTCTCTGTTTTGTTTGTTTGCACTAAATACACATCTTCCTCTGGACTGCTGCTTCCACTTGCCAAACCTGCTCAGAGACCTGTGCAATGTGCTGGGCCCCGTGGCACCAAAAGCAAAGGCAAGCAAAGCACCAAACCGTGGGCAGGGAAGGTCAGCAACAGGCTGACCGGGCAGCAGTGTGAGCACACCCTGACCCTAAGCATTGCTTTCTTCCCCTTCTGCAATGTCAGCCAATTTATTCATTTCTGCATCTCATACATGATTCTGGGGAGAGGAGAAGGTGAGCTAGTGCAAGATGAAGGGGAAAGAGGCAAAAAGACCTGCCTGCTGTGAGGTTTTTACCTGCTGTGATCTTGCAGAGAGCAATGTCTGTGCTTCGATGCAGCTGGGGAAACGTGTTGTACCAGCCTTGCAGGTGTCTTCCCTGCTCCTGCTCCTTCTTTCTGTGGCTGAGCAATGCTGTGGCTTGGAGGCAAGGCAAGGACTCTCAGGCTTAGCTGTCCACACTTCAAGACCTGCACTGGCTTTTTGACCTTCCCTGAGGCCGTGTTTCCTTCCCACGCCTTGGGGAGATTCCCTGGAAACCAGTTGGCAGCTTCTCTCCTGAGCCAGAAATGGTGATTAGGCTCCGGGGAAAGATCGACCCCAGCCCTTCCTGCTACTGTGTGATGTTGTGGTGCTTGGCCAGCGCTGCTGCCNTACAGCCAGGCACCCTGCAAGAAGGATGCAGGAGATTTCTTGGGGAAATGGCATGGGTTTTGGTGCACAGGTGTTACAGCCCCAGAGATATACCTACTTGCAGGTAGAGATGGTGAAACGGGAAAGAGTGGTGGGTGCAGGCTCCTCCTTGAGTAGTGGTACATGCCACAGGTGCTGCTGCAGCAGGATGGGACCTGAGGGGTTGCAGGGCAGAGGCAGCCAGAAGAGGAGACAAGCTGACTCCCTTAAACACTGCTGGACTGTGTCCACACTGGGACATGCCTGCCTTTGCCCTGGTGTGTGGTGATGAGGCCTCCCGGGGGGCATGTGCCAACCTCAATGACGCAGTGGAGCATCAGCCCACCCAGGGACTCAACAATTACAGGGGACATGTGGCGGCATGAAACTGGATCATCTGCAGCCCCAGGGTGGCACATGGCAGCTGCAGCCTGGCTCTCCCCAGCGGCACCAGCCAGGCTCTGCTCCCCAGGCTGCACACAGTGTCCTTGAAGCACCCCCTAAGCCTGCCCTGACAAGGACAGACAGACTGCCAAGGATGCTCTGATGCTACAGTGGAAGGCCAGCTGCCCAGGACGGCATCAGGATGTTGCCTCCTGGCACTGGGGTGTACTGCTTGCCCATCAGCTGCCTGGGAGTGGTCCTTGCATGTCATGCTGCTGTCAGGTCCACCGTGTGCCTGGGGCAAGCCCTGGGTGAGAGTGCTGGATGCAGGCATTCCTTGGAGATGGGATGCAGTGGGTATGCTGCTGCTCCAAAATGTGCCTTTGCCTTTGGATTTCAGAAGAAGTTTTGGGGCCTAGGACAGCTTCCACCCTCCAGCCTTAGGTATCTTAGAGACATCTAGTTCTTCAGTTGCTGGAAATCAAAATGCAGAGCAGTGAAATTGGAGCTACAAAGTGTTGCTAGGGCTGGTGATGCAAAGGGAAACAGCGAGTATTGGTCCAGGGCCATGTTTTCCCTCATGCACTTATCTGCAGGAAGAACCAAAGCTTAGATGACCACACATTCTAGATACAGGATGTGCAGAAGTTAAGAAAATGGGTCTGACATGTTTGTTTTGGTGAAATTTTCTCAGTTTTGTGGTTCCAGAGAAAGCCATGTCTTAAGTAGAAAGTGTTCATTCCCCAGAATAAATATGGGTCAGAGAAAACACTTCTTGGTTTTCTCCCAAATACCTGCATTTGCAGGAAGAGCATATGATTTTTCTTTGTTTTAATCTCATTAATTACACTGATTATTTTAACTTCCTGACATGTGCCTTTTGTTTCCCTTGTCCCCTTCTCAGGCAAAGGTCTTGTTTCAGTGCACAGACTCACTCGCATTCAGCAACATACGCCCTCTCTAATTGCTCCTGTGCATTTATTTCAAGCATTGCTGTATCTGTGGATATTCTTCTGGGACCAATGGTTCAATGTGAGCAGAACTTCAGGTACTTAAACTGGGCTGCAAAACTGAAACACATATTGAGGATGCAAATCAGAACATCATAGCCTGTGTCTGGAAACCTGGAAGGGCTGTTTTCCCTGGGATCAAAGGAGTGCACAGAGACACACACAAAAAAAAGATAGAAAATTATTAGTGAAGGGGTAGAAACCCTGACTGGCAAAAGAAGAGTTTAATTCTTAGGCTCTGGGTCCAAGGTGCACATGTAGCATCATTTTGTTCTTCAAGAGAGGTGCAAAAACCAGAAAGGTAAATTTTAAAATAAAGCATCTTTCATCTTTTCCTACGTATCAAATTGCCATTTAGGATGTTATGATGAACCCACAGCCTCCTACCTTACTCCAGCAGGCTGGAAGGTTTCTGGCTGCACCTTGGAAAAGCCAATTTCCTCTTTCTCCTTCCAGAATGATCTTAAAAATAGCTGGGCTTGACACCAGTACCCCTGAAAGGCTTTTTTGCCCTAGCAGGCAGGACAGGAAGGAGTCACTAGGGACAATTTAGTGCTATCGACTCTGACTCTACAAGGCCAAGTCACCCCAGGAACTAAAATAACCCCAGAAGCCCTACAAGGCACATCTTCAACAGTGATGCTGACAATTCCCAGCTCTCCTTGCCCCTAGAGCCTGATGGCTCATTCCCTTGCTTGGGACCACGTCAGCAAGTCCTTCTCCTCAATGTGCAGCTGATTCATGTTTAAGTGTGGGTCAGAACTTTTGCAACTGCTTTGCTGTTTAGCAGCTAACAGGCTTCCAGCAGAACAACCTGGTGTCATGCCACAGTCTGTAATTACAAATGTCTTGACAATGTCAGTCCATCACAAGGAAGCATAGCTGTGAACTGCTGGCTCACCACTGCTAGCATATCCAAAGAGCAGGATGGAAAGGTTATCAGACTCAGAAATCAGCTCATTGCACAAAACTAGTAAGTTTTGGTATGTGTCACATTCAAGGGGTCGACTCCAGAGCCCATGGTTCCTTTGCTTTTAAAATTTGATGTGCCTTCCAAGCAGAATTCATACCCAAGACATGAGGAATAAAAACAAACAAACAAAAAGGCAAAATCCTCTAAGTGGATCCAAAAGCATAACAATTTGGTCATGCTGGGCCAGCTCAAGTGCCCATGTCTGTGTCTTTAGCATCTGGGCAGATGGAGCAGGAGAAACAGCCCTCTGGCATTTTTCTCACAGTTGTGCATGGTCCCCGAGTGCCCTCACCCCTGCAGTCCCCCTTGGTTTTCCTGTCATAGATGAGACTGCTATCTCAGGGTTTACCTTCAGATATATGTTTCTTGTGTTCAGTCTAAATCCCTGAGCTCACCTCAGGTGCACCGAGGAACTGAATTGGTTGTGCTCAGAGGAAGGCAGGGAGTGCTGTGCCTGCCCTAAATTTTGCTGAAACACTCTGCTGCCTCATGGCATAACACCTTTGTACTTTGGCCTTAGGAAGCAATGTAATTAATGCCTGTAGCCCGAATCATTTCAATCTTACTCAGTATTAAATGGAAGCAAAACATGACAGATGAAAGAAGGAACTGCTTTATCAGCCGGGGGAGCTTTCCAGGAGAAAACTGCTGATTGTTCGGGAGTTTCAGGTGGAAGGTATGCACCTGCTCCCCCAGGGGCCAGGGCTCTCTATAAAACCCTGACAAGGCATCCAGCCCCACTATCTGCTCCCAGCCTTTGCCATTGCCTCCACTGCCTGGGTAAGTTGAGATGGGCTCTATCTCCTTCTCCCCACTGAGCTGTTGTTTTTGTCAGTACCTTGTGCTTGGTCTTCCACAAGAGCTCAAGGTTTGTTACCTGACTCCCTCCTGCCTGTGAAGGGTGTTGGGGAAGGATTTATTTCTGATGTAAAATGAGAAGTTTGAATTCAAAGTGCAAGGACTGTGGGATGCATGGCTTACAGGGTCCATAACCACATAGCTGGGTGCATCCTGCATGATTTTTGTTGCTGAAGAAAAATAAAAGAACAGCCTGTGCCTGGGTGCGGGGAGGAATTGATGTGTTCCTATTTGCAGAAGGGCAGCAGAGGGTCCTTTATATCTTGGGATGGGGTAGCTCAGGTCATGTTAAGTCCAGCTTGCCCATGTTGTATTGATTTAAGTGGGTTTTGCTAGAACTGGATGTGTCTCTGAATATTTCACTTACTGAAGGCTTACCATCAGTTTGAGGGCAGGCAGCATTCAGAAGTGGGTCTGCTGTCAGTGTTTTCGGCGTTTTATGCCTCCAGCTTCCTCAGACATGCAGCTCAATCCAAACTCCTTGCTTTCTCCTAAGGATGAGGGAAGGGGGAAGCTGGCTTCTGCCCATTTGGAAAGCCTTCCTTCAGGCTTTCTAAATAGCCCGAAGTCACCCTCTAGCTAGCTCTCCTGCACCTCTTATTATGGGACCTACTAAATAAGGGCTCAGCAGGGATGGACCAAGCCTGCCGCTGGTCCTCTGCCTTGCGTTTACACCCTGGCTCTGGCTTTCAGGTGTACCTCATCGCTGAGCAATGTCCTGCTACGACCTCTGCCTGCCCTCCTCCTGTGGTCCCCGGCCACTGGCCACCAGCTGCAACCAGCCTTGCTTCCGCCGCTGCGGGGACTCCACCGCTGTCATCCAGCCCCCCACTGTCATGGTCACCCTGCCTGGGCCCATCCTCAGCTCCTACCCACAAAACACAGTGGTGGGGTCCACGGCATCAGCGTCGGTTGGGAGCTACCTCCGGTGCTGTGGGGTCCCCGTGGCCTCTGGTGGTCCCCGGGGGCTGGGGAAGGTGGGATTGCTGTGCTTGGGTAGCAGGCTGTAGGAGGTGTCCCCAGCAGTCACCTCCTCCCACTGATGCCAGCAGAGCAGCTGCATCGAGAAGGAAAAACAAAGCAGAGGACCGAGACTGGGAAAGAGGACTAAGGAAATGCTTGTGGGTTTCCCAGATGCTGAGGGCACCCTCAGTTCCTCCAGCAGTAAGGGAACCATGCCAGCTTGTCACTCAAGACCATGCTTCTGTGTACCTTTTTCTCTCTAAGCCCTTACTTTGTATTTCCACACAGGTGTCACACCCTGCGATGCTACACAGCGTTTGCTGCAGGCTGGGCAACAATGCTTATAGTGGGCTGCAGACAGAAGGTGATAGTCATGGGGTGGTGGGGCAAAGGAAAGCCTTGTAGGGGTTGTCTTGTCCTGGAGTGGGGTATATCCATTTCTTTACCAAGCACTGGAAATTCATTTCTTATACTCTGAACTGATTTATTCTTTTTCTCCTCATTAAAGTTATGCTAAATCATAGCCCAAGTCTTCTGGTGTTCCTTGTGCCTCTGCTCTGGACAGGTAGCCTCCTCTGGAGGCAACTTGTTGCTACCAGGAGGAGGGTTTTTTTGGCTGAAATGAGTTTTTTCCTGTTCAGCTGCTCACTGAGCTGAAGTGTGTATTTTGCTGTGACCAGCCCAAAGGCAACTTTCTTAGCCTGGAAACCTCTCCTGCTGCCCCATAGCAAGCACTGCTTAGGGAGGACGTCCCACAGGAGGAGACTTGTTGCCTGTTCCCTTGAAGAGATGGAAACATGAAGATTTGACGTTTCAAAGTGGCACTTGCCCCACATTTTGCAGCAATTTTGGGGGGTGAACTAAGGAGATGGATATGGGGTCAGTGAAAAAAGGCAGAAGTTGGCTTCTTGGTAGATGGTCCTTTGGACGGTCAACCTACTCCCAACTTACCAAGTGTTTTATGGGTGGTGATGAAGAGGGAAATTCCCAAGATATACCAGGGCAAATCAGACCTCAAGCATTAGGCTCTTCTTTCTTGCTTTTTACAACGGCACGTGGCAAAAGAGGCCTTATACAAATAAGTTTGTAATGATTCAAACCCAGATAGCCCAAATGCCAGTGAGGCACACAAAGTGTCTGCATCTGGCTATATCTCGTAATGGAACAACAGAAATGTTTTATTCTGTGCTGCTGCACATGCCCACAGACGTGCATATGCACAGGCACAACTGCAACACTTGCTTCAAGGGAGGCCTGTAAGCAATGTGACCTGAACATACCCATGTCCCGGTGCTAGTATGACAGCTCAGGGGATGGCATCCCACCCTGGATATGGATGCATCTTTTCCAGCAGCCCATGTCCACAGTACCACCCCCAGCCCTGTCAGAGAAAAGGGGGTACCTGTAATGTGAAACAATGCAGTGTTACCCTGCCTTTCTCTGGACACTTAGACATTCAGAAGCCCAAATTTGCTGAGACCAGTAACTGATTCCTTATTGATCAGAAGTTTTATGGGAAGAGGCATCCCAACATTTTTGAGAGATGTCAAGCCTGATGGACACTCAGACTTGTGGTAATGCTGTCAGGAAAGATACATAAACATAATAATAAAGACATGAAGAATAAACTATAATTTCCCTGTGTGCTGCAGATACAGGGGTGAGAGCAACAGCTGGTCTGGAGCTCAGCAAGGAATTTTTCTTTGCTGCTGAGTGGAGAGACCTGCAGGTCCTGTGCCTGTGAGCCGGTTAATTAGAGGAAGACAAAAATAACCCCATCCCTGACCCCAGGCACAGCACAATGTGCTCCATACTGAGCTTTTCACAAAGTCTGAGACCCAAGATTTTAGTTGAACACACTAGAGAATAATTGTTTTACAGGGAGAGCGTACGGGTATCTCTGGGAAAAGATGCCAGGCATTCAATAAAGCATCTCTTTAAGATGTCATATATCATCAAGCAGAACCTTTGCAGCTGATGGAAGGAGGAATAACAGTGCAACTAAGTCCTCCATGGCTATTGTTTAAATCTTCTTTCATACATGAAGCGTTTTCATAGCATGACCATTTGCATAAAGCTTATGACTGTTTATAATGAGGGATTATGCTGAGTTTAAAAGCATGTTGGTGTTCAAAAGTCTTTGACCAAGCTTAACTGGTTTTATTACTTGGGAGATCTTCACAGAGGCATTCCTAATTTGGGGAAAATTTACATGGCAGATGCTCAGCAGTCTGAGAACTGGGAGAAGAGAGATGTGATTTCACATCCCTCTTCCAAGGATGGCTCAGATACTTTTATCTCAGGTCCAGAAACTGTCTGCAGGGATGGGATGCAAAATTCTGTTGAACACTGCAGTGAGGAAAAGCATTGGCTCTCCAGCGAAAGTTTTGTTAGAAAGCTGGAGGCATCAGGATCCTGTGCAATTGTCTTCCACTAGTGTGCTGCACAGGACAGTCCAAGATGGAGCAGGGAGACAGAATAAGGACATTATTATGTGGCTTTTCACTGAATGACTCCGCTGGTGAGGTTGCACAGATATTTTTTCTGAAAAGCCAGTATCTCAGAGGAGACTAAAATCCACAGAGGTCTTTGATTTGACTTAAAAATTGTGACACCTTAGCACAGAGTCAGGGAAGTGAGGCCCTTGGTGCCCTGCAGGGATCCCTGTCCCAAGGGACCCGGCACACTGTCTCCCATGGGTGCTGTTACTCCTGGCTGGGAGCCGTGTTGTTTTGGCTCCCAGCTCAAGAGCTGTCCTGAATTCAAACTGGCATGTAAACTCCCCAGACAGTGTTTGCTCAGGGCAGGACCCCACAGACCTGCTGATCAGGCCCTAAAATATAGGTTTCTGCAAAGACAGGAGAGACAAAGGCTCTAGTGAGAAACAGGGAACTACGTTGAAAAATAATGCTTAGTTGATGGAAGGGTGCTCACAGAGGGGAAAAAGCTGAGTCCTGGGGTTTGGTCCTAGTGTTGCCTACTTGTGGCTTTCAACAGCAGCAGCATATCTAAGAAAAGCCTGGAGCTTAGCCCAAATGCAACCCATTGGCCATGCCTGCATCTGCTGAGTTTCACGTCTTCTCACCTCCCACCTTCCCTCACCCACTCACGTTCTTGGAGGAAACCTTCTCCCTGCTGTTGCTCAGCATCCTCCTCCAGCAGTTTCCTGCAGACCCCTATCCCTCTTAATTTTCTTTCTTTTATCCCTTGCTTTCATGAACCCAGCTGCACCAGAAAAAATTACAGTGTATTAATTACAGTGGTAGACACCAGCTCAAAAGCGAACAGCTTAAGCATACCGGGGAAGGTGATGGTGGTAGCTCCCCATTGCAGGGTCATATCCATGAGGGTATTGATCTCCTCTTTGAGACGTGTGTAACTATGGGGACACTCCAGCCTGCACCTCTAAATGTGGAAAATGGTCTTTCACAGACCAGCAGCAATGTCTTTCAGGAACATGGCCTGCTATCCCTTGAGCTGTGACTTTCTGGCAGGGCATGGTGAGTGCAGCAGTACCATGTCCTGGCTTTGGACATCCCCATGGACTACCTGCCATTCCTGAGGTGGTAAGGTACACACCACCAGAGACGCTCACTGGTTGTTTCTGTTGCCTTCCCCAAGTACATGGACCACCAAGAGCCAGGAACAAGTGTAGTAGGGGGACGTAGCTGAGCAGGAGAGTGTTTGCTTTGCATGTAAGAAGTCCTGGGTTAATCCCCCAGCATCTCTAACTTTTGCCTCTCCAGACCCCTGTTCTTGCTGTCTGTGGGGCTGGCAAAGCCCCCCCCAGAAAAGTGCTGGGGCTCTGCCAGTGGGTGGGGGGGCGCTAGGGGGTTCAAAAGGGCTTGTTGATCTAGGGGCATGATTCTCGCTTTGGTCGTGAGAGGTGACTGGGTTCAACTCCTAGATGAGCCCTCCTTTGGGGACTGCATTCCTGCTGTTCTTCAGACCCCATGGAGGAAGGTCAGCCCTGGAACCCCCCTACTGCCTGCAGTCAGTACCAGGTGGTGTAGCCACAGGGTTTCTCTTTCAGCTGAGAATGGTTTTAGCAATCTTGGGTACTCCTGCTGTAGCACCACAGAGAGCACACCCTCCCTGGCTGTTTCCTCAGGCAGGGGATGTAGCTCAGCGGGAGAGCGCTTGCTTCGCATGTAAGAGGCCCTGGGTTCAACCCCCAGCATCTCCAGCTTTTTCTCCTTGGAAACAGTCCCTTTCTTGTTGCACAGGATTTCCCCAAAGCTGATCTCTCTCCAGCAACAAGGTCGGGCAGCAGATGGTGTTGGCAGCAGAGTGGCACTGCCTCGACAGCCCCTTCCCCATCCAGGAGCAGCTGAGCCATGTCTTTTCCCGTGGGGCAGTGGTCAGCGCTCTGACCGCTGTGGTCACAGTGCTTGGCACGTCGGTCCTGGCAGCAGTAGTACCACCCTGGCAGAGAGGATGGGCAGCTGAGTTGTTGCTGGACATTGTCGCCCTGTCTGTGCCCCATCCCTGCAGAGGCTGTGCCCAGTGGTGGATGCCCAAATGGAGGACGCATCCGGGAGTAGAGCCTGAGTTCTCACATACCACAAGCAAGAACCATACTCCTAGACCAACAAGCTACAAACTGCAGTCTTTGACAGGCACTGAGATACCGGTGAGACAGTGCTGTCCAGGGACCTCAAAACCTCTTATGCCACTTTTGGGGGACAGGTCCTGCCACCTGGGGAGCACAGCAGGGCTGAGGGTGTGTGTGGGATTCACTGGTCACCCCAGAGACCTTCCAGGAAAAGGGGGTAGCAAGAACAGGCTGAGGTGGGAAAGCCAGGGGTGCACAGGGTAGGAGGAGTACAGCCCCTACCCTCAGGCTTACCAGATTTTGCACCACTTGGGTAGGTAGGGAAGTGGCATTTTCCTGGAATGCTGAATGGACTCCATCACATCAACCTGCATCTCCCTCCTGCGGGAAATGAGGGAGCCGATGGCTGGAGAGCAGAGGGGTGAGAGAGGGACGAGAGAGGGGCAGCAGGAGGGCCCTGGGGCAGACACCAACTGCACTGTGCACCAGATCGGACTGTGTACTACCTGGGACAATGGGGCCATGTGGGACAGGAGCTGGATTAGGTTCAAAGCACAAGCTATGGCTTGTTGGTCTAGGGGTATGAACCTTGCTCAGGGTGAGAGAGGTCTTGGGTTCAACTGCTGGATGAGTCCTCCTTTTGGACACCCACGACCCTACTTCTGAAAGCCTCGCAACATGATTTCCCACAACAGCAGAGAGGACACTTGCTCTTAGGCTTTAGGAAGGGGAGAGAAAGCGTTTGCACAGCTGAGATAAGGAGGGGGCACACTGAAAGGACATCCCACCCCAGGTACCGATGGACTGACTGCAGGGCAGAGGCTCACAGTGCTTCCTCAGGGTGCTCCCCCAGCCACACAAGGACTCTGCTCCAGCCTGGGGAGCCAGACAGGTAATGGCTCCAGCAAAGGCTCTGGTTCTTCCCCAGGGCTGGAGATCCCATAAAATAGGAAAATAACAGGCCACGCACATGTGTGAGTCACGGGGGAAAAGGCAGACAAATAAAAACGCACCGGCATCCTGGTGTGGCACTCCTGGTACCGCCTGTGGGAGTGGGGCTCACAAGGCTTGCACCTTGGCCAGCCTGCAGCCCTGTTGGCTCCACCAGCACCATGCCTCACTCCAGCCCAAATCATCACCAGACACCGCTCCTGCCTGTCCTACACCCCATTGTCCTCTGAACTTCTCCCCCTGCAGAGGGCAGCTCTTGGGGAGAGACAAGGATGTGCACAATGAAAGTGGAGCCCAAATCCCAATGGTTTACAAGGTCCTTGGAGTGAAATGCTTCAAGATTTGAGTTTCAAACTCAAAAATTGCTGAATTAAATATTCCATGGTTGTTAACTCATTTTTGCTGAGAACCAGGTGTCTGCACATTTCCCAAAGAGAAGAAGGGTCATCTGGTTATTGCTGCATAAGGTGACTGTTGATAGCACTGCATGTATGGGGATGAGGGAGCGAAGTATCTGAGGGGGGGTGGTGATTGGGAATCATGCCTGCTCCTCCCCACACCTTCATGATTTACAGGGCAGGGCTACCCTCCTCACCGACTTTCACCCCAGGAAGAGACTGTGAGGCGTGTAAGGAAGGGAAAAAACGTACTCCTGCAGCCTGTATTGCCCAAGCAGGGAAGCATCCTCGAGCCAGCCATGGGCACAGGCA
>VXBW01005053.1:0-25584 GCA_013400375.1 Thinocorus orbignyianus | reverse complement strand
GCAGCAGGGAGCTACCCGGGGAGAGGTTACAACTGGGAGTGGGCGTGGCGACGTCATGGCGTAGGCGTATATATGAGCGTGCGGCGCCGGAGTGCATCTCAGCGGTGGCGATGGCGGTAGGGCCGGGGCGGCGCGGCGCACGGTGTGGTCAGTATTGTACTCATGGTTGTATCCTCCATCTGTGTTACTGTTTCCCTGCAATACCTGCTGCTCTGGTAAACAGTTTTTATCTCAACCCACGAGTCTGCCTTTTCTTTCTCATCCTCTCCACACTGCTGGGGGGCGGAGCCAAGGGACTGCCACGTGGCGCTTTTGTTGCCACCGAGGCTAAACCGTGACATCATTCTAATCTGTCATATCCTGCATACTTACGTTCCCATTTTATGGTCAAAAATTGGAAACAAGGTATTCAAATATTATGTAAAAAAATTTGTATTTACCAGGAATATAATATTGCCCATTTGAAAAGAACTGTACTTAACTTCCACAGAGAGAAACCTCTCTTTTACAACATTGCGCTTCAAGCTCTATGAAGTAGATTAGTTATGTTTAGAAAGAACTTACCCCGTAAAACAGTGAGTCTTGTGGACACACTTATTTCACCAACACTGTTGGAAGCCACACATTCATAAATAGCTTCATCTCGTGGCGTGCGCAGTGGTTGTATTCTGAGAACTGATCCAGATCCATCATCAAACTCTATTACCTATAGAAGGAAACAAAAGCTGTCACAGATGTTGTTACTAATGCCTATCCCTCAGTTAATCTGTTCATGCACAGTGACCTGTTGATATTCTTTCCATCAAAACCAGGTTAATTTTTTAAATACACATACAGCACAAATTCCATACAGATGGGAAAATGTTTCAGTGGCAATGCCTTGTAATAGACATTGCTGTTCATTGAGTATTTGGTGGCCACTCTACAATAATTTCAAGAAAAGCCAGGATCAAAACCAAAGAACCAGAAAAAAGCAAAGTCTGTAAAAAAAGGTTCTGTAACTTAATGCTCTTTTAGCCTGAAGTTAACCACCAATCTTTCTCCATTCTCGTAGCTTAAGGACTCCGTTTTCAAATGTCAGCTAGATTCATTTTAATTGCTGCAGCCTATATACCCACTCCAGTCACAGAGTGCAGCTCAATCACTCATTTATCTCCAAAGTGAAAAAGGGTCAGCAATTTCTGAACAAGATAGCACTATTCAGTTTACCTATGCATTTAACCCACAGAACTTAAGTAAATTTATCCAACAATGTATTAGAAAACATGTGACCAGTTAAGACATCAAATGACAAGACTAAATTTTGTTTAGTTTTTAAATTACAATATGTACACAAGAAATATTATTTTTCATAGAAGGAAGAATTAATTGAAAGGTTTGTATTTCCTTCTTACTCTGCTGTCAGAGTCACATCAGACAGTGGCGAGTAATGCTGCATTCCAGCCATTGTAAAAGTCTTCCTAATAACTAAGTAATAATATTAATCTACTTAATCTACTTTTTAAGAAAAATATTTGTCAATAATGTATGTTAATACCACCATCAGGTAAATGGCACCTATTAAGTCACTTTTTTTTTACAAAATAATTAATATTTGGCCTTGATCTAAATATACAAGCATACAGCAATTTACATACATGCCTATCTGCAGTTATGTTTGCATCTGTATGTCCAGTTTAGACACAGGTGACCTACTAGACCTCTAAACTTGTTGAGAGCAAGGCAGAAATAAAGTAATGAGTTTGGAATCGTGGTTATATGCCCATTATCTTTACTTTTTGATTGTGGGAATTGCTCAGTTTCTTCTTAGTTTCCTCTCTTAGGAAAAGAAGAGGTCTCTGTGGAAATAAGATAAAACCCTGGGTTTTTTTCTGAGAAGAAATTGGTTTGATAGTCCACAGATTGTATCACTTTTCCTTCTTCAAGTAAAGCTGTTGTCCTAAACAAACCTACAGAATACAAAATTTCCATCTGATTTTAGCACAAACAAGAGAATAACTAGAATTTTTGATAAATTGACATTTACGAGGGAAAGGAAAATTTCACAATCTTAAAGCTGACAGGCTAAAGATTTCTAGATTAAAAAAAAAAAAGAAAAATGAAAGCATGGGATCCAAATAATCACAATTATACTTAAAAAGAATAACGTTGCTGAGCAGTCCTTGCTGGATGGCTAATAAAAACAATTGCAGCGAACTGTGTAGGGCAAATATCACAAAGAATAAGTTTTAAGTTTGGTGTCTCCATAGCATGTATCATAAATGGGCTTACTCTTCCTGTGATGAGTTCTCTCATTTCCTGCATACCACAGATAGTTAATTCCTCCCAATCCTCACCTACCATATGATTAGTTTTTTAGGTTTTCTAATCATGGATTTTTGAATAAAACCAGCCTCATAACACAGGGTAAAACAGTGCAATATTTTAAACTTGCATTCCCCACTTTGTTTCTTTTTAAGTTCCTCTGAGAAAGAATTCTTAGCATCTTAAAGTAGACTTTTCTAATTCCTATTATTTGAATTGAGTTCAAGCAAGAGGATAAAAAAACAATTTTCCTGCATCATGTTCACTTACAGTATATACTTGCAATATAAATAAAAGATGAAAGATTAATAGCAAAGTCCCACAAGGCCTTATTGTACCCTTTAATTTCAGAAACCATGTATAGCTCTCACCATTACTCTCACTCAGTTGTGAGAATTAGCCTATGAGTATGAACATTCCATGTTCAATGACAATAATCTTGAAATATACAGACAGGCCATTGTCAAGAGAGAGGGAATAAACCATTTGTTCCTCCATTGCCAGATAAGACAACTGCCCTTTACATCAAATTTCAGTAAAGAAGTTCTGATTCTACGTAAGAAAAAAAAGTCATGGCAAGGTTCATGAAACACTGGAGGAGGCTGGCCGAGTTTATTTCAGGGGGAAAAAAAGGTAACACCCAGGATCCTTGGGAAAGCATGTGGATTAAATTAGATGGCCCACTGAAGTCCTTTTCAGCTGTACTCAATAGGCTTCTATGAAGACAGGTGACCAGAAAAAAAAAAAAAAGAAAGTCTTGTATTGCTACGTAATCAAACTCAGAGCAATATAGAAAACATTAATGTGAAAGAAGAGAAATAGAAGTCAAACTAATTATTGTCTTATTGGTATAGCTGACAATCTCAAATGTTTCTTTTTTCCCAAATGTTCTGTGTGCCTTTTCTGAATTCCATTTCTACTCTTCTTCTGCTCTTATTTAGAGATCTTACAGTATGAATTAAAGGCCTTGCTTTGGACAGGAAGGAAAGCTGCTTGAAGTATTGACGGGCTCTGTACACTTTATAACTACTGTATTCAGTGCTTATAATAAAAATTATAAAATACTTGATAAGTTTCTTCTATTTCTTTGAAACATACTCCATCTCACTTGGCTATACAGCTTGTTCAACAGTCCACTACAGGCACATTTAAAAAATTTTAAACTTATTTTTTATAGTTCTATTCAAGTATTTTTAATGGTAATAAAACTGTTTCATTTTTTGCTTATTCTCCCTGAAATCAGGTACACGGCTACTCAGCGATATGTGAAACAAATAAAGTACAATATATTGCAAAATAAAACTGAAACAACACAGTAAACATGTACACGCCCTATCTTTCACTCTTTAGAACTCACCACAAGTGAAAATTTTACAACCAGAAGGGAATAAATTGTGTAGAGTTTATGATAAAATTTCTGTGTTAATCTCAGTAGTGAATTACAGATCTGCATATGCTCTGCAAAGTGCATACAGTTCTTGGCACTAGGAGGTCACATTTAAATTCATGCTTTTATTTCTCACATTGTAGTAAATATATAAGCAAATAATTATATTGGCTAGTGAACAAATTCCAACGGTTTTAAATAGTTTTTGATTAGAAGAAGAATTAATAAAAATTACTTTATACAAGTAATGCAACTCTTTTCCATTGACATAAATCTAATCTGAAAGCCAGTGCAAGCAATCTTCCCAATGACTAGTAAAAATTAACTCAGATGACTTCAATATTCAGTCAACTTTTAACAGCTATATCTTAGATCATTCACTCATGAGATGCTCACAACTGTTTCATTTACAAATTATTCGTCTTCCAGTCTTTTTCTTAATGGATATATAACATTCAAAACAGTGAAGAGAGACAGTAAAATTTGTACATTCTTACTAGCAGTTTTCGTATCCATTCCACAAGCCCCCCTACCATTTTCTGAGTTTTTTCTTCGTGTTAAAGGTCAATCCATATTTTATATTAATTGTTCCTGTCACTAAAAGAGGGAGTAATATTTATTGTCTTATTTCACCCAAACGACCAGTATCCTTTGAAGAGATTATCTTTAGTGTTTCTTTTAATTGAAGGCTGTGGAGAGAGAGGAAATAGTTCTTTCTAAAGCCTTTTCCTAGGTTACTGTTGAGAAAAGCATAAAAAGCAAACAAGTTTTACATTTCCACTTCAGCAGCAGGAACTACAATGTCCTTCTCATCTCCTTACAGTGGTAAGCAATTGCAGCAGCAGAAGTTGAAGCAGGCTAGGTCTGTTCAATGCATACAGCCACAAAAGGAGGTGGTTTGCACTCTGGAGACAGCAATCACTGGTCAAATAACTTCCCCCCCATCTGCTTCATGGAAAAGAAAGCAGTCTGAACAGGAGCACATCAAGGCTCCACAGTTAGATCATACGTGTTTAGAAAACAGCAGTAGCACTTATCTCTTTAACAGTTCTATGCATAACTAGTTTGCAAAATAAAACCTTTATGACACAGCTCCCACTAAACTATCCTTAAGAGTCACAGTTATTTTGTTCAACCACTGATAATAAAGCACACATAATGGGTTTAGAAGTGAAGTCGGAAATAATGTTTTTCAGAGGAACAGAACAATGGACCTAATACCTCAAATCTCTGATTGCTGACTTTCTTTCCCTTTTTGTTCCAGACAATTTTAGGTCTTGGATCTCCTGTAGCTTGACAGATGAATGAGGCGACTCCTCCAGAAACCCCTGTCTGGTCAACAGGAGTTCTTGAAAACTTTGGTGGTGCTGAAACAAACAAAAAACCCAACAAAATTAGTCTAAGTAGTAAACATTAAAAAAAAAAAAAAAAGGCACGTCAAGATTTCAAAATGAGAAAAGAAGGAAATGTTCTGTTTCTCAAGTGACAGTATTCACCTGCAAGAGAAAAGCATTAAAAAGATAACTAAAAAGTCAGAAAAGATTAGATTTTACTAGTGAAATTTATACTAAAATGGATATCTGAGAGCACCAGAATAGCAAGGTCACACATTAGTTTTTATCATAAATATCATCATAAATATCCAATTTGTCTTCTGTTGCAAAATGAGCTCATCAATCAGCTGTGGTAAGACCATGATTCATGACTTGATGTTGTCATCACAGGATGTCATGAAAACAGGAATCCCACCTTTGAGCCATTAAAATCAGTGACATTTAGGAGAAACCACTTGTTATTTTGCAGTGGTGGAGGTAAATGACTATGTACTAAGCATCCACACAGAAAGGACTGTAACAGAAGAGAGATTTATGCCTGGGCAGTTTCACATGTAGCTCCTGCTGACTCCCAAATTATCCTACTCTATCAGAAAGAAGAAGTGAAAAAAGATCCAAGTCTTGCAACAACAGGAGAGGAGAGAGAAATGGAGAAATTATTTTAAAAGTAGGAAAAGGAATTTTAATCAATTATTCTCTTCCCTTCTATTTCTGTTACAATATAATTAAAATTACTTTATCAGCCTTGTGGTGAAACAAAACTTTTGAACCTACACCAACACAGGACATGATTTATAAAGATCTAATATAAAAATCTATGGGATTATACCTAACCACAGTACAGAAATATTGAAGAGTTCCTGTAAATATTTACATCATTCTCCTTCTTAGCTGAGAAATTTTTAGAGATCAAATGCACTTTAATATGCTGCTTTGAATGCTATGAAGCAAGTACTTTGGGCCAATAAGTGATAAAAAATCCAAGTGTTTCTTATATAGACTTTCTCAGTTTTAAGCTATAGTTGCTTTAGAGTAGCTGATCTCATCTTCAACTTTCATCAGTCAGCTCCTTTCTGTTCTCAACCTCTTCACTCTCCTTTACTTTCCTCTCTTACTTCCAACAGTTATGTACCTGTACTGTAATAGTTTTCATTTCTAAGTTGTTGATGCCTAAGATGCTGATGAAATTGCTCACTTCTGGTGTCTAACTGCTTATTCTGCAGGACTGGTCTTTCCATAGGCAGTAATTCAGAAATCCAGAATCCAGCAAATTACAAATATGCATGTATGTAACTCTGGAAGAAATATTAAATTAATTTAAAATCCCAAGGAAATATGATGTGGCCATTATTATAAAAGAAACTCAGTATGTTGTTGTTACATTGTTACATTAAATGTAGTAGAGTATGCTGAGTGTCCTAAATTTATGAAATTAGTATTTTTTACCACACTCCTACCGTGTAACATACCAGTAACAAAAACAATTTTCAAAAACTGCAGTAAAAATATAAAGTTCCTGAAAATCTGCATTCTTTATTCTTTAATAGAGATGTTCAGCAAAATTCTTATTGCTCAGTTTTTCAGAATGCTCAAGAATCCTTAAACTATCTGCTGTGCTAATTTTGCCTAGTGAATATGTACCTGAAACTAAATGTAACAGCAAAATAATGTGCCACTGCTTCCATGGGAAACTTACAAAAGAACTTCTCTGATATCAAAAAATTGCCCAAAACCATGACCTATAAAACATACTTAAAGAAACTAAAAATCCTTTCCCAAGTCACAGGCTTTATACCTGGGCCACAGAAAAGACAGAAATCTGTTCTGATGAAAAACATCTGGGTTTCACCAAAACTGGTAGCTTTGAACCCTTTTCTATGCATGTATTAACTCAGCCTTCTGATACGTAAAGAGATATGACTGAATCTGATATGCTGATATTCTGTGGCACAAGTTGTGATTGTGTGCCATCAAGTGAAAAATTATGAACTGCCATTCCCTTTTTATTCTTTTTGACATTTTGTGAATTCAGTCTTGAACTGCAAACCATTGAGAGAAAAATACTGTGTGGGCAAGACCATCAGCACAGAGTAACTATGTATAGTAGCTCATAAGCAGCTTTTAAATTCTAAATTTATGCCTCCTTCATACACTCAGTGACTGCCCAGCTGATAATTTCAACATCAATAAAGTAACTCACTTCCTTAGAGACAAGGTCTGTTTTGGAAAATCTGCCAATTTTGCCACGTGTTACAAGGGTCATGGAGGGAAAGTAACTCAATTTAAGAGCCATGTTGTACATTCATTCCTGCAACACTTCACTTAACTATCTTGGGACCAGGAGAACTGCAGATTTTTAAGCAAACAAGCAAAGCAACAAAAAATTGTAGGCAAAGATCGTGTTATGTTAAATTAGCTCTGAAAAACAAACAAACAAACAAACAAACAACAAAACAACCCCAAAACAGTCGTTACATAATGTTGTCATTTTTCAAGAAAAGCAAGGTTTTAAGGTTGTATGTAAAGACCACATTATTGTTTCAAAGGACTGACATGACCTATACCAATAAAAATGTTTCACATTCCAGCATAGAACGTAACCACCACAATCTAGCTGAAAAAAACAAAGTATGTGGCTGGTCAAAGTTTCTTTTCACCTAAATAACTCATGTAGAAAAACATTGCCACAACTCTTTGCCAGTGTCTAATCTGGAAGGTAAGGCAGTTATCTTTGAGGTATCGTATGACATAAGAGAAGATAAATTATTATTAGGACACAGAGAATTCTATCTGCAACAGTAAACAGAGTAGTCCTGTAAACCTCAGATATTTTAATGTACAAAATGGACCTTTTCAGCAGTTCATCTTTAAATTCACAAAATTGAATTTAATTTGGCAAACCAGTTTAATTCTCTGCTTCAGGCTCAGCAGTTGCACCAGAAGGATAATAGTGTCTGCATGTTTAATAGGTGTTGTGAGGATAAATTCATTTACGGTCAAGAGATGCTCAGCCTATAGTGACAGTAGCCAGCAAGCCCTGGAGAAGATAGGTATTATGCAATCCATCTTTTCATTATTCAATCAACATTCACCTTGTTACACATAAAGTGACCATCATCAGCGTAAGGGTATTTGAAATCATAACCCAACAGAACCAAAAATGAAAAGAAGTATTTGTTGCCTTTATCTTTATAAAGGTTGTCAATTAAGGATTGACACAAATTATCTCCACAATTAGTGTTGTCAGTTTCTTGACATTGATTCTGACCTAAGCTGCTAGGCACTCTTGATAGCAAACACAATTACATTGCACACACATTTGTACTTATTAACACGAGGGCAATTTTGATTGAGGACTGACAACTATTTTCAATCTCTCTTAACAACAGCAGCACAGAGTCCAACAAAAAGCACTCTGCAGCACACTTCACTAAGCACAGCAATAATCTATATGGGAACCTTCCAGTGCAATTAAATCTACCAAAAAATCTGATGTAATAGGTTACTATGATATCACAACCTTTGAGCACTTTTTGGTTACATTTCAATAAAGTTTCAATTAAAATAACAGAAGTGCAATTAAAATAATAAAAGTAAAATTCCAATAAAATCAGTACTTCATACTTGTGGACTTGAACTTTCCTGGGGGCATCATCAAAACTGGAGCAATATTGGCTATTCAATCCAAATCACATCTTGTTTATTACCAGTACCTCCTCAAATATTTGTGCTGATACTGAATTTTGATGCCCTGACAAAAAAAAAAATAAATAAATTTACAGCAGGTGATTTCCCTAACTTGGACTTACAGAGAGTACTGCAAACTTTGTCATTCAAGGCCTGAGGGTACCCACCCTCTGCTGCCTGTTACAAACTTCTTGCTGGGACTCCCGAGAAACTCAAGTGACAACGATTGAACTATTGCAAATTACACTCTAATATATGAAGGAAAACTGAATTTATTGCTAGCTTACCTGAAATATACTGAGCTCTAATTTGTTTGTTTTAAGGAGTTTAAAGCTGTAGAATTTAGGCTGCTGCTTCAACAAGCAGTGAAATTGTCCCCCCAACAAGCACAGGAACTTCTGAAACAGAGATAGTTTGCCACTATCCAGAAGGAAGCTGTCCTTTTTTGCTTATTGAAACTCCGTAAAATATAACATGATACTAAAATAACTCAGTTGGATTGGAATATTTTCATAGCTTTTTGCAATCATAAGACATGTCTTTCTTCTCTTTTGCAGTTCCACACTAAGTTTAAGTACAAATCTGAAGTAATGAATTAACTGATTCACATTTCATCATGTTACAGAATTATTTAACTGTTTTAATTTTGCTGTTCTGTACTCTGTGTTGAGCTTTGAGGACACCCAATACTTCTCCTCTTCACTCAAATAAAAAGTCTGACAAAATGTTTTTGAATTCAGTAGTTCAGCCTCCTTCTTTTGACAGCTACTGAGAGCTATTCCTGCATAGAGACATTTTTTAATGGACGTAACTCCTCAAATTAAGAGAAGAATATGAGGATACACCTTCACCTTCTTTAAAGGTAAAGTAAGACCTAACAGGATGCTTTGCATAGCCAGCTCAGCATGCAGACCTACTACGGACAAGATATATGAACAAAGTTGACCTCAATTTATTCCTGTTTTACACTCTTTATTTGGGGTGCACGGAAGTTTCTACTGCACTAAAATTCATCTTATGACTACACTTTATCATAAGCTTGAAATATGAAAAAGTTTCCAAAATCAGAATAAAAATTTCCAAAAATCACACCCTATCACATCCTTTGATTGCATTCATACCAAATCTGAATAAAATAACAAAGACTTTAGAAAAAAATTAAACACGCTAACAGGTTTCTTCCAAATGTCCCATTTGCTTGCAAATCAAATACTGATGGTTTAGGAGTCTTCTGAAAAATTACAGCAACTTTTTTTGCTGTAAAGATATGTTTTGTAGCAATAAAAGCTGGAAGATGATACAGTCACAGCTGTTCCTATGGAACCTTTTCATCTAACACTCAGATACGCAGGTTGATCACAAAGTAAACAATGTGATCTGGCAGGTGCACATGCACTTTGGGATACTGCACACACACCATCACAAGAATCACTGTCACTTAGAGCAGAGCTTGTGTTTATTACTACTCCAGTGACATCAGGTTTCAGGGGCGTAGGTGACTGGACTAATTTCTAGTTGTAAATTCTGAATTCGTTCTTGTCATGCCAAATCATATACTCAGAAAATTCCCGAATGAGGTGAAAAAAAAAAAAAAGGGAAAAAAAAAAAAAAGAAAAATAATAATAAAAAAGAATATTAGAAATATCCTTTATTCAACCCACATCCTCCTTTGTAATATTTGCTGTGTCCCATGGACTCATCAGGAACTGCTATATATTCTAAGTAAACAGGCCATAAACTGGTACACATTCAATGGTGAAAGCTCCCTTCCTGGTAAAAATGAACAAATAGGCAAATGTTTCATGAACTTGCAGCCTGATACTGTATCAATACATTGCAAATTACATGGTATTATTCTTTTCACAATTCATCTAGGTGTTAATATACTAAAAAAGCCTAATTTTTTACACATATATAATAATAAACAGAAAATCCTTTTGTGCTCTTTTATTTAAAATAATTTTCAAAGCATACTCATTTATAGCATTCACTGCTAATTTACTCATTAATCATAATTTGTGACATCAGTCAGACTGATCTTTGTTATAAGCAATTAATTCTAATCTACACTTACAGTGGACCTGTAAATTGGCTATGTAAGAAAGTTAATTAGCTTTTTATTTCTATAAAGATGAGCAACAATTTGTATTCAAGAAATATGCATAAAGAAACCCCAGATTTACCAACTGGTATGTTCTTATAGGCTCCTGTCTGTCAGTCACAAGCTGGTGATATTTTCCTGTTTCTCACCACAAACATCTTAAAACTGCATTATCCTTAAGATGGTTGCATTCCTGCAAGAATAGCAACCATTGCAATCTTCAAATGTCATCACAGTCTGAGCATTGGAATAATTTCATCTTTGAACTACTAAATGCAATCCAGCTACGCCAACTAATTCCATCTGAAGACCTTGACCTATTTGGTTCACCAAAATTATTTGGAGGTATAAACACAGGTTTCCCAAAACCCTGGGTGAAGGAAACTAAGCTATTTCACTTTACAGGCATCATAACATAGTCTTAAAAACCCAGCCCCTATAACAATGCTCATAAAATCTTGATAATATTTTCAAAACATTTATCTCCCCATCTTTTTTCTACTACTTGTAGTCTTCTAAAAAAAAAAGCACTCCATAGAAACCATTAGTCAAAAAATGTCTGGGTATTTTTTGGGGAGTGGGTTGGGGAAATGGGAAAAAATGGGAATTATATTTTTTTTCCAATTTAGCAGCCATCTCCAGTTCCCTAGCCTTCAATCAGCCAGTGCATACTCACTCTACAAATTTAGAAAGCAGTTCAAAAAAAGATCATCACTTCTTGGTCTCTCAAAGAAAATATAGTAAACATCAAGCCTATCTCTGTTTTCAAATTTCCTGCAATGCACAGTGTCAGTTTAGTAGGCTGATCATTGGGTTTATTCCTCTCTGAAATAAGAAATCTAATGACATAATTACAAGTAAGGCCTTACAGATAAATAGGTAGGTTATATTTTCCAAAAGGTCTAATGTTAAAATAGCACATTCCTAACTTGTACCTCTAGGCTGTGCAAACCTTGGTACCAGCTCATTTCATTGTGGATTATGTATGCTTTTTTAAAGACAGACATTATCTGAGCCCTAGGGACATGGGAGAAATACAAACCAACACAAACAGCAGCAGCAACAATTTATTTGCCAACTAATATCATTTACAGTTTATAATAACTAGAAAAAGAAAAAGGCTTTCACAAATATGAAGAACCTATGTGAAAAAATTGTTAAAAAAAAAACTTTTATGAACGCTATAGACCAATATATCTAGGATCTGAGTAGAATGAAGCTGAAGAATGTATTGCTGTGCTTTTTCTACTAAAACTGTTGCAGACAACCTGATAACAAATTGAGTGGGTTTCATGACAAATTATAAGGACACTTACCGTAAAACTGAGACCAGCCACTAACTAGTGCCTTGGCAGAGCATTATCACGTTTAGCCCAATGGGAACCCAGGGCTGACACACCACTTGAGTCAAAGTCCTCAATGATCAGAACAAAGGAGAAGGTTCCCAAAGCCAGACCTACTCCCACTCCCATCTCCTCTTGCCTTCAACCCCTAAGTTGTGTACACAGCTTTACCTGCCAGTGCTACATACCCATGAACTTCACTAAAAACTTCAACCTTCTATTAAATACCATTACAGAAAATGAGATAGTTTTGCACCTTTGTTTTTAAATCTCCCCTTATTTACTCCAGTGTCTCTTCAGTTGTTCCAACACAAGAATTCGGTGACCAGTTGAAGAAAAGACCATCAGGATGCTTGGTTCCAGTATTTGATTAGCCTAAGCACTGACAAGCGTAGGCGTAGCATTAAATAAGCACTATGCAGTAAATGCAGAGGAGGGCAAGAATTCTCTTTCTCCCATGCCTATAGGAATTCCAACACTGTAAATTGAACCCAACTGCACATATGCCTTTAAGTTACACACCAGCACACATGTTCAAATGCACAATACAAAGTAAAATAGATACAAACTTGTGTGTATACTTACTATTTATCACATAGAGTATATGTGAACTCTGGGTGGGGCTTAATCTACCTGAGTTAGAAAGAGGAACTTGCTTGTTAATCCAGTACTAAGCCTTCTTCCAGAAGCAAATGAAAAGCATAAAGCCTCTTGAATCTAAAAGGTTAGTGACGTGCACCACTTCATTCCCCGGGAACATTACGTAACCTTGTCATATTCACTAATTTAATGAAAGGAAATTCTGCTTCAAAGCTCTCTCTACTGCATCTTTTTCAAATTTTAATGTCTGCAGACTGCATATGAATTATTTGGTAACTGAGACGTGACACTCCTTTTCAGTGTGCAAAGTAGGAGCTGTGGATCTTAAAATGCCATGCAACCTGATCTCTCTCCGGAGGAGTTCTGCTCTAATAGAAAAGCACAAATAATCAGATCCTACAGGTAAGAGTTTCAAGACTGAGAGTATGTGGGTTATGGCTGGAGAGATGTGTTTCAGTCTTGCTAAAACTCTCTAAATACAGGTACCAAAACCATGAAGGCTAAAAGTGGGGCACTGTGACAAGTGAGTGAAGCTTCCCCTCATTTTTTATTTATCTAAACACAATAAAATGCATAGTTGGTCATTTATACACAGGGCAGATTGCTTATTAGTGTCTGTGAAAGCAAAATCACCTATCTAATGATAAGACTGACTCAAAGATGAAAGAAATCATCAAACTCTACATACTAAATATAGCTCAGTGTTAATGCTCGATATGGCACCCATACATGCAAACTCTCATAACTGCTGTTCAAGCAGAAGAGAAATTAATAAAATTCTGCCTGAAAACAGACCACATGACTTACTTTCATCTAAGCACCATCTTTCTTTTCCAACACTAGAGGCAAACTGCCTTATTACCAATACCCCAACTGGACAGCATATCAAAGGGGAAAAACATTCTGCTGCAATCTGCTACTATGCTCTTTGAAAGTGAGCTAAAGTCCTAGTCTTTTGTACAACATGCCTTTATGGGTGAAATGCCTTAATGTTATACACATACTGTAAAATCACCCTTAGCCCAAGACTGCTAAAGGTAAAAGCAAGAAGAATTTTTAGAACTCAAAATTCATGTTTTCAAATTTTATAACGACATGGGTGATAGAAAATTTGAAGTCAATCAATCTTCCTATTGCAGTTACCAAAACCAAAAGACCTTCTTTTTCCACTTCTGTCTCCAAATAAGGTGAGAAGGCTTAGTTCAGGGACCGAGCCCATGTGTCTAATCAAATTTTACAGTGTATATGAACATAAACAGTTTGGACATTAAGGGGCTTAAGATTACTTTCTATTTGCAAGCCAGCATAAAGAGGTGGCAAGACTTGACATAAGCATAATTTATTGAGCTAAGCTGGTTATGAAAACATTATATTGTTAAGTTTGCCATAAAACAAACAAATAAAAAATACTAGTTAGTAGAGACTCATAAATACTTCTTTCCGTCTTATTAGGCTAGAATTACTTCATCCCAGAACTTGACAAGCATCTCTCTCTCTCTATCAGTTGTAAAACAATATTCACTATTTGTCTACAACAATTGATTATATGAAACCTAAATTAGATGTCTAGCCAAGTAGAAAGAATATACGTTCCTCTTAACAACAATGCTGTGAGAGCTACACAATACAGCCCAGCTTCAGCTGTGCTAAAAGACAGGTAAGTATGGCCTGTAAGATGCTACATCACTTGATAGACATTCATAAACTAGGTCAGAAAACTGTTTATAGGTATTAAAAAAGATTCAGTGACAAAAGGCCCCAGTGGATAGTCCCAGTTCCTTGTCTGCAAGTCACTTAAGATACATCAGTATGGTTGACACAGTACAAGTAGCCTGCTCTGGAATACGGTTATGCAGATAAAAAAGCACTGATTAAAATGTATTTACGCTGGCAGTATTTTTGATACTGTGTGTTTTCAGTACCTCACAAATATCCTACTATGTATAGCTCCTGCTGTGAATACAAGCTCCTACAAGTCATATTTTCCTGTCAGCAACTACAATGCATTGCCAATCTGTGAAAATTACTACTCCTAAAGTGCAGTTTTGTAGTTAAAACTGCATCTGATCTATGAGTTTCTTCTGCAGGAGCTGTATTGCTCTAATTCCTCCCTAACAAAGTTACTCCAGCAGCAATTAGAAGTATATTATATATAATACATTCAAGAATATGAGAACTGAAAGTTCATATAAAAATACACACAACAAAGCTGTAGCTAGCTCAAAAATTCAATGAAATAGTAGAAACATAACTAAAAAAAATTAACATGCAAAAGTAAACCTTTAGTTACTAAAATTGCATTTCTTTTTTAATTCTGATACATGGTAGTACTTTGTACAATTACGTTCTGCAACCTATTACCTAAAATCACCACAGACTATAATTATCTGATACCTTCTACGTCACTGTAGCATTGTACCTGCTTTATAAGGATCTCACATAGTTATTCTTATTTTAATATAATTTTCAGTTATTAAAAATACAAAGATATCGCACCAGTTAACTCTTACAGTAATTCTTCTTAAAAAGATTATTAAAAAAAAAAACCAAAAACCAAAACCAAACCCAAGAAACTATAACACTATATGGAACTGACATTCAGTCAAAGGCATGCTATTTAAAGGGAGACATAATGACAAATTCACAGTGGAAGAGGAGCAAAAGACTTTCGTGGGGCCAGACACCATGCTGTAAGAGCAAATATTACACTAGCATTCTCCGGCTTCTTTTGCCCTTCAATACAAAGCTTCCCTGTTACTCACTTGAAGAAGTCAGAAAATATTTTGTTTAACTCATACAGTTTATTTACAGTGTCAGAGTTAAAAGCAATGCTAAGTGATTTTTATTAATGTGGTATGTACAGATTGTGAAAAGCCTCACTTCTGTTTGGCCAACTCCCTTAAAAGGAATTCCCTTCAAGTACAATTCTGCTTTATCCTCACTTGAGAAAATCAACAGTGGCCCAGATACAGGACTCTTACTCCGTTCTCACTCTCCTCTCATACGCCATCCATGTCTTATGCTCTTCTTGCTCAATCCACACCTGTTCTGAGACCAAGCTAAACAGACCAAAATGGAACTCTCTAGAACAGTTGAGGTGTGTTGTCTGGAGACTGTCAGTGAAGGCAATACAGAATCAACAAAGTTAATTAACCTGGGCTTATGTCATGCCTTAGATATACAGAGATTATTTTTACAGTGAAGTTTCCCCTACCTCCCTCATAATTTGGGACTATAACTGTGCCACTGAAATACAGTAATCTCAGTAGGAACTGAAATACATTTTCAAGTTAGTGATTTGACACTAGGTATTTGCACTACTTTCTACAATTTCATCCGATCTACTGCTTTTAAAGAATATTTAGTGCTTTGGAATACTACAAAATACAAGATTGCAAGACACAATGAAGCCCTCTTTCTTAAAAAAACCCACTAATTTACATTTGCCCTGTCACAGAAATTTTCACTCTGAAACCTCCATCATATTTGGAAAGTACAATTCATGACGATCTTTGAAATAAAAGTAAAAATTACTGAAATATAGCTACTAACAAGGATCGCACTCTCCATTTTTCTTTCACAAATACATTCTTTCCAATCATTAGTACCAGTCCTAGTCATGGTTAGCTTCTCACTTCATAACTAACTAGCAAGAAGACTCAGGAAACAAATTCATTGAAGTTTGGTCTCAAGATACGAAACTGGAAGCCAAAAGCATGGAAAGTGACAGTTGTCTACTGGACAGAAGGGAGGGTTGAGAGACAAAACTTCGTAATTCTTATCCCATCTCTGCTAAGCACTTGTTTAGCATTAGGCAAATTACTTGAACTCCATGTCTCTCTTTTCTTCCAGGATTATGCTACTTAAATATGTTGCAAAGCATAGGGAGGAGTATTACAGTGGTTACTGGCACTATACTTACAAAATTTGTGTAAAAATTTGTGCTTATACATTGAATGAGGGGGTTGAAAAATGTTGCAGTTTAAGCCCTATCTACTTGTAACAAGGATTACACTTTGATTAGAGTGAAGGAAAGAAAACGAAACAAAAAAAACCCCAAACCACTACACTCAAATCTTTAGAATGTCAGTGAAAACTGGTAGCCATTTGGCAAAGTTATTAGTCTTTGAAAATTGCAGTCCTCTGCATATCAGTATTCCAGAATGTTGCTTTAATTAACACTCTTTTCTCTAAGGAAATCAGCTTATATTGCACAAGCACACTGAGTAAGAACTGCTCATTTTGACACTGAGAGGTATGTACTGAAGGCACTTATCTTCTAAGAAATAATAAGAAATTATTTTTGAAAAATATATTGTCCTGCATCATAATTCAGATTAAAAATGTATAATTAATATAGCTTGTGCCCATTTAAATTATAGAATTGAATGTTTTAACTATGCAGCCATGATTATATTTATTTAGAATATTAATTTATATAACGCTAAACATATATAGATATGTTTATATATAAGTGATATGCACGTTCAGAAATTAGAAATTTAGGAAAACTGTATTTTATACATCAGGGTTCATCAGCCTCTTGAAAGTGTACTTTAAAATGGCTGAATGTTTCCTGAAGAGAATTGAGAACCTGGGTTTGCTGTCTATGTACTAAAATTTCTACTGAATCTCAAAGGCATTCTCTAAATGTGGAAAATGTCTAGTGATCAATCACCGTACTGCATCATCAAAGGTGCAATCTGCTCAGAGAATTATACAAAAGTAGGTTAAAACCTACACTGTTGCAAAATTTCTTGATTTTTTTCTGATCTTGTCTTCTGGATATGAGAAGACAAGTAGAAATAAATTTCTCACAACAAAACTGAAACTATTGACAGAAATTCATGTGAGGTTAGACTACTGAAGCTTGAGACAGAAAGAATATAGCAGGTCCCCAAAGCACACACAGTAGCTGGCCTCAAATATCCAAACACGAGAAGAATTGAGCTGTGGAAAGACAAGAATATAGAACAAGCTGAAGACATGGTGTATTTCAGGACAAGGCGCTGAAAAGCAAAAGAGAAGAAATTTCCAGTCGAAGAATACAGAGAGATAATCCAAACCAAGAGGAATTTCAGGTCTATTTAAGATTTAAGTAAAAATTTAAGTAAAAATAATATCTACATGCGTAAATATATAGTCAATCAGTCACATAAGTTAATTAAACATGAAAAATGTTTGAACGTTTCAGTTTTAGTATGTATTAAAGTTGCTTGCTCCCAAGGGCTCTCTCGAAGGTTTTAATTTATTCTTTATGTTCTTTAACATGCAATGCACCATACAGAATAACAGTAAAACCTCTGGAATGAATTACTGTATTGTTCATAAATCACAAGAATCAATTACTATGTTTATTGTTCCTTCACTGAATGCCTTTAGAAAAGCAGCTTCTGGAGGTTCAATAATTTTGCATACCACCGTGTCAAAAACTGGCACATGCAACTGGAAAAAATTCTAATTAGAGTTAGCAATAAATATTTAGAAGTTATGCTTTGATCCTTTCACTTCTAATAACAAACCTCTTTCTCAAAGTAGACAGCTGAAAGAAATTCCAGAAAAAATTATTTGAAGTTTTTGTTTTCATTATTCTTAACAGTGTGCTTCACTGTAATAATACAATATAGTGCAATATATGGTACCAAAGCATAAGGGAAGTAGGGAGAAGAATCAATATAAAATTATTACTGACAGAGATGGAAATCAGCAAAGAACAGCACACTGGAATACCAGATAATTTTTTTTTATGTGTTTGTCCTTAACCCCAGCAACATAGTTCATGATGAAGAATATAAGGTTTAAATTTTTTTCTGTGCTTTCTTCCTCCTTCAAAAGACAGTAATGGTATGTTCATATGTACAGGTTACATCGGCAGATATGACAGGTCTTTTGCTGTACTTATTTAATTACCTCTACATTGGTATGCAGAAATATATTCGCTGTGCAGAGTTAAAAGAAGTATAGTTGTAATTTTTCCCAATACAGGACAAGACAACAATGTATCATCAATGAACACCAACCTGTGATGTGCTACTTGATACCAGATGCTACAAACATTATGAACTAAACCTGTGTTTTCTATTTATTTTGATATTTTTGAAAACTTCTTTGGTGTACTCTCTTCTCCACTGTTGTCTCCTGCTACTAGGACCAGAGTCACAGGAAGTTGGCAACTGTCCCCTCCTATAGAAAAAGAGCTACATTCAGGCAAATATAGATGCTAAAAATTAAGAAATGAATATAGTATATACAGGAACACTTTGTTCTTAAATTATTTTATGTTATAAATATAAAATTGGAAGGAAGAAATAGAAGGAAACCCAAAACTTGAGGCAGTTTAATTTTAATAAGAAACACTTCACTTTCCATAATTAATAACCGCAGTTATTTCAAGGAAACTATCATGCTTTGAGAATAAGGTTACAAATTACCAGTCATTAAAAAAAACAAACAAATAAACAAAATCAACTTATAATGTCTTACTATACCACTTATCATGACAAACAAAATGCAAACTAATCATTTAGCTTCTGAGCACATAAGGCTAACCTACATTTGTGAATATTTATAGTACAGAAAAAAAATCCTTCAACAACCCTTCAAACAGTGTCAAAGCATCCCTCACTTTTGAGTTTACCCATACTGCAAGCACTCCTGTAATTGCAGTCACATACAGGTGTTCTATTCAGTTTTAATTTAGGTAAGGCTGCACAGTTAATGGTTTGCCACAGACCCTTCAAGCAGGTACCAAAGTACCCTTCAGGGACTCATAATGGCAGATGGGCTACCCTGTTTGTCTAATAGTTAATGTAGCCAGAGAACATCTATACAGTCATAATTAAGAACAGCAACTTCAAACTTCATCTTCCTTATCATTTCTCACAAAATCCCATACCAATCCACATTGCACTACATTAGTACCTGGACTCTATTTTAAAGATGTTTTTTGCCTTGTCACTATCAAAATAAGGTTTTGTGTATATGTGTAAATCCTTCCATATTGTTAACCTCCAAGTTCAAATTCCCTGTAACATTGAATGACAAATTGAATTCACAATCTACTGACATGTTTTCTCTTTATACTGTATGGAACTGAATTCTTTATCAGATTCCCATCTTGAGCCTCCCCTGTTCTCCCAGATCTGAGATTCTAAGTCCTTTCTGATGGAAGTTAGGACTTATTTCTTAGGCTTTCTGTTCACGTTCTAGTGAATTTTTCCACCATAGCCTTGATTTCTTTATTACCATGTTTACAGGTGATTCCTCTGCACCACAGCAAAGGAGTATGAAATTAGTCCAAGAATTAAAGCATTACACTGTTAAAAGGTGGGATGCCTTTGATCAAGTAATTTTAATTGCCAAACTTTCCAAACAGAATAAATATTGCATCTGACACTGTGGAGCCAAAGCCCAACTGTCTGCATCATTGTTATTTGAAAATATTCATGTTCTTCCCCACATACTGCCTCACTGTGATCTTTCAGGACTCACTAAATTATTCTCTTTTCAAAAAGAAACAAAAAGGCTATCAAAGTTATGTAAGTGTGCACAGTTTCATGGGAATGAACAATGAAGAGCAAAAAAAAATTAACAGCTACCTCCAATGCCCAGACATTTACGTCTAGGAGTAGCTATCTTTCTCCCAAGATCAGATGAACATGACAAAACTGAGTGTTTAAGTGAATGAAACAAACTTGACACACAAAGTAATGAAAGCAATGCACCCCCGGATATTTCATGCCGATGATTAAACCTGTTAAGGATTTGTCACTCTGTTTTTAACCACTTACATAAGACTGGTGCTATTAGATTGTCACATCATCATGCACCATAGACTAACGTATAAATTTTACTGTAAGCAACAGGTGAAATACTGGTTCCACAAGAATCAGTGGCATTCCTAAATGGAGCCAGCCTTTTGTCCATATTGCCAGATTTTCTATGATTGTGAATGACTCCAGTACTAGTACTGCTTTTCAGGCAAATACCTACAGAACTTTCTAAAGATTTCTCAGCTACGTTCACAACATGAAGGTTGTGTGAGATACAGCACAGTAAACACAAATGCACATTTGCATTTATAGCATTTTGTAAGTAGAGATTCTGAAAGAACTCTTTTTAATTTTTTTTTTTAACTGTCGTATTGCAATAAATCTTGATTAAAGATGAAAACTAGATTTTTCATGCAATGATGTTTCTGCAAATGATCGTTCTCTTTAGGCAATCTTTGAAGATGAGACTATTTTAAAAAGAATTCTGTTCCATTTTTTTTAGAAAATCACCTCTGTCATCAGTTGATGTTATGTTTCATTCAAGCGATTTTACACATTTATTATGTCTATAGATAAACATTTTCTCTATATTTTCTCTCCCTTGAAAAGGAGAAAATTCATACACTATGTATAGATAAGGTCTTTTCTTAAATGCGCTGGCTAATATCTTCACTATCATAAACGGATCAAAACTCAGTCATTTCAGTGACACTGCCCAAATTTACCGAAATTTAAGACTTGGTCTCTTATTTTTAGATTCTGTTTGAGCAGCAAGCAGCACACATTTACAGCACCTGTGATCAGGTGTTAATTATATAGCTTTCAAGAATAATAGAAGTTTGCAAGTTTACCACATTATGCATTATACTAGCCCTGACTCATGGAAGTTGAATGGATAGCTATAATCTGGTACTATTCACATCTTATTCTAGCAAAGTCTTACCATATCAAGTAACTGTAACCGAGTCTTAACAGTTAACTAGCAGTCACAAACACACATAAAAAAAAGCATACAGAATATATTCGATATGCTGTGAACCAATTGACCTGGGTGACAGACAATCACACTACATAGTACAAAAAATTGATAAATGAAAGGGAGTCATGAAAGTTCTTACATTTAATTTTTACCTAGATTCCTATGACACAAAGAGATAGCTACATTTCAAATGAACTCATTCACATTGTGCTTGTGAGTCTTGCAGTTAAAAAGTAAGAAGAACTAAAGTTTTATGATAAAAAGTTGCTTAAACTGAACTTAAAAATTAAATTACTAAAATTCAACTTAGTTGCTCAGCAACTAAGAGCACGGTATTTCACTTATTCCAGAAGTTTGTGCATTTCAGCAAGTAGAGAAAATATATTTATCCTAATCTTGCTACTTATTTAATTAGCCTTAGTTGTGTAATTAGTCTTAATTACTCTTCTTTATAATTAATTTCTAGATCTATATTCACAAAGAAACAATTATCAGGAGAAAAAGAAAGGTATAAAAATGTCAAATATAAGCATTGTTCATCGCTTTTTTTTTGGATGGTAAGATGCAGGAGAGGGCAGAGCTGATATTCAGCAATGAAAGGAAATTTAGCATTATGTTTTTATGAAGTTGCTAAATGTAGGTCTGATCCTACAGCATAAATAATTTACACTAAAGTGGAAATTCTCATGGCCCGTTGTGAAAGTATTCCCTGTGAAGTGATACCAAGTATGTATCCATGTGTTCTTATATAAGAAAACTCCATTTGTACTGAGTGTAATATTTCATTAACACTTCATCATGTCTCTGTGTTTCAAGTTGCTCATAAATATCCAGGCTACTTTAGCAATTTGTCTATTTATTGACTGATATTTTTAACCTCTTTAAGGTCTGAAGGTCTGGTTCTCCTCCCAGTAACCTTGGTAGAAATCAAGAAGAATTCCAGTGAAATAAGTCTAATAAATAGGCAAACAATGATGGAGGGAAATCAGTGTCTGAAGATTTTTTAATAAACAGTTTATTCTTTCTTTAGGCTACAAAATCCCCCCAAAATAAGCATTTTTTTCACTACTGCTCAGCAGACTTGTTGGTATGTCTGTGAAAGTTAATTATGAGATATGATATACAGTATTTATCACTGTGAAAAAAAGTATACGTGTTTATTAATTCCAAATGTCCTATTAAAATCAAGTATTTTAAATATATCGCAAAGCTATGATTTTAACTTTTTTTTTTTTTTCTAATTATTGTTGCATGATCATTTTGGTAGCTTGAAATATCTTTTTCCCTTCCAGAATGCATACCAACGCATTTTACGCTATTAGCATATAGAGTCAGCTCACTTAAAATTATTGGTTTGTTTTCAGGTGTGCAAAACAGCAGAACAAGTAATACAAACAAATGGTGAGTGTTCTGATACGGACATTCAGATTCTTACATTTTAATATTATTTATTACTATGCAAGAGAAGAAATTACAATGTAAATATTATGTACAGATATTTCTATCTTAAAACTATATAGATATTAGAGATAAAAAAATAAGGTCTACAATTAAGAAGTATACACGTTTTATAGCATTGTTGTTAGCCACATTACTTTTCCAGTTTGGAGGGCCAAATTCCAGCCTTACATTCAGTTAGTCTTGACCTCCTACTTAAGTGCGTTGCAATTCAGGATTTGCTTAATGCAGAAGTTGCAGTTAAACAAGAATTAGATCTATCACTTAGGTGCAATATTGTAATGAGCAACAAACTTCTAGACCTGACCAAGGTAGTTCATTAAATCTTGAACTCTCTGTAATGAATTCTACTTGAAGAATCAAAGTAAGCTCCTTACACAGATAAAACTGCATTTTTGAAAGACTATATGATCACAATAAATCTCAAATTCAGCACAAATAAAATTGCATTATAAAGTGAAGCACTTTTCCAAGGTGAACCAATTTGAAGATCCAACTACTATTACATACTCATACATATATGAAACACAACTTTTTAGGGTAGGAATAACTCTTCAGTCCCTGATTTACTAGCACATTTCACCCCAAAAGAGAAAGATAAGAAGGAAATATTACAGAAACTTTTGCTCATTCTTGCACTGTACTTTCACTATATTTCTAAGAGATTGCATTTTGCAATTGTCATATAACCATTTATCAGCATTATTTAGTATTTGTACAACATTTAGTACCATCCTAAAATAGGATCTGACTTAGCCATATCCAACAAAAGCAGAGAAGATAATCTTCCTCCAAGAATGTTTACTATCTTAATCTTCCCCCTAAAATGTTTACAGTCTAAGTGTAAGATAAGGCATGACAGCTGGCTACAGCCAAACTTAACACAATACATGGAAAATATGACAGAGTTTCAGGCAGCATGAATGACATTAAAATCAAGTCTACAGACTTTCTAACAATTGTTGAACTTCATAACAGAGCGAAAGACAACTGAAGGGAAGACTACAAAGTACATTTTTGAGCAACTACAGAAAGCTAAATTACTTCTTATTTTTTTGCATACCCTGGAATACAGATTCATGCAAACCTTTAAAAGAGTCTCCAGAATGAAAATGCGTAAGGAGTCAGTATCTCCGCACTCCAGGTTTGGAATCACGACACATCACAGGAGAATGTTCATCTGATATTCTGTACGGCTGACTCAGGTATCAAAATTACAACTTTACAGCAAATATACTGTATGTCTTCAAAATGTAACCACCAACCTAAAATACTTCCTGAATTAGGAGACTGACTCAAACCTCATATTGCAATTCAGAACTACCCTTTATTTTCCATTTTGCCCATTGGGAGTAATAGGGAGCTAGTGATTTAGTATCCTGTTTCAGTTTAGGAAATATGGCATTATAGACAGCTGGTAAAATAGCCAAAAAGGTCAATCTCATACCAGAACCTGAAATATTTATAGATGTGCTTTCAATATGTTTTTTTTTTATCTGATAGAAAGTTTGTCTCACATACTTACCACCCTTACAATGTATGTATCAGTCAACTTGTCGATACAATTTTTTCATTTTGAAACATTCCAGACTGTTCTTACCACTGGAATAAATATCCCAGCATAGGCACTAAATTAAAACTGTGATTGATACCCTACAGCAGTTAAGACTTTAGTTCTCCTTTTGATATATAATATACAATATTATTTTAATATATTGTAACACATAATAAAACATTTACTTTCCCAAATTTTGAAAGAGGTACAAGCAAGCTAAACTGCATAACGATAAACGTCACTGGTTTCAAAGGCAACGGGCTTATAACTTGAATCTGCATTTTTTTCTATGTGTCAGGGTAGCATTGCACCCAGACAGAATAGCATGCTTCATAACGTCATCTTTTTTCCCCCAAATTTTAACATTTGAAGGATCCCACAAGTGGTTATTTTGGTGTTTACATATTACACAGATCATAGAATGTTTTGTATTGGAAGGGACCTTAAAGATCATCTGGTTCCATTCCCCTGCCATGGCTGGGGACACTTCCCACTGGACCAGATTCCTTAAAGCCCCATCCAACCTGGCCCTAAACACTTTGTGGGATGAGGCATTCAAAACTTCTCTGGGCAAACTCTTCAAGTACCTTACTGCTCCTACACTGAAGGATTACTTCCTTATATCTGTCAAAATTTACCCTCTTTTCGTTTCAAGACATTACCTCTTCTCCTATCACTACATGCCCTTGCAAAAGCTCCCTCCTGTTTTCTTGTAGGCTCCCATTAAATACTGGAAGGCTGNATACTGGAAGGCTGCTATAAGGTGTCCCTAGAGCCTTCTCTGACTATCACTGACCTCCTTCACCCCTGAACAGCCTGTAACATGTCATGTAGTTGCTATATTTTTTTTTTTTATTTGAACTGCAGTTGAAGTTCAGTGGCAAAAATCAACATTGTTCATACAGATTTTGCACATTTCAAAAAGGCCCCCAAATGTGACAAATATGCCATCCATCAGCGACCACTTTCTACTGTCTGCTTAACACCCTGCCCAGTATTTCCATATTCCATAGCACTGGCATCTTACAAGAGCTTCTTAAACTTTGACTTTCTGTAACTCCCTG
>VXBW01005039.1:71045-82377 GCA_013400375.1 Thinocorus orbignyianus | reverse complement strand
AACCCCTGCAGCCTCAGCAAACCAGCTGTACCCCCCTGCCTGCTGTGGGACCCACTGACCCGCAGCCCCCGCACCTGTGGGGCCCCGTCTCCCCTTCCAGCACCTCCCCACAACCCCCCAGCTAGGGTCAGTGGCACCACAGGAGCTGCCGTGCATGGGGAGGGGTGTACCTAGGGGGTCTGCATGCCAGTGTGGGGGCTCACCCTGACTCTGTGTTCCTGCAGGNCCACGGTGCTGCTTGGCCCCTGTTCCCAGACAGCTGATTGAAGGGTGCTTTTCTTCTTTTCATTGCTTCATTAATCCGGAGCAATGCACAGCCTGTAAGTTGGAGTGGGCTGGGGCTGCCTGCTGGAGGACGCGGCACCCTGCGATGCAGCGTCCCGGAACGAGAGCTGCAGGAGGGGCAGGGGTTTCACCCGAGCCTTTGGCACCTGCTGGAGGCACCGGCACCTCATTCTCCAGCCCCATCATCTCACCTCAGCTCCCGGCTTTGTGTTGCAGCTTCCCTCCTTCGCCCGCCGCTCGAACATCCTGACAGGTCTCCAGGACCCTGCCGTGGACAACAGGCCGAAGCTGGATCTGGGTTCCTCCGGCAAAAGCCAGCAGCACCAGTATGAACTCAACAGCAAGAAACATCACCAGTACCAACCCAACGGCAAGGAGAGCAGCATGAAGCACCAGTCCCACAGCAAAGGGAAGTATTACTACCAGCTGAACAGCAAGAAGCACCACCACTACCAGCCGGACCCCAAGATGTACGAGCCCCACTACCAGCCCAGCAGCAAGGAGCCACAGAGCCAGACCTGCTTGGACAGTAACAAGAGCCCCCTGGTCACCCACCCGGACAAGTGGGCTCATGGCCCGGCCAAAAATCTGCTGGGCCCGGTCAAGAACCTTGCTGCAGAGAGCAAGAACGGGGCTGAGAAGAACCTGTCCAGTGGTACCGGGCCTCCCCCAAGGGACAGGGTGACCAGTAATGGCCTTGGGGGCAAGATGAAGATCGTCAAGAACAAAAACAAGAACGGGCGCATCGTGATCGTCATGAGCAAGTACATGGAGAACGGGATGCAGGCGGTGAAGATCAAGTCTGGGGAGCCACCCCGGAAGCGGGCTACGGAGGAGAGGACTCCTAAGAAGGGTGGGGAGGAGAAGCTGGAGGCTTGGAGGAAGCCAGGGGAGGAGAGGGTGGTGGGCAGCAACTCCCTGAGCAAAGCAGAGGGTGAGGGCCGGCAGCCTCCCGTGGAGCTGGAGGAAAGTCCTCGAAAGACTCCACTGGCCAAGGAGCTGCCGTTGCCTCCAGAGCAGCCCCTGCAGCTCACCACCAAGCCGGACCTCGTGCCCTGGTCCCTGAGTCCTGTCTGCGAGCACAGCCCTTCCTCCATGGGACTGAACCTCTCCAGCTCCGGCTCTCGGAAGCGCTGCCTGTCGGAGCCGCAGGCGGAGCGGGAGCCGGGCAAGAAGCGCTTGACCTCCCGCAGCATCAGTGCCCCCACCTGCCTCAGCCCCCCGGCCCCGGAGCGGCCGGAGCCCCCCACGCAGCCAGAGGTCATCCTGCTGGATTCGGACCTGGATGAGCCCATAGACTTACGCTGCGTCAAACCGCGGGCGGAGGGCGAGTTGGCCCTGGCGCAGGTGAAGCCGGAGGTGCCGCCAGCGCCGGCCGAGAACCCAACCACGGAGCCTCCGCAGCCCAGGGAGGCTGTGGAGGAAGAGGAGGAGGAGGAGGAGGCCGAATCCCTGCAGGAATTCAAGCCCTTCTTTGGGAATATAATTATCACAGATGTGACCGCAAACTGCCTGACCGTGACCTTCAAGGAGTACGTGACGGTGTGAGGTGGGACGGCGGCTGCTCCCCGTGGGAGCTGCCTGCCCATCCTGGGGCCACCGGCCCCCACAACCATCCCTCTAAGGTACTGGTGCCCCTTCCCCAGAGCCCACGTGCCCCCTGCCCACGCCGTGGTGGCCGAGCCTCCGCCGAGGGGATGCCGGGACAGGGCCGGGACATGGGTGGCCGTCCCTGCCACACGGGGTGTCCCTCGCCGCTGCTCCTGCCCCGTGGTGGGGAGCTGCCCCCTGGGACCTGCGGATGCTGGGACAGGCGAGGACGGGACCCGCCAGTTACTCAGAGTTATAGTATTATATTTTAACAGTGCTAACTTGTCGAGTGATTCTTGCTCCCGTTTGTACGTGGTGTTATTGAAATGTATTGTTTGAGCTGAAAGCTGGTCGCTCTCCGGCCACGCTAATATATTTATTTGTAGGTATTTATATAATGAAATATAAAGCCTAGATTTATGGAGTCCCTAGATCACCTTATAAACTATATCAAACGAATATTTTCTGTTCTCCTTTTTAACCATTCAGCATTTGTTAGGCTCGTCCCCTTGCCCTCCTCCTGACCCGCAGGACCATCCCCGGTATATATTTTTTGATACTGTACACATGTGGTGTTTCTATGTGCGATGGAAAAAAAAGGAAAAAAAAGTCGTTATCTAAAGCTAAAACAAGCTATTATAGAAATTGCTGCTATTAGAAATGTCTAAACTATAAGCTTCCACTTATTAATTGCTTGAATGTAAATATTAAATGGAGATGTTGAAAGTGCATTTGATGTTCTGCAGCTAGTGTAGATCGGATTGCAAAGCCCGGCTGCTGGGAGGTGGTGCCAGCGGTGCTTCCTGGTCCAAGGGCTGTGTCACGGGGGGAAGAAATGTATCATGCAATCATTGCAAAGGACTATAAACCTTTACAAAAACTACCAGGATCTGGAGTGCGTTTCTTACTTGCATTAACGCTCGGCCCCGGGGGTGTCCTGGTACGGGCGGGCTTGTGGCCGGGCTGCCCCTGCAGCAGGTGCTTGTAGGTTAAAGTCGCCTCCGAGATGCAATGTATGGAATGTAGTTCTGGCTTTTCCCCAAAAACGCAGGCAGGAGCGTGCTGGGAGGGCACACCGTTTCCTCTTCAGTGCTGCCCAGGCAGGCAGCGAGGCCGCGGGAGCCGGTGGTTTGGTGTTTCCCTCTCCCCCGATGGTCCGAGGCAGGGCTGGGCTTCTCCAGCTGTGATGGGAAAGCTGGAATGCTTCTGGGAGCACCGGCTGGAAAGGTGGCTGCAATGGCTGGGTGACCTCTGGTCCTCAGCCTGGCACTGCCCACCCTGGTGGCGTCACCCCTGTGCCAGGGAGGGTCACTATTAGATGAGGAGTTGGACTTCTCTAGAAGGGAAGGTGGTCCAAATTCCACAGGGAAGCTTGCAGCCATCTCTGGACTAGATTAATAATTGCTGGGGTCCACTGGAAAGAGAGTGCAGGGCTAATTCTTTACGAAATGGCTCGCGTGAAGGTGGCAACCTGGCAGTGTCCCCAGGGGACCTGTGTGCACTTGGCTGAGACACGGTGCTCCATCCTGCTACCCCCTGGGATTCCTATAACCATCCCAAGCAGAGTTGAGGGCTCGGACAGTAGCTGCCCCCCTGAATCCTCTGCTTGCCCAACTGGCTCAGTTGCCAGCCTTTCTTGGGCTTTTCTTGATTTATCTTCCAGAAAAGATAGATCTCTGTTGAGATACTGGTGGTGGTGATAGATTAATGTGTATGGACAAGAGCCTCGAGCTTGGGAGGAGCAGAGTTAATTGGTTTGGATGAGGTGGACCCTGCAGTTAAACTGGAGCCACTGGAAAATGTGGGGTGAGTTGCCCCCTGCTGTGTCTGAGAGCCCCAAGGGTGGGCAGCACCCTGACAGGGTGTGGGGCTGCCTGGGCGAGTGACAGAGCTGGTCCCAAAGCAAAAAATAACCCCTTCCATCCCGTGCTGCCCACTTCTGGGCCACCTAGTCTTCCCCAGGCTTTGTTTTATTTAAATAAATACAAAAAATCATCTTAGCAACCGTTTCTTTTTGAATCCCCAGCGTTCTGTGGCATCGGCAGGAAGGTGGGGCAGGACCCAGCTGGGTGTCACCTGCCAGGGCTTGTTCGGCAGTGGGAGCCACTGATGAGCTGTGCCAGCCCAGGAGTTGTCTATGGATGGTCTCATGCCAGAGCCAGAGCACTTTTCTGAGGCTGGTTGGATTAAATTGGAGGAAAACAACTGTTGGGTGTGTGGGTGCCGTTTTCTCATCTGGGACAGCCCTGTAGGCTTGTATCCAAAGTGGAATGATCTCAGTGGTGGACACCGTTGTGGCAGATGTTGGTTTTGGCCTGATGTAGGTTGGGTCTGGTGGGGGGTGAGCTCGTGTGGTGGTGGGAATGGCTTCTGGGAGCTCACGCCAGAAACCTGGCTCCATCCCAGCTGTTTGGTTAAAGTTGGTGTGGACAAGGTCCCTGCTGACAGCTTGGTTCAGCTCCCGTTTCAGTTGATGCTCCACAGTCAGTGGGAACTCATGGGATATGTTTAGTGTCTGAGATTCTCACCCGCCTGCGTGGGGACCCCAAAATCTGATGGTGTGTGCCCAGAGAGGGAGTGGAAATAGGTGAACTGTGATTAAAATCAACATTTTGCCTGTTAACTGTGGTGAATACTAAGAGGGTTTCAATCAACTCTCCCTGTCACCAGGGCTGTGTGAGTGCCCGGCAGAAGCAGTGGTGGCCACGGGTGCTGGAGCGTTGGTGTTGGGGGGCAGGTGAACCTCAGCCCCTGTCTGGAGGGGGATGCTCAGGGATGGTTTGGTGGGAAGCCTTTCCCTGCTGTCCCAGGCTTCGCTGGCAGAGCAGGCAATCAGAAGTGAAGCGTTTCCCTTGATTAATTAAGCTAATGGTTATCTGAAAACAAAAATGGGATGGAAGAGGAGACGCATGCTCAGAATGCGAGATGTGATTTATGAAAGGGGAAGTGTGGCTCGACAGACAGCGGCGGGAGCCAGTGCAGGAGCGGGGCTGGGGCAGAGTCTCTGCGAAAGGAGAACTTTCTCTCTGGCCAGACAAAGGTGGGCGAAACCAAGGGGGTTTCTCACAAATGGTGGGATGCATCTTCCCAACGTGGGCTTGCCAACTCCTGGCCAAAGCCCCAGCATCGCCGCTGGCGTGGTGAACTGGGCCAGCAGCTTCCTTCTCTGGCCTGTAGGTGTGAGAGAGACTCTTGGCAATTCATAACCCTTCAGAGNCCCCAGCTCTCTCAGCCTGTCCTCATAGGAGAGGTGCTCCAGCCCTCTGAGCATCTTGGTGGCCCTGCGCTGGACCCGTTCCAACAGTTCGGTGTCCTTTCTATGTTGAGGACTCCAGAGCTGGACACAGTTCTCCAGGTGGGGTCTCACAAGCGCAGAGTAGTTCATGAATGTCTTTAAAATAAATGGATTGTGTTGCATCATCTGATTTGAAGGGAACACCGCTCCTCCGAGCGTGAGCTTTCTGAGCTTCCCTTCCCTTCGCCCATCACCACCCCACGAGCCATGGGAGCACCTACCACGGCAGGAGCTGTGGTTTGTTTGAGGCAGCGTTTCCTGGAAACCACATAGCCAGATATTTCTTGGTTTAATAGTTCGATCATGTTTATCACAGCTCTGGCAGCTTCCTGTGCAGTGAAAGGTGCGATGAGTAGTTACCAGTTGAAAAGATACACCCTCCCCTTGCTTTGTGCCAATTGGCTGGGAAGGTTTAAGTGTGGGGGGATGAATTACTTATTCATTCCGCTCTCTTTCCGTATTAAGTGCATCAAACCTAAATGCCTGTTACTGAGCAAATTAATGTGGAGTCCACTATGACTTCCAATGGTTATCAAAGTGATCCGGGACGAGAGGGAGCATCACCGCGCTCCATTAGGAAGACGGGTGTGCTCTACAGTTAATGTGTTTCCCAGGAATGCGTTAACCTCTGCTTGGTTTGGATTTATTCCAGAGAAACATTTGCTGATTTAAAAAGAGAATTTGTGTTCGTATTTTAGCTGGGCGGTTGCGGGGGGGGGACTGAAAATTTGCACTCTGAAGCTGCTTTGGGGTTCTCCCCTCCCTGGCTTTGGTGGTACCTGTGTCTGGAGCAGCACTGGGGTTTGAATCCAGCTGCCATCCCTCCCTCCTTGAGCTGTGTCACCAGTGATGGCCACGGCCCTGAGTGGTTTCTGCAGGCGTTAACGCCATTCCCGCTCCATGGGAGGTGACAGAAACACCCTCCCCAGGGAACAGCCACGGGGCAGCTGCCAGGATGGGCCCTGAGGCTTGGCAGAAGAGGTGGCATCTCTGGGGTGAGGATGCTGTTAAGGAGAAGGATGTTAAACAAATAGACGACACGGAGCTGACGGCTTTTAATCACAATAAGAAACAGCCTCGTGGGGACTGGGAGACTTCCAGGTCCAGACTGGGAACAAGAGAGGGGGCTTTTCCCTGGAGAAGGGGAGTAAGAAGATCTAAGTGGCCACATGTGGTGGGGAGCAGAGGATTTCCCAGGCAGTGGGGACACTGGATGCTTTAGCTCATATACGGGTAGGGGCAGCCCCTCCAGCCAGCCATTGCACGCATTTTGTGGGATATTTTTTCTTTTATTTTTCCTGTTGTTCTCTCCTTTCTCTACACGATGTCGGGAGCTGACTGTGTGACTTTGCTGAATGTGGTGGCTTCAGCATCTCTTCCCCGCTGGAGAAGCCAGCGACAAGGTAAAGCAGTCATGGTCACATTGGGGCAGGGGGGGTTCAGGCTGCACTTTTCCCCTTGAGCACGGCGGGGGGCTGCACAGTTTGGCCGTGCACATGTTGGCTGCTGTAAACCATTTTAACTAAAACTGTGTCTGATGGGACTGGTCCAGCAGCAGGGGCCTGCTGTGGAGGTTTTTTGCTGGATTTGCCCTGGGGGCTGGTGTCCCTCCATCTGGGAAAGCGGCTGTGGGAGAAGGATGCCAGCATGCAGCTCCCCCCCATCCCCACAAACTGGGATGAGAGGGATGTGAGGGGGCTTCCCCTGGTTCTGCCCCATCCCTGAGCCCCTTCGCCTCCCCCGTCCCATGGGGCTGCCTCTGGTTTGAGCAGTCGAAAATGCCTGGCGGTAGGAAATCCTCAGTCTCCTCTGCAGATAAGATCATTTGGATTCAGCCCAGATTCATGCGAGATCTGTGTGGGGAGGAGACGGCCGCAAGGACACTGCTCTGTTTACGTTTGCACCAGAAGGGAGGAAAAAGGCTCCACAGCACTGGGAACAGCCCGGAGTATCTTCAGGCACTCCCAGAGCCTCAGTGAGCAGTTCCGGAGGGTATTCTGAGCACGGCAACATTCCTGCCTGCACCCTGAGCTGGAGAAAATCCAGTTAAAGCCAAAATGAAGCAGATCCTGTGTCCGTGAGGTGGCTGCCACCAGCGACGCCTGACCCAGCCGTGGCCCTGCAGCGCAGCTGGCCTTGGGCAGCATCAGTGCGGAGAGGAGGAACCATCATGTGAGGATGGAGGAGATGGGGACTCGGCTCCTGGGCCCCTCGATTGTCATGTGGAGTGACAGGGGCAGTGGACAGGGTTGGATGATGTGGGAGAAGAGCCGGGGTGGCTGTGGCTGGGTGCTGTGCAACCTGCTTGGGGAAGAGGATGGGATAGAGTGGAGAGAAGAGGGTCCTGGTGGTGTAGCTAGTCCTGGTGGAGCCATCCCTGGGGCTGTGCTGGAACGGGAGGTCTCATGGGAACTGAAGGGGTGTTATTGCATGACAGGCCTTGGGGTACAAGTGGGAGAGAAAGGAGAGTCTCTATAAAAACAACATTTTGGGATAGGCACTGGTGGGGGCAGAGGGTGGCTGGGGTCTCCCCACATTGGGCTGGGACCCACCAGTGCCTTCCGTGGCAGGGCGAGATCCCAAGCTCATGCAGGAGCAATTTGCTGGCACCTACTGAAGTCGTTTCTCAGAGGGAGCCGTCAGTTCAGCTGACACCTTGATGTAGTTTAAAGCAAACTGCAAACATGAAGATTTATTTTTATCGAGCGAGCAGGCATATAAAACACACTGTGCAGCGCAGCGCAGCCTGGCAGGAAGCACCCTGAATCCCAGGAGTCATGACTTTGGCACACGAGCCGTGCGCCGTCCCTGGCCGACCCTGCTGAGAGCAGCCCCGTGGGGTTTAAGGGTGGGGAGAGAAGGAAACTTAATCACCATCTCCAGGATCCCTGTCAAACACCAGGACCCTTTCTCAAGGTGTTTTTGCTTTGGCACCAGCTGGGGTGACAGATCCTGACCCAGAGCTCCACCAGTGTTACTGGTTCTGTGTCCCAGGGATGTACTGGGAAGGGGGTACAGTCACACTCCCATTTTCTGGGGGGTTTATACGTTGCCATGGCCCAAGCGTGGACACAGCAGCCTGTGTGGTATTGCTAGGCTTCAGTCAGAAGTGTTTGGTTAGAGGTGAGAAAGGGAATAACCTAAACCTTTAGGAGATATCTCTGTTGTGCTGTAGCAGCTGGGACAGAAAAGTCCTACAGGTAGAGAAAATAAATTAAACATGCTTAGATATTATTATTGAATGCATAAACGGACAGCCTGAACGGGGAGTCTGAGCTGATGGAAACTTTAACAAACATATATTTAACATTGGCTATAAAGACCAAGCAGAAATGCTTGTTGTGCCCACATGAAGCCACATCTCCCGCTCTCCTGGGAAGCCACTGGAAGCTCCATCTTCATCTGCAGTGGGGACAAGCCTGGCATGGACAGCAAAAGGAATGGTGGCGTTGGGCAACAGCCATGAAATGATCCGCAACCCAGATCTTCCAGAGAGAGCGACCTGCCCCTGCTTGGGGTCTTGCCCCACTCGGGATGGCCCCATTCCCCTCACTGACACCCAGCGTGGGCCCCTCGTTGCTGCTGTTTGTGAAGCACAAAGAACAGGACAACCGGGATGACTCCAACGTCAGAAGTCACATCTTGGCTGGAGCGAAGAATGGGAAATTACAGCCCATCAGAGCTGTGAGCAGCAGAGGCCAGGGTGGAAATTCGGACTCAACATTTCCCTCCTGACCAGTGCCAGCGATGGCTGGGGCAATCATCAGCTCAGGGCTGGCCAGTTGGGATCAGGCTGGTCCAACCCAGGTGGGATGATGCTCCACGGTGCCATGTCACGCCGGGTGGGCATCTCCACACCAGCCTCCCCAGCCAGGTGCCATGTCATGCCGGGTGGGCATCTCCACGCCAACCCCTCCCACCCCCCACCCCCGGCCAGGATCTGTCCCCAGGCGNCGGGCGGCGGCGGCGGGCAGCGCTCCCTCGGCTGCCCCCGGCGCTGGGCAAAGCAGCCTGAAAATGCCCTTTGTGTGAGCCTGTTTGCTGTGGTTTCAGAAAATGGGGGCTTATTGGGGGGTAAAGGGGGTGTATTATTTTTTCCCCCTTCTCTTGGCGCTGAGTCTCTGGGTTTATCTCCATCTCCCGCTTCCCCGGGGCACCGCGCCCGGTCCCGCCGCCGGTGCGGCGGAGGGGAATGCCCTGCACAAACCACTGCCCGTGGGGCTGTTGAGAGCTCCCGGTCGCAAGGACTTGAGAGAAGAAATAATTTCTGTTTTGTTTATTAAAATAAATAAATAAATAAAAGCTTCGGGTTCTTTTAAATACCAAATATAAGCTTGGGAGAGGGAAGGGTTGTTCGGTATCAGGGAGCCACCGGAGCATCTGAAAGCACAGGATAAATGGTAATTTTAACATATGCTGGTAAATGTTAATTTTCACATATGTTAGTAATTCCACATGGCCTGTAAAATGAAGGATGAAGCGTTGTCCCTGACTGTACCCATCCATTTGCAGTGCGGGGCAAGCCAGGCTGTCATTTTAACATCAGGGATGTATTTTACAGCCACTGCCCTCTGCGTGCCTTGGGTCCAGCCGTGACACTATCCTTCCTCCGCCTGTGTCCCTCTGGCACATGAAGTCACCAGAAGCAAGATAAACCAGGGAGATTCATCGTGAGTTCTGCAGAGAAGACGATGTGGTGATCAGACACCAGAGGTGGCTTCGCTCTCCCCAGCTGGCTGTTGGAATGATGTCTTATCTTGAGTTTAAGGGCTCAACCTGACCCTGAGCCATTTTTAACCCGAGGTGGGAAGAGCCCTCCCTGGGTGTCCCTCTCCGCTTTGAAAAATCCTTCACTCGCTCCACGGTATCAGCTTCCCTGATGCTTTTCATTCTTGTACCTCTGCAACCCGAAGCAGACCCACTTTCCCAGTGTTTGATCCTTTGCTTCTTGAAGATGCTTTAACTCTCAGGACTCAGAAATAACTCCTAGCAAACGCAGGGCAGAGACCCAACCAGAGGACATCTAATCTCGTGTATCACATTTCCATAGTTTGTGCTGCAAGCAGCAATTTGTGGTTCAGCAGCAACGGCTGAGTAGAGACGAGCATTATCACAGGAATTCCTTCCATCTCTCGCCTGACGATGTGACAAATAAGTCTTGGCATTGTCTTTTCTGGTTTCGAACTCGTAGGTTTAACTCTTTTTTAATTTTATTTTATTTTTAAAAAATATTATTAATTAGTATTATTATTTTCCTGGAAAGGGCAATTTTACCTTTGCCTTGTGCACCTCCTCTCCCCGTAAATGAGGATTTGCCACATGGTGCAACATCCCATGGGCGATGAGGACGGTGGCACAGAGAGGCCGCGAATACAAGTGTCGTACCCCCCCCCAGTCCCCCCGGGCCGGCGAGGGGCACAGCACGGCTCCAGGCGAGCTGGTTTTCCCAGGAACGGGGATTCTTTACTGGATGGACTAGGACTGAGATGCTGAATCGCCCAAGGATGCGGTAACCGGAGGGGCTGTTGCACAGAACCAACCCGACAGCTTTTCGGTGCGGGGTTGCGGGGTTCAGCCACCCATCGGGGGCAGGGAGACGTTTTCCCGACGGCGAGGGGTGTGTTCCCAAAGTTCTCCCCCCTGTCCTTCTCCTGGAAAGTCACCGCAGGAGGAATCAGGGGCTGAACCTGCTGCGGGACCAGGGGTCCCGGTCGGGCACAGCTCCCCCTCCAGCACCGGTGCGGTGTTTGCCGTCGAGGGTGGCTCTGTACCCCGCACCCGGCTCTTTGCGGGGGGCAGCCTGTCTTGGAGGGGTTCAAATACAAAACTCCGGCGCCTACAGCAGCTCTCCCGGCCCTGCCGTGCCACCGGGCACCGGTTCAAGCCGTGCCCTCCGCGGAGCGGTGTCACACGGAGGGCTGGGGACGGGGACGGGGACAGCACTGCCGAGGAGGAGGATTCCCCGGTTTGCAGGGGAAATTCAAAGCAGAGCAGGCTGGCGGTACTGCCTCGGTGTGTGGCACTGGTGAGCCCGCTTTCGCGCCTACCGGAGGCTCCGGGAGCTCGAAAGAGACACTGAAATATCGGCGAGGAGTCGGGGAAGGGGCCGGGGGGCGGCGCGGGGGTGCGGGGACCCCGCCAAGCCGGAGGCGAGGGGGGCTG
>VXBW01005039.1:26904-48169 GCA_013400375.1 Thinocorus orbignyianus | reverse complement strand
GGGGGCTGCTCGGCTGCAGGGGGGCGTCCTTAGCTCAGCCCAACCCGACTCGCTGCCTGCACGGATCGCGGCTCCGCGGTCCCCCGTGGGGACAACCCGGGTCCCCTCCGGGGAGAAAGCAGCAGCGGGGCCGGGGGCAGCCCCCACCGGGCCGGCGGCACGTTTTTGGGTCTTGAAATATTTGGTTATAATGGAATAAAGCCCCTTTTCTTGCGGTTGTGTGAATAACCACCTCGGCTCACAAGGCTCCCAGCCAGGTATGGCCGGGGCCCCGCAATCCTCTCCCTCGGCGGTACCGAGCATCCCGTGGTACCACCAAACATACCACGGTACCGAACCACCCCGGGGGTTCCAACCACCCCGCGATGGTACCCGAGCACAACCGAGCCGGTTCCCCAGCGTGCTGCGGTACCGAGCACGCCACCGGAGGCGTGCGGGGCGGCGTGCGGAGCTCCTCCGCGGCGGTTTTTGTGCGCTGTGGGCGTGGAGCAGTGAAAATATGGTGCTGTAAAAGAGGCATGGAAGAAGATGAGTCAGCACCTCAGGGAGTTGGCAACCGCGGGCCCGGAGCCTGCGACTCCTTGTGCGGGAACCGCAGGGAAATGACTTTCCATCGCCCCAGCGCCGGGGTGCCTGCGGGACGCGGGGACTGAGCGGGACCTGGACGGGCCATGGGGTGCGTTGGGTGCGGGGCCTCAAGCCAGCCCCGGGCGGTGCCGTCTCCGGTAAGCGATGCTGGGTTGAGAATATAAAAAAAGCCCCAAACAAAAAAACCTTTCTGAGCTGCAGGGCTGGAACATGGGTTGTCCCCGCGGCTGCCGGGGAGCCCCTGCATGATGGAAGGGGAAAGGAGCTTCCTCGGGTGCGGAGCGGGGCTGGCTCGGGGCCGTAGGACGGTGGATGTGCTCGGGATGCTGGGTCAATACCGGGTAATTGTCCGAGGTCGAGCGCTGTCATGTTTTATTGTTATCTTTTTACAATTGCTGTGGTCGTTCGCTGAGCAGGAGAACAGTGGGAAGCATTGTTTGGGATTTTTATTGTCTTTTTTATTATTATTATTATTATAAATTTTTTTTATTATTATTATTTTAACCAAAGGTAACGCAGAAATATACTCCAGCACTGCACTTTTTTTTTCTTTTTCTTTTGAGTTCATTTGCCTTTCGTCAGCTCTGCTCTTTGTGTGCAGCATGTCTTAAATTTTAGTCAAAAAACGTGTGTGCATGAGCTGTGTGTGTGCACAATTTGGCATTCACGGCCGTGTGTGCAGCTCAGCTGACCGGCACCGAGCACTCGGGGCTCTCCTGGCCACCAGGATCTGCCTTACCGGCACCGGGAGACCCACACCGCTGGGAAACGAGTCCCATTGCAGGTAAAGCGTGGGCTCTTCTCCTGGTGCTGGTGTTCCCGAGGTCCCTGTGAGGATGCAGGAACAGAATGACTGTTCCCTTCCTTCCCGGAGCGAAGGTAGGGGTGATGGGGGTGTTCTGGCCAAGCTGGGAGAGGCCAGAGGTAGGAAGGGGGAGCAGCCCTTGGTGTTCGGGCTGCATCGGGGTCCCAGTGTGTGGCATTTGGGTGCTGGTGCCTGGCGTGGGGCTGTGCCAGCAGCTTTGTCCCTGACCCTTCGTGCCCAGCCCTGAGCACTTCATTTCCAGCAGGGATCCGTGTTTCTTTGATGCTGCACATCCCCAACGCCCTCTGCATTCCCACTCACTCCTCCGCATCGACTGGGAGCTGAGCCCCCTTCGCCTGGTGCGGGGGAGGAATGGGCTGCACTGCTCCATGGACTGGAAATCTCCTTTAAATCCCTGGAGCATTTACTGGGAACTGTTTCTGGTCAGCACCTGGGCTGTGGTGGGCTCCATGCTTTCAGCCAGCTCTCCCCAGTTTGGAGCTGCAGGTTATTTTGGGTAGTTTAAAAGCTGGGTGGGATGGCCAGGGCAGAGCGGGTGTTTCCTCGGTGCCCAGAGTGTGCCAAGCCCTGGCTGCTGTCCCTTCTGGGGCGGCAGGTTCTCAGGCTGATCACAGGTTTCCCATGACTGGATGTTTTTAACAGAGCCATGTGGTTTAATGAAAAAGAAATTAAAAGAAAAATACCACTTTTTCTCAGAAAAGAAAACGAAAGAAAACAAATCACTCTAAGCATAAAAAAAGCCTGAACTTGTGGCTTTGAAGATTCACAAAAACAGGAAGCGAATAAAAAATAGGTACATTTGTTTATATGTTGAAATCTCGTGAGTTCTTACATTGTGGTTCAGATTGTTTGCTCTGAGGCTCCTCAGATGGTAAAATGATCTTGCTGCCTGCCCTGTCCTGGTGCCGGCCCGGTGTTACCTGGTTTCTCTTTGGATTTTTAGGTTGTTTTAGTGATGAAAAAAAAAAAAGAAAAAAAGAGATAAATTGTCCATGGGTGCCTTTTGTGCTGCTGCTGTGCCCTCTGCTCTGCCTTCAGCTTCTCTGGGGTGCAGGATGGACTGAGGACAAGGAGGGCTGGGGCTGTGAAGGGAAAACCTGGGGGAGTCATGGGTCCTGGCACAGCAGGATGTCCCCTCACTGCTGAATGGGCCAGAGGGGACTCTCCCAGTGATGGCACTTCGCTGGGCAACACTGGCCAGGGCCACCACGGGGGCTGGCTGGGGGCAGAACATCCCAGGGGATGCAAAAGGAGATGTGGGACTAAGCTATGGCTCCACCTGCAAGCGCCTTTGGGCTGAAACCGGTGTTTTCCATCCCTGACAGATGTCACCTTCCTGGGGAAACTTGGGAACATGCGGTGAAAAGCTTGGCTGCCACATTCCCCAGCTCCAGGTGAGCTGGGTGACATGGGAGCCAAAAACTTAGCAGTGGCTGAGAAGACTTTTGGCATCTTAAAAATGAGACTCGACTCCTGAACTCATCTGGTGGAGCATCATTTTGTAGCTCTTCCCAAGTATGCTGGACATCTCAGGAATGCCACATATCCTGCATTATGTGGGTCATGGGGGGCTGTCACGCCAGGGTGGAGGTTTGCTGTCTGAGGAAGGTGGTCCCCCAAATCCAGACCTTCCTGGTGAAATCCGTGGTGCTTATGGCAGGTCAGAGGGTTTGGAGCAGAGATAGGAGCAGGGCTGCAGGATGAGCATCGTGAGGAGCAGGAGCTTGTCCTGTTGGGCTTTGTATGAAACACGGCTGCTCCCTGGGGGGGTGCAGAGCAAAGCCCCCCCGGGCCAGAGAGTGTGGGGAGGGGGTCAGGGCCATGGCTGCTCCCACAGGGCATTTAGCCTCTGTCTTTGTGCCTGGACCCACCAGGAGGAAGGATGGGCAGGGGAAGCCTGTACCTCCCACCGGCACCACGGGCTCTGGGCTTTGCTGGGTCGGGGTTTTCTGAGGGGGTGCCAAGTGGGGGTGATAGTCCTGACTGCAAGGGATGAGGCTGGGACCAGCTCGGGGAGCGGCTGGGCCACGGTGGCCATGTTTATTGTGGGCAAATGGGGGTTGTTTTCCCAAGGCATCAGCCAATTGAAGCACAGAGATCTGCATATCATTTGGGCACCGCAGCGGTGCAGCTTGCGGATGGGATGGCCAGTGAGCAGGTCGTGCCCAGGCCCTATGGCTTGTGCAAGAATTTCAGGGGCACGTGCCACCCCAAGACTGGGCATTTCAAGGGGCAGCAGTTTTCCTGCAAACTGTGTGGATGCCATAAATAAATAGGTGGATGTAGATGTTTGTTGTTATATTGCCATCCTGGAGCAGCTGGGACCCCTGGGCAGAAAGCATCTTTCTAGGGCAGGAAAAAGAAAGGGAAGCAAATGGTGTGGAAATGCATGGCAAATTGGGATGCCATACGCAGCGGGGCTCTCCCTGCTGTGTGACCCCCAGCCCCGGAGAGGGGGGCGGTGGGGAATGAATTACTCGGGGCTGGGAGGGCGGGGGGAGATGTGGCACTCAGAGGAACAGGAGTTTTGGCTGAGCCCAGCCCCGCATCAGGCAGCACCAGCCTCCACCAGTATAAACCAGTGCCTGGTTTGCCGGAAAGGCCAGGCAGGGGTTTGTCCGTTGGGTAAATGTTTGGTGGAAATCCCACGTGGGGAAGGTGTTTGAGGCCTGAGATGCAATGGGAAGGGCTGGCACAGAGCCAGAGAAGGACACGTCAAATGTGACAGTGTCTTCTAGATGCTGGGGTTTCCCTGGGGAGCAGCTGGGCTGGAGGCTGCTCCTGGGCTGGGGAGCAGGGAGGGGTCAGGAGCTCCTTGAGGCTGTTGCTGCTCTGTGTGTCTGTGAGGTCAAACCTCCTCATGCCCACGGGGGAATTTGGGTGGCTGATGCCTGGCATGGGGCTGTACCAGCAGCTTTGTCCCTGACCCTTCGTGCCCAGCCCTGAGCACTTCATTTCCAGCGAGGATCTGTGTTTCTTTGATGCTGCACATCCCCAACACCATCCACATTCCCACTCATACCTCTGAATCAACCGGGAGCTGAGTCCCCTTCAGCTGTGGGGGGGAAATGGGCTGCACTGCTCCAGGGACTGGAAATCTTTAAATCCCCAGAGCATCTACTGGGAACTGGTTCTCATCAGCACCTGGGCTGTGGTGGGCTCCATGCTTTCAGCCAGTTCTCCCCAGTTTGGAGCTGCAGGTTATTTTGGGTAGTTTAAAAGCTGGGTGGGATGGCCAGGATCTGCCTCACCGTGGAACTTCCAAGCATCCCCCATCCTGGGGCTGTCAGAGGGGAGGAAAGGGCTGGGAGATGGAAGTGTGTGATGTGTGTCTTTGGAGCATCGCTTGGAGCAACCCCCCAACATTTTGGGGTGCACCCTGAGCTGCAATGGGTACCGAGTGCTGGTGAGCACCTGCGGGTCAGCGGCTGCCAGAGGGGGGGTCCCAGGGCCGTGCCACCGACATCCTCAGCTTTGTGCTGTCACCGGGGGGTCCTCCCCCGGGGGGGCAACCCCTGAGGCCTCTCACACCGAGACCTGGCAGTGGTTTGTGGCCCCAGGGCGGCGGCAGGAGCTGGGCGAGCGGCCGGTAACTCCGAGCACCGTGAGTTTAACGGGCAACGAGGGGGTCCCGGCCGGGGGCTTGTGATGAGATGCCCCGTCGGTGCCGGGCTTTCCCCGGGGGTGGGCACCGGGCGGTGAGCGCGGCTCGGGAGCCACCGTTCGCCGGCTCTCGGTACTACACCGGGACACCAGGATACTGGGACACTGGGATACTGGGACACCGGGATAGAGGGACACCGAGACACCGGGACACCTGTGTATGCGGGCACCCAGCGGGACTGGAGAGAGGGGAAGGTGGAGGGGGGGCACAGGGAGAGAGTCTGGGGAGGGGCATATGGAGAAGCAGGGCAGGATCTCTGGATTGTCCTGGTTCCCACAGTGCTCAAAGATGGGTTTTCGGAGGATGCTCTGTGCTGGAAATGCAGTTGGACTAAAGAAGTACCACGTTGAATGCATTCTTTCTTTTTTTTAACCTTTCCCCCCTGCTTTGAGTGAAAATAACTGTGCCAGGATGTGTCTAATGGCAAACTGTGATTGCAGGGGTAGTGGAAAACTTCTTAGCAGGGATGTGGCAGGGTTCAGTCTCACAGGAGGCTTTTCTGACAGAGCCCCATTTCACTGAAATGCTTCCTGGTGAATTAGGAGCTAAATTCCTATTCACAGCTGGGGCAAAAACCAGCTGTTGGGTAAGGATTCTCATCAGGAGGTTGGTCTCTATAAACTCCACTTTGCTTGTGTGGGTCTGGGAGCCAAACTGGGACCAGCCCCATGAGCGTCCTGCTCTGTACCTGCTGGAGCCAATGTGGGACACCCTGGGGATGCCCATCACAGGTCCTGCAGAGCCTGGCAGTATTGGTTTATGAGCTCTGCGGGCTCTGACTGCCGGGATCTCAGCGATACCAGCTTCACAACCAAGCCAGCTGCCTCTGTCCCAAAAACAGGCACGGTGGTGCTGACCTGTGTCAAAGTCCCAAGGTCGCTGTCAGGGTCACTGGGAAAGTCGCTGTGTGCCATTATCATTATTATTAGTGCTATTTTAAATCATATTTGCAGCACTGGCCCATCAGGCTCCCCTTTCGGAGCCTCCCCCTTGTTTGCTGCCGGGCTGTTTGCTCTGCGTGTTGCCGGCCTGACCCCCCACCCCCAGCACGGTTTCAAGCCAAACATTTTCTTCCTGTTTTTTTTCCGAGTGGAGCGTGCGTCTCCTGTTTCATCTCGTTGGGTGACGCGGGGAAGGCAGCCCGAGCGAGTCTCTATGGCAACAGATGTTTATCGAGCCCCTGAGATGAGGCACAGGGTTGGGGAGAAGCACTTCAGCATCTGGGATGGGGTCCAGGGCAGCTGCCACCCTGATGCCCCGCTGGAAGGGCAGGGACCAGGGTTATGGGACAGAGGGAGATGTCCTGCTCCCTGTCCCCTCAGCCCCTGCCTGGCTGAGGGATCCTGGGCTGTTTTCTGTAGAAAGAAGTTTGGCTTTATGAGGACCTTTCACATCCAGGGTGCACCAGCCCTGCTGTGGAGGGGGTACCAGGCAGTGGCACAGGCTCTGTGTGGCCCTGGGCTTTGGAACCACAGAGCTGGGTGTTTCCTTTGATCTGGGGGAGTCCTGGCCATGTTACAGCCACCTCTTCTGTCTCTCCAGAATCAGCAAGGATTAATGCCACCTCCCAGGGCTCCCAGGAGCTGATTCAGGGCTGCAGATGGGCTGAGCTTCATGGGTGCTGTTATGGGGTAGCGTTGCCAGAGCCCATCCTGCCCATGGGTTTGGGTGACAAGCCCATTTTTTGTGACAGTAGTAAGGGACAGAAAATTTCTATCAAGCAAGTAGAATAGTGCTCAGGGCATGGGCTGGAATTACTGGCTGATTTTAGAATCCCTGTGAGGTTCCCGGACTGGGTGGCTGCCTTTGCTCTCCCAGCAGCAGCTGCAGCCAGCCCAGCCCCGTGGCCAGCAGAAATGACCTGGGCCTGGCCGTGTCCTAGGTGTGCCAGGGCTGTCCCCTCTGTGCCAGGGCCGAGCACCACGTACAGGAGGCTCCTGGCCCACTCGCAACTTTGATAGGCTTTTAATTGCTTTAGATGTTCAACAGGTATTAACTCCAAACTGAGTTGGAGTTTCTCTGCCTTGGGCAGACAGGGAATTTGGGGTCACCTCGTCGAGGTCAGACTGTACATCAGTGCCAGCTTCCACGGTGGTGCATCTCCATGTGCACCCCAAAGCTTGGGAGAGGCATCTCCCCCTACTCCATGGCTTAGTCATTCTGGAGGAACGTGGATGGGTAATTGGAGGAGGTTTTTAGGAACTCTGTGCAGTTCTGTGAGGCTGGTACTGATTGTCTTCATGAGACATGTCCTTCCTCATCTCTCCACACTCTTCTGGTAGAGCTGCCTGGAACTTGGAGGCTGCCAAGACAGGAAAACATGGCATTGCTTTTACTTATTTCACATATGTGCAGCCTATGGATGTGGGCTCGGGGTGCACGGTGCTGGAAATGCCAGGAAATTTTGAGAATTACTTGTCCTGATGAGTCTCCAGGCACATACGTGGAGTGAAGGCAAGCAAAAAACTTACGTCCTTGCTTCTCTTGCAGCCAGAGCCACAAGCAGTGAAGCCTGGGGAGTGGAGGGAGGGTTGGACAGTGGTGGACAGAGGCAGGAGACAAGTCCAGCCCTTCTTTCTAGCCCAGCAAGTGCCCTGGGTAGCGTCAGTGTTGACCCAGGCAGTAAAAATGCAGAGTCCCTCTGCTTGGGGTGCAAAGTGCCCCGTGGGGAGCAACTGGTGGGCAAGGCACAGCGTGGGCTTTCACAGAACAAAGCCCAGAGAGGGCAAGAACAAAGTGGGCACAGTCCTGCCTGGACAAGAGCTCTTCCCAGGGGTTTTTGGGGTGTCCCGAGAGCCAGTTACCTCTGGTGGGGGGTTAGTGTATTCCTCCCCAGCACCCCAGTATGAAAGCGATTCCCAGCATCACTGGCAGCTTCTTGGCAGGAGGCAGAGGAGCACTGGACCCTGCGGTGAGGAAGAGCTTGGTTGGTGAGGTTGGGGTTGGCCCCTGCCCAGGTGAGGAGCAGCACAGTGTCACCTCCCCCCGCCCCGGGCTGTGACAAGGGGGGATCTGGCACCCCCAGCCAACCCCTTCTGTCACCCGTGACATTTTGGTGGCCTTAGCACCCTGTGCCCCTCCTGCTGCCGGCTTTGCTGTGGTGTCGGGGACATCGCGACACCTCCGAAGGGGACCCTTCCCGCTGGCGGCTGCGGGGGTCCCCGGGTGGTGGCAGGAGTAGCCGCCAGGTGTCGCTGTTCCCGCGGGAATCCCGGTGCTCGCGGGTCTAAATGGGAGAGACTGGGATTTGATGGACGGGGGGAGCAGGGGGGACGGTTTGACGCTGAAAAAGGGGAGATTGAGATGAGATCTCGGGCAGGAATTCTTTGCTGTGAGGATGGTGAGACCCTGGAACAGGCTGCCCAGAGAAGCTGCGGCTGCCCCATCCCTGGGGAGGTTCAAGGCCAGGTTGGATGCAACCTGGTCTGGTGGGAAGTGTCCCTGACTAGGGTGACACTGGGTGGTCTCTAAGGTCTCTTCCAACTCAACCAGTTCTATGATTCAGTGACTCACGCAGCATGGGCTTCATGATCTCCAGGGAGCCATCGTGGGGCTCAGGGACGATGCCCAGCAGTTCGCAGAGGAGGGCGTAGACATTGACGCTTTCGAAGGGCTCAACCACCAGCCCCTGCTTAAAGGCCGGTCCCACGGCACGGAAGATGGTTTTCATGTTCTCAGCCTGGTTGTCAAAACCGTGTTCCCCTTTATTGAACTGGACCTTGTATCTCTGAGAGGGTGAGAGAGGATGTGAGTGGCCAAACCCTTCAGCTTCCCCTGCCAGCAGGCACCAAAGCAGCTTGGTGTCAAATCTGCTGGGTGCCTGCATCTCTCCTGCATGTGGCTCTCACATGCCACGTTCTGCAGCCACAGGGTTTAACAGCCTGTTTGGTTTCTTTGAGTTTTTGGAGTTTATCTAATAGTGGTAACGTTTGCAGAAGCTGGAGGGTGCTGCCCAGACCCAGCTCTCAACCAATTACATCTTACGAGTTCCCTCCTCAGATGTCAGTGCTTCCAAATTTTGTGGTACCGAGGAGCTTCACAATGGGAAGCTGCCTGCTGGCCTTGATTTTGGGCCTTCCCTTAGTGCCAGGCCAGGAGGGGACCCTGCAACTGCTATTCTCTTAGTGTGAGTCCTGATCCCAGACCGTTTTCTGGACAGCAGAGAAGGTCTTTTACACAGAGCTGGAATTTCCGTGTATTTGTAGGGAGACTGGTCAACAGGAAGGTGTAAAGCTGAGTATGTACTGGGGTGCTGTGAGAAGGACAGGAGGAGAGGCAGATCCCCAAGGGACAGTAAGGTTTGTCTGTGCATACACCTTACCCCATGGATCACGTATCCTGGGTCACTGTACAACACGAGCGGGGTGATCCGGGAATGGTTGGCGTAGTGGAATCTCCTCGGAAACTCTTCTTTCTTGTAGATGTGTAATTTTGGGTGGGCATTCTTCAGGACCGAATACACATGCTCTAATTTCCCCTCTTTTGGCAGCAGTAGTCCATTTGGTCCGTAATCTAAGAGTTCGAACTGGATGTCTTTGAAGGAGAAGTTGCTTATTGCCCCGATGTGGATCTCGTCGGTCTTTATGACAGTCTCCATGCCGTGGTCAGATGTGATGATGAGATTGAGGTTGGACTCCAGACCACTTTTCTGGATGCTCTGCCTCAAGTAACCAACAGTTCTGTCCACCTGCTTGATCATATTTTTCCTCTGTGTGGATTCAGGGCCGTACTTGTGTCCTACCGAGTCGGGCTCGCCGAAGTAGAGGGCGATGAAGTCGAGGTTGTTCACCGTGAACCATTCCATGACGGTGTCGATGTTGTTTCTCCAGTTGGTTTCATTGCTGTAGTTGAACACGGGAGGCTCCACCAACTTCATATTCACTTCTTCCCCCTGATACTTTGCTTTTCCTCCAGGGAAGTAGATAGAGCCTGTCTTTAAACCCTGTTAGTGAAGACATTGCATAAACTCACCTGAACTCGCTCTGCAGCATCTCTCCATCTGTAGGTGCAACCTCCTGTTAACGCGGCTAGTTCCTTCAGACCCCTAATGTCTACCTCTGCCTCTAATGAGGTTTTCTGCTCATTGCAAATTAAAAGTGATTAATTGAAAGCACTGTCCTTCCCAGAACTCCTGCATGTTGGTTTCCTCACTGTATTAGTAACAATAGTTGTAACTTTGGGAAGAGTGAGCTGTTTGTACCTTGCGTGGACCCTCTGACTCTTGACCATCAAGACATTGAGGTGGGTTTTACTGCAATCATTTCAGCACTCACCCTGAAGTCAGTGGGGTCGGTTTGGCAGGTAAACACAGGCAGAGGCACACATTTGGGGCCAGCTCTCAGATCCCCTCTCAAAGCCAGATCCAAAACCTACTGGGCTCTAGGAAAGCCTTGCTGCAGTCCCCAGGGAAGAGGGGACCAGCCCTTGATGCTGCCACCCAAAAGGTTCTGGTGAGGCTGCGGGAATGTGCGTGTTTGTGCCTTGGAGCGTATGAAACCCCTGGGCTCGTGATGCTCCCTAAGGAACTGGGTAAAGATTTCTTTGAACAGGAAAAGGATAACCTGTTCTATTAATGTCTTAATAAAGCTGAAATGCATCTATTATTTTTTGCTATTTTTAATAGAACGATCATAATTATTCCTGCCCATATCTGGGGATTTCAAAATTTATTTTTTTTTTTTAATCCTTTTTTTTTTGCTGGTCTAATTGGGCTGCCGTGTGCAGTGGGGATGTTAGCTCATGGCCACTAGAGATCGTGGCTTGCCTGTAGCTTTTATGGCAGGCTGGCAGGCAGGGGCTGCCTGTGCAGGGTATGAGGAGGGGGCTGCACTCGCCTGTCTCTGGGCGGTGATCCAGATGGGCAGGCTGCCGTTGTCCCACCAGCTGTCCACTCCTTGCGTGCTGTAGTAGGGCAGCTTCACACCCGTGCTGGTGTTGAACCACATGTTGTGAATCACCCCGTGGTTCTCCAGGTACTTCCCTGCCAGGAGAGATGGAGGAAGAGGTAGGGGTGAGCCAGGCTGCAGTTGAGGGGTGCTGGGCATCAGAGTTTCTGCCCCTTTACCCCATCCCAGCTCTCCCTTTGCCCCTGATTTGCTCCCCTCTCATGGTTGTGGACAAAGTGGGGTTCCCCAGGCAGGGAGTGAGATGCTGGGGGATCCCTGCTCCTCACCTGGACCCTGGCCTGGGGCACCCTCACCTCCTGCCCTTCTCCTGCCTTTCACTGATGGCTTTGGTGCTTGGCTTTCTCTGTTCCCAGCCCCTGAGGTCAGCATGTGGCAGAGATTCCCATTAGAAATGAAAGACTTGCACTTTCTACTCTTACCTTTCATGCTATTTTTATTATTCTAGTCCTGAAGATCCCGCAGCTACTTCTGCACGATATCCCTGTCTTCCCTTGCATCGACAATACCCCCCTGCCTTTTCTCATCAGCAGATTTCATTAGCATGTTCCACTCTTTTATGCCAAGGTTATTAATTAAAACCTTAAATAAGATGGGCTCCAAAATCGATTCTTCAGGAATTCCCCTGTTGCCCTCCCTCCAGCTTGACAGCCTCCCCTCAGCATCACCTGCTCTCCTCTTCCCCGTGGCCCGTTCCTTCCCCACATTACAGGGTTTGTACTAATCTTCATCTTAACTAATGATTTCCCGTGTGGCACTGTATCAAGTACATTACAGAAGTCCAGAAAGATTAAATTTAGTGCATCTCCCTTGTTAAATAAAAAAAAAAAATCAAAAAAAATCATTTATCTTACGGAAGGAGGCTATCGGGCTGGGCTGCTGCTATTTACCTTTGATACATACAGACTCAGTTCTCTCCCTTTCTCCAGCTATTGCCTCGTCTCTCCCTGACTGAGGAGTCCAGATTAGGAGGATATTGTATGGAAGATTATTTTGTGTTTGTGCCTTTGTAATTCTATTTGTGTGTTTGCGACGTTGACGTTGTGTTATACTCAAATATGTACACAGCTTAGAGGCTATCGATATCTGGCACCTATATACTGTAAATAAGGCAGGGAAGCTAATAAAGCAAAAGGAGGACACTGCAGCAAGATGCTAATTTGTCAGTTTATCACTAGCAAATAAAGTAAATGAAGCCTTAGGCTGCATGAACTGGGCTTTAATCTTTGTTTTGTGACTACAATAGGTAGGGGGGCGTAAGTAAACTTAAACTCCTGTAACAAAAGAGAAGGAAAAGTCTCAAGGCAAGGACAAAAAAGGTGCCTGGAGGCTGCCAGGGAGCGAGCAGGACTGGGTGAGCAGAGGTGCCATGAGGAGATCAGGCCACCTACAGAGACTACGAATCCAGAGCCAAGCTCCAGTTGCAGGTTGCGTGCTTCAGGAATAACTGTATTCAAGAGTTGATCTGGTCTGTTATTAAAGCGGAAAACAAGAGATAACAGGCACAAACTTGACCATAAGAAGTTCCATCTGAAGATGAGGAGGAGCTTCTTGACTTTGAGGGTGTCAGAGCCCTGGCAGAGGCTGCCCAGAGAGATGGTGGAGTCTCCTTCTCTGGAGCCATTCAAACCCTGCCTGGACACGTTCCTGTGGGACCTGCTCTGGGTGGACCTGCTCTGGCAGGGTGTTGGAGGAGATGATCTCCAGAGGTCCCTTCCAACCCCATAGGGTTCTGTGATTCCATGACACCAGGTGCTATTTACCTTTGATAAAAGCAGGCTCAGTTCTACCACTTTCTGCAGCTATCTCCTTGTCTCTCACTCTGTTTCCGAAATACAGCTATTCCAAAGCTTTGCCTGCTGATTTAGTTTCCTTGACTGATGCATAACCCCTAAATTTGTCCTTCTCCAGCCTGCACCCAGGCTCGGGGTTGGTGGGGACTCACCGGTCAGCAGCGTGAAGTGGCAGGGGCTGGTGATGGTGATGAAGGCAGGAGTCATGTACCGTGCCTTCACCCCCTCTGCAGCCATAGCATCAAGGTTGGGGGTGTCCACATCCTGGTCGTAGTTCCACCGAAAGCCATCGAAGGACACCAGGAGGACTTTGTTGCGGTTGGATACCGGCTGCACAGGGATGCAGCTCGCTAAGGAGAGGGCAGCAAATATGAACCCCAGAGAAGCAAACATCTTCATGCCTTTGAACTGGAATAGACCAGACACCCAGAAAGCTCCCATTAATACGTGCAGGGTGGGACTAAGTTCGGTTTTTATCTAATCTTGTAGTTGCTGATGGGGTGCAGGGCTTCAGCCAGCAGTTTGTATCAGAATGAGCCTGTGTTTTTGTGTCCAATTAAAATATCTTAGCCTAGATGTCCTTCCAGGACAAACACCAGTCACTGCCTCTTCCACTAGTGGCGATGGGGGCTTATTTAGCACTCATGAATGGGAGGAACAGCTCCTGTGGCAGGAGCTGCCTTCAGTCAGCCCGAGTGAGACTTGTCCCACCACCACCCTGTACCCCAGCCACCACCCTTCCTCCCTGTGCCAGGTCCCTGCAGCCCCTTCAGTGTCCTTTCCACTCTCCTGGATTTTGGGGCTCTGCTCTTTGACCAGTAGTTCAGCTTCAAAAGCCAACTTGCCCCCTCCCAGGGCTGCTCATCCACCATGAGAGAGGTGTTCAGAAGCTCAGGAAGGAGCTCAGAAGTCCTCTATTGTGGCTTGGAGGTCCTTGAGTCTGGCTATGTGGAGCTACCTGCTGGGGAAGGAGGCTCTTTCCCGGACCCTGGCTGTGCAGAGATACTCCAGAGTGTGAGCCTGGCTCTGAAGTCCCCGTGTCCCCTCAGCCCAGCTCCTGCTGCTCAGGCTCTGCTGCTCACCAGGGGTGACCCTCATCTGCTCGTGCGCTGCTGAGCTTCGCTATGTCAGCGCCCCATTTTATCAATATCTGCTGGTTTTATGACTTCTCTGGAGTTTAATCATTGCTGACAGCTCATTTCTCAGCAAAACTCAGTTTCAGGCTTCTGTAGACTCATGTAACAGAGGCTGCTTTGGTTCCCCAGGGCCTGAACTCTCAACCTTTGTGTCTTTGCTGATGTCCCTCTGCTCGAGTTCCAGGTATATTCCTTGGTGCTTTGCTTTCTAACTGCCCAGCCATCCCCCTCCCATGCTGGGCAGAGCTGTCTCCACCGTCTTCCCCAGCCCTATCTGGGGTCATTCCTTGGCATTTCTCCCGCAAGGGTGAGCTGGGCAGACAGGTCTCACACATGTCATGGTTTGTCTTTCCTGGCCCATGGCAGTCTCCATGTGGACCTGAGAATCCCTGAGTATTCCCGTCTGGACCGATTCCTCAGGGTGCATCGATGTCTCAGTCGCCTCCTCCTCTGTGCTCGTGTTTCCCTGGTGTGATGTGGGATAATCGTGCAAAGACACTATGAGAGGTTGGAGTGATCCCAGCAGGGACCTCAGGGCTGACACGTGCCAAGGGGACAGCCTGGGGTGCATCATTTGCAGATGCTGGGAATGAGCCTGAGCTGTGTTGGAACCTGCTCCAAGCCCTGAGCCAGCCCCTCCTCCTGCTAACAGAGAGCAACAGGGGTGTGTTGTTCTGAGAGCACCCCAAGGGGAAATCCCTTTGCTGGGAGATGAGGTTTTGGGGCTCTGCTGGGCTCTACTGGGCTCTACTGGGTGCTGTGAAGTCAGAAGTTGCTGGTGTGACCCTGGGAGAGGAGCTGCTGGCCGATCAACCAGCTCTAACAGCCCCGGCGCCGCGGTGCACTCAAGGAACTATTCTGTTATCAGCATTTGCTGCCCTGGGTCTGTTATTGTCCTTTCAGCAAGGAGAGAGGGACCTGACAGGCACGGAGGGTTTAAAGGGCTCCTGTGATAAAGATATTATCGTGTACCAAGCTCAGGGAAATTCCTAAATATTCAGCGTATTGTTCTGGGGTGGGTCAGCAAGTCCCTGTGCCGTTGCTAACAGCACAAGGGAGAGCCCCGATAAGTTATCGTGCTCATCAGCTCTGCTGGGAGGGAAAAGGCTGGAGAGAAGGAAGAGGCTGGCACGGAAGGAAGCACAGCTCTAATCTCAGAGGAATATTTAATAACAGGAGTGTTTCAAGGCACATCTTGATATTAAGTATCTGGGGAGCATGAGGCAGAGATAAAGAACATCACCTTTGGCCGCCCTGCCTGGGGACACTGTCGATCTCAGTTAAAAAGGCTGATGCTGTTGATCTTGCTCTAACAGCACTCCAGATGCTCATCCTACCCAGCAGATGGGTCTGAGGGGCTGGAGATGCTGTGGGGCAGCAGTGACCCTGCTCAGCACCCTTTGGACCACAGACCCTTTGCTGGTGGTGCTGATCCTGCACCGCTGGAAGCAATTGTGAGAACACGCAAGGAGCTGTGCTCTGACGATGCCAATCCCACCACCTAATTGGGGAAGAATGGTCCCTGCAAAGGCGTGTTGGGGCCAAGACTCTCCTTCCCACACTTGTGTGCCAATTAACTCAGTGAAGACAGATGAAAGGGCTAGGAAACAGAAATCACAAGCTTGAAGGAGTCATTTGCCAGTGGAACTGCCCTGTTTATCTGGAACAGGCTCCTCGGGGTCCCAGCCCTTGGGAAAAGCCCTGTGCTGAGCATCCCTTGAGTGAAATCACAGCTTCCCTGTGGTGTGTGAACACGTGTGAGCAGGAGTGGGCATCACGGGGCGGGTCTGTGCTGGGGGGTGCAGGTCGGTCAGGCAAGGGCCAGGTGGTTTTCATTCTTTATATATATATATATTTCTTTTTTTGGTGTTTTTAAATGGAAAAATCAAACTGCAGACTTCTCAGAGGTGCCATGAATTTCAGTCAGGAATGTCAGACTTTGTCCCACCCGAAGAGTCACTCAGCTCTGTGGGGATCCGTTACCAGCGTGGCCCCAGCTACTCCCCGGGGATGGATTGAGGAGTGGGCAGAGCTACACAGGTGACACTGATTTCCTGCAGGGAGGGGGCTTGGTGACCCTTTATAAAAGCCCTCCACACCCTTAAGAGCTCTTTCGGTGCTGTGTGGCCTCAGCACAGAGAGAGGAAGCCTGGGGAGCTGGAAGGACAGCAGAGACCCAGAGCTGAGCCACTTGAGGTGAGGCAGGATGTGGGTGGGTAAGGAGGATGGCTGCTTCCCCAAGGGAAAGGCTGAGCCAACCTTCCTGGCGTGCTGGGGGGTGGAATCGCTGCAAGCTGGGAATGGTGCAGTTGGAGATCATGTAGAGGATGAGCTGATGGAAAGCAAGAAGGTGTTTTCTTCTTGCTCACCTTGCTGTCCTGCCTGGAGATGTTCTGCTCTGTCCCAGTGGTTAAGGTGTTGCACGTGCAGTCCTTGGAAAGAGGGTGAAGGAATGAAAGAAAAAAGGAGAAGGTGGCCAGGAGAGGGAGGAGAGAATTGGACAAAGCAGTTGGAGGTGCTCTGGTTTGCTCTTTACACCAAGCCTGCCTCCTTTATCAGTTCAGTGCAGCTCCCACAGGGGGTGAATGTCTACAGTGGGATGGAGAAGGTCACTGGCCTCGCTGAAATACCTGGTGTCAGATCCTGTGGTCAAAGTGGTGATGCTGGTCTGGTGAGAAGAGCTGGGAGCTCTGCAGCTGAGTGGGTCTGGGAGGATTGTGATGGGAGACACCTGGAGCTACTGTGTGTTGGAGGGGACTTGTGGAATCTGCTGGGGACTGGATGCACCTGGGAGAGCTGGGTGGAGCTGATGGTGTGGAATGGACCCATCTCTGCTCCCTGTAGGTTGGTCTCGGAGGGTCAACATCCTGCTCTGCTCTGCCCTGTTGAAGCTGCATCTGGAGTACTGGGTCCAGTTCTGGACTCCCCAGTTCAAAATGGACAGGGAGCTACTGGAAAAAACCCAGCAGAGACTATGAAGGCGACCAGGGGGATGGTACATTTCTCTTATTAGGGTGCCAGAGCACCCTGGAACAGGCTGCCCAGGGAAGCGATGGAGTCTCTTCTGGAGGGACTCAGAACCCACCTGGATGCTATCCTGTCCTGCTTTGGCAGGGGGTTGGACAAGGTCATCTCCAGGGGCACCTTCTGACTCCGACCGGTCTGTGATCCTGTGAGAAGGGGTGAGGAGGTTGGAAAAGATGCGTTAGTTGCTGCAGGGCTCCTCAAACATCTGTAGGGGGTGTTTAGGGTCTTACCCCCATCAAACTGCTCCCCGGGGGAGCTGTGGTCCGTGGTGCCACCTCAGGTGTCATCACCGAGCTGTCCCTACTTGCCAGGGGGCTGGGGGACTGGCCCAGATACCACCATTCCCGGAGCCTGGGTAGGGTTTGGCTTCAGCCGCACATTTTGGGGGGGTTGTTCCCGGGACCCCCGGTGAGGACCCCCCCTCCACCGGGATCGGCCGCCAGGTGGCGCTGTTCAGCCACCGGCAGGGTCCGGGGAGGGGGCGCAGGAGCCCGGGGGGGATGTCCCCTCTGTCCCCACTCGGGACGCGGGGTGAGGGGTTCCCCCGGGAGACTGAGAGGCACCATCGGCGGATGCTGCGGTAATCCGGTATGGGGGGGGATGGCCAAGTTTCCCCCCACCCTCCCGGTAGCACCTGTGGGCCATGGGAGAGGAGGTGGGGACCTTCCCTGTGCTGTGTACCCCCGTCTGGGTGTCACCAGATTTTTCTGTTATTTATCAGTCGGGATGGGCAATGTGTCACCTGCCCCTTGAGATGCTGCTTGGAGCAACGCTGAGTGGCCACATTGGGTCTGGAGGAATGTGTGGGAGGGTTAGGAGAAATGTGAGGAGGGGGATGAGTTGGTGAAACCTGCCCACGGTCATTGTTTGGGTTCAGGATGGGGCAGGTGACAGCAGTGGGACCTCTCCCCCCACCCCATGCCTGGCTCACAGGGCAGCTGTCCCTGTTGGGCTGCAGGGTCTGGGCAAGGGGAGAGTGACAGGAGTGTGTCTTGCACAGCCCATGGTGATGGGATCCAGTGATGTGTGGGGACAGGGCATGTGTCCTGTGCTTCAGAAGGGCCAGGAGCAGCCTCCTGGGATCAGGGATATGATTTCAGCCCCGGTGGGAGAAGGGAGCCCACCCTGTGGGAGGGACCTCAGGGGACAGTCGTTTTTCTTCTTCTTTTCACAGGCACGTATTGAAACTCTGCCTGAAGCACAACCCCAGGCTCTGATGCTCTTGGGACATCACTAGCAGTGTGCCTGCTCCCTGAAGGCTCTCCTGCATGGAGACCAGTGCTTTCTCTCTGCTGGCTCAGCTCAGATCAAGTTCTGGCCATGAGATTTCAGCAGGAGTGGTCAGGGGAGCAGCAGTGGTCAGGACCCAGGGTGACAGCCTTGGAGGAAACGTGCAGGGAGCTGGAGAAGCTGGAGTTCAGTGCTGGGGTTTGATGGAGCCTGGGGCAGCAGTGTGGCAGGGTCTTGGTGCCAGGGCTGAGTCAGCTGTGGTGCTGTCGGGAGGTTGTCCCCACTTGCTGCTGGGGCTGTCTGCCTTCACCCCCCAAGCACTAAATCTGCTCATGGGTTGAAAATCAAGACTCTCCTGAGGAAGCCCTGTGTGTGTGGTGACTCAGATGAGTGCTGGCACCACCCAGACGGGCTCCAGGCACTGGGTCAAGGGGGGCACTGGGGCATCTCTCAAGGTTGGGGCTGGGGCAAGCCCTGACTCAGCAGCAGCTCTGTTTACCTGGGCTGGTGCAACACCTTCTTGGAAGGGTGACCTCCTTGCCCCATCTAGTTTGCACTTCTGTGTGGTGGCCCCTGGGGAGCAATCCAGCACAGCTCTGAAGGTGAGGAGAGGGCAAAGGGAAAAGAGCAGCGAGGAGAATCGTTCTGCAGCTAACCCTCCCCTGAGGAGGCAGCTTCAGTCAGGCAATGAATGAGGATTTGCGTGTCTGTGCTCTGGGTGATGTCCCCAGAATGCCCATAGTCCCCCTGTGCCCTCCTGGGCTTGGTCCCACAGCAGGGACCAGTATGTGAAGTTCTCTGCAGCCTTTGGTCTGTAGGAGAAAGACCCATGGCTGAAACCCTGGCTCTTGCTCTCTGTGGCCAAGTGATGCCTCTGGAGATGATGGGCTCAAGTCCCTTTTCTTCCCTGCCAGCACTGGTCCCATTCCCTCTCACACCCTTATCACTGTTCCTGAATACATGTGTCTGGTCCCAAGTCTGTGGTGCTTCCAGGGGCTCAGCACTGGGCTTCTCAGCAGGCCATGGCCTGGGCTCCCCTTTCTGCTCCCTGTTGAAGGTCTGAGCCCTGGGAGCAGAGCAGGGTGAGCTCTCTGTTGTGGTTGCAGCCTTGCTCTGCTCTCCACTCCGGACCCTTCCTCTGCTGCTCAGTTAAACCTGGTATCGACCACTCCATCAGAGCCGGGGGCTCTTTCTCAGCTTTCTTAGCTAATGGCTCTGTCTGCTTCCCATTGATCTTCAGCTGCAGAGCTCATTGATTAAGTACATTTCTTATTATACTTAATGGTGTTTTACTCCTTTCTGTGCTTTCCCTGTGCCAGATGCTCACCCTGTGCTTCTGCCTGCCGGGGGGGAGAATTCCTCTGGTCAGAGAAATGTCCCTCCTCTGCTGGCCCTGCTCTTCTCCCCTGGGTCACCACCCCTGCCCTTTCCCTCTGCATGCCTGGCTTTCCTTCTGCTTGCCTCTTCCTTCTGGATCAGAGTAATCCGTCTGACTTCTGTTGTCCCGTTCTTTGCCCCTTGGTCATGGTTGCAGCTCCCATGCCCTCCTTGCAGCTCTGACTTTCTCCCAAGCAAAGTGACAAGGCAGCCCCTTGGGACAACCCATCCTGTATCTCCGCACGGCTCCTGCTGCATCCCACAAATGCCTCTGCTGGGCTGCCAGGGACCTTTGCCCAAAACTCCTTTCCAAGGTGGTGGGGTGCTTTCCTCCCTCCAGCCAGGGCACGGTGTTCTCCGTTGCTTCCCCCCACAAACACCTTCACACTTGGCACGCATGGTATGTTGCCTCTCTCCGTGCCTCACCTCCTTTCAACTCTCTTGCATGCATCATTCAGAAGCCGTAACATTATTGGGCATAAAATATTTACTTAACTGAGCTTTTTGCAAATATTCCCCTCCATTATTTTTCCTCCTTTTGGGAGCAGACACTGCTTCTCCTGTGCTCTCAAATGGCTTCTCTTAAATAATACAACAAGAACATATGAACACCCAGTAGCCTTTTTCTTTCTCCTGAAATACCCATAAATATAACGGTGTCACCAATCCATTACAGCTACACCGGGCCCACGGCTCGGGAACACCCAGCAGCACGGCCCAGCCTGCGTCATCTCCTCGCTACTGGAAGAGGGACAGACAGGGAAAGTACTTGGGGAGGGAGCGTAAATACATGAGAAGATCTGACATGATGCAGAGTATTAATATTAATTAAGAAATGTTCCTTTCAGGAGGGATGTCTGAAGCTTAGCAGAGGGAGTGCAGGACTGAGCACTCCCAGTCTGGCCCCAGCTAGGATGCTCAGAACAGAATTCCCTGCAGCAGCTAAATGGCTTGTTCCTGGGAGGCCAACCTGAGGTCTGGGGATGCTGAGGGACACTTCCCAGTGCCAGCAGTGGGGCAGGTAGCCCTCAGCTGCCCTGAAAGAACAGGATAAAGTACTTCAGGAGCTTGAGAATGCCAGAGAGTGCGGCTGTTTTTCTCAGAAGTAGGTGTGCGAGGGGGATGGTGAGCATGTTCTCCCCATGTGTGAAGGCATCTGGTTGCACATCCACAGCTTTCCCTGCCGTGGGCTGGTGCTTGGGTGATGGGTGGCTCTTCCCACAGAGGGTGCCATGGGATGACTTGTGTCAGGGGCCTGGCTGTGGGCTGTGCTCCATCTAGGATGTGCTGCACCCAACGTGGGGCTTTTTGGATGTGGGGGTCCTGGGTCTCACCGTGGGAGTCTGTCTCCTGCCTATGGAGTGGCTGTGCCCAGACAGGGGCTCTGGATTCCAGCTATGGGATGGTCATGCCCTTGCTGGACAGGTATGGCTCCTGGCCATGGGGTGACCATGCCCNGCTGTGCTCCATCTAGGATGTGCTGCACCCCACGTGGGGCTTTTTGGATGTGGGGGTCCTGGGTCTCACCGTGGGAGTCTGTCTCCTGCCTATGGAGTGGCTGTGCCCAGAGGGGACAGACGATGTCTGGTGGTGGGGTGATCATTCCCAGATGGGTGTCTGCTCTTTGGGGGTGGCCCTATGCGGGGGCTCTGACTCTGGGCTGGGGGATTGATGTGCCCAGATGAGAGCATAGCCGTGGAGTGGCTGTGCCCAGAGGGGTG
>VXBW01005039.1:4419-24370 GCA_013400375.1 Thinocorus orbignyianus | reverse complement strand
CGCCCGAGGCCGCTGCGCGCTCCCGCCGCCCGTTGCGCGCTCCCGACGTTACACCCCGTTCTATCACTGTGTACCCAGAGGCTTGAACCCTCCCTTAAACCAACCCCCTCAAAAAAGGAAAGGAAGTTATGGGGGGCAGGCGAAGTGGCCTCCCAAAGTCCTGTCCCTGCTGGAAAGGCTTGGCTGATCTCTGCAGTTCTGGCCAAATGTTCATGGGATGCTTGGGTTTTGGTTTTTGGTTTTTTTTCATCTATGGGAAGGTGTAAAGTCATCTCAGAAGGACAAAAATTCAAATGGCAGGGAAAAGCCACGTAGAGAACGCCACTGCAGTAAGGAAAAAAAAATATAATCAAAGAACCCTGATCTTTATATGTGTGTCGTCATTGTCCTTGTGTGATCCGAGCCTCTGGGATCTCACTGCCTGTAAGGAAACAAGTAGTTAAATCACATGTGTTGGGAGGAGGACATGGGGTTATACCTTAAATCATCCCCCTCACCCAGGAGAGCTGGACTAGGGAGCTGGGAACTGAATATCCTGCCTGTCTGCACCAGTCTCGTTCACTGGTTGCTATCAGTGGTAGTTGGGATAGTTTAAATCTAAAGCTGACGGGGCAGGGTTGTGGGAGAATGTCCCAGCGTGAGTGCCTGGGTGGCAAAATGGCAGATGAATGTTGCCGAGTCCAAGTAATACAGATGAGAACACATCCTTGACTACAAACCCACAAAGCTGCCCTTTAATTTAATATTTCCGACTCAAGAAGAGAGACCTCGCAGTCGCTGTGGGTAGTTCTATGAAAATGTCATCTCGATGTCCCGCGTCAGTCAAATAAGGAAAATTGCTTGTTAGTAGTTATTAGGAATGAGACTGAAAACAAACCAGGCAGCAGCGTTGTGCCAAGGTATAATGTGCTGTGTCGCAGTGCAAATGCTGTGTGCGGGTTGGGTTGCCCAAGCACAAAAAGGAGGTAGTTGAACTAGAAGGGTAAAGAAAAGGATGACAGGGCTGATCAAAGGCACGGAGCAGCTTCTGCGTGAGAAGAGACTAATAAATTAGGACTCTCTTGGTAAGAAGAGAGACAATAGAGGTGATGCAGGATGGAGTTCTGTAAATTCAGGGATGGTATAAAGGTGAGTAATAGGAAGTGGATATTCCCTATTTCTCATAAATAGGTGGCATAAAATGAAACAATTGGGCAACAGGTTTAAAACATCAATGAGGAAAAGGATTTTCTTGTCTTCGTGCAGTGCTTAATTATGGTGAGGAACTCTGCACCACAGGGCGGTTTGGGGACCCACAGCCCCTGGTTCAGAGAGCAATTAGGTGACCCTGTGGAAGATGGGTGCCCCAGCAGCTACTGAGTGTGGTGATGGAGGTGCAAGACCTGGCACAAGGAGGGTTTTGCTGTTGATGGTGAGGTAGGGTGGTGAGAGGAGGCTGCAGGTTGTGGGGAGACCTGAAACCAACCTGGCCTCCCCTTTCTCTGCCAGGGTGGAAGGGTTGGACACGGGGGCTTGGTACAGCCCCAGGGGCAGTGGGGAGGAGCTGGGGAGTGGAGATGGAGCCTGAAGCAGCTCTGAGCTGTGATGTGTGGCCAAGATCAGGCTGTGGAGCAGCTCAGCACATGCAGCTGTTGCTGTTCTGTCATTCCCTCTCCTGCAGTGACCTGCTGTGACTGTCCCTGGCCCTGCCCGGAGCTCAGCTGGCCGTGGTGTCAGCGAGCCCTGGCTTGGGACATGCCTTTGTGTCACCAAGGACTGTTTAAGTGTTTCCCTGTTACAGCCAAGCGACCAGACCTTTCCCTGTAATGCCGGCAAATCCCTGTTCCTGAGGAGCCGTTAATTGATTTCCCTTTTCATCGTGCCTCCCCTGCCCATGGCTGTGCTGACACCCACCTGCCTGCGCTCTCCCTGCCTGCGCTCCCAGTCACTGCCTGCGACAGCCAGATCCTGAAATTATTGATAAACACTCACTGGGGCTGGAGCCTGGGAAATTGCCAGCAACCCCAGCGGGTTTCTCTCTTGCCAGCATCATTTTTCTTGATGACAGCATGTTCTGAAGTTTGTCAGGAGGGGGGGCAGGGCCGGGCCTCTTGGTAACTTTTTTTTTTGGGTGTTATGCATCAGTTGTTTTAAAAGATCCCTGTGTGAAAGGAGAAAGGAGAGGCTCAGGAGCAAGAGCCTGCAGTTATCTCTGCCCTCCAGCTTGTCTCCAGGGAGTGCTGGGCTGGATTCTTCTCTGAGCTTGGCTGTTGTCCCCCTTCATGTGTCAGCCCCTCTCTGCTGTCCCACTGAGGACTTCTTCATCTCAACATGATAGATCCATGATTCTTCCTCCAAACCCTCTGTCCTTGTGGACAGTTACCCCCTGTGATGGCACACACACGGGCAAGGACACTGGGCCACCACCTGAGCAGGAGAAGGAGCCGGTGTGGGCACAGAGACTGGTGCAGGACATCCCTCTGCCCAGCCAGGACAGTCCTTGTCACCGCTGAGCCTGGCTGTGGGAAGGGCTGGTTCTGGCTGGCATCCTGCCTTTCCCAGAGGGCAAAAAATCCACTCCCACCCCTCCCGTGGGCAGTCCCTACCAGACCCGTGCAGTTTGGCCCCGGCGGTGCTCTGTGTCCCGGCTTACGCAGCGCATACAAATGTGTTTGCGCTGGGTCTCTGGCTGCTGCTCTTCCTGGAGCTCGCAGCATTTTTCTCTCTGCTAGGTCTGCTAATTAGAGGGAGGTTGTGGATCAGGAACAGAGGGAAATGTCCTTCTGTGGTTCTGGCACTAGAAATAATTGAGCCATTTTTCACCTATGGCCAATCTAATTCTGTCCACATCTTGATTTTTCTCTTAATAGCTTGGGGATAGTGTTGGCAGCCGTGGGATTCACAGCCATGTCCAAAGCTTTTCAGTAATCGCCTAGATTTTGTGCTCTCTCGCTAACTGGTTGCTGGTGGTTTCTTAGTTTTTGCTTAAGCTCCTCCGGGGATGGGAAAGGAGCTAATTTTAAGCCAAGCTGAGTTTGCTTTTGAACCGATATTCCTCAGTCGCTCTCCTAGGGCAGCGGTGCAGGACGGTGCAGCTGGTGTGGCTCCTCTGCAACCAGCAGCCACGTATCCCCAGAGCCATCACTCAGGCCTGGTTCCTGTCCCTTTCCTGCCCTGCCATGGCAGCAGACCCTTCCTTTGTCTGGGAAGGGTCTCCCTTCACACTAGGGTCCCCCGACTTCCCCTCGGCTCACAGGGCACATCCCATGGTGGGTGATGATGGGCAGTGGCTCCTCGGGCCACCAGCCATGGGGTGGGAAGTTGAGTAGCTCCTTGGGCTACCAACCAACTGGGGATCAGCCCTGGGGAGCTGTGTGGGCAGGGGTTGTGGGAAGCAGGGCTCCTCCCAGCTGGCTTGGGGTGCAGGAGCAGCAGCAACCAGAGCACTGGGCATTGTTGCCTGCTTGGGGTGGCTTCTCGGCAGCGGCTGCTCTCGCTCTGTGCCAAACGAGCGTGTTCCTGCACACCCCATTGCTCCCGAACCAGCAAACACCCCATTACAGTTGTCATGGAAATTAGAATCTGTGTCTGCTTGAGTTTCCTCAGTGCAGGGCTCCGTGTTCTCAGTGGTTTGTACACCAGAGAGCCTCTCGCTGGTGCCGGAGAAGCTCTGGTGAGGTGGTCAGGGCCCTGTGGGCACCCCCCACACCCCCCACTGTGCTGCAGTTTGACATGTCAACCACCAGCCAGCCCAGGCAAGTGAAGATGCTCAAGGCAAACTGAAAGGTGTGATTTATTAGTGCTGGTCCCCAGAGGCTCAGGACCTGTCAGGCACCAAAAAATCCCATACATCAAGGGGGGAAGCTGCTGCCTCCCTCCTTTTTCTTGGTATTTTTGGGCCAGTTTATTTTTCTGGGAGGGCCAAAGTGCTGTAAGGCAAATGTTGGGGCAGGAGATGGGGCAGTAGTGGGGGAGCTGGCCCTGGGCTGTGGGGGTTGATGGATGCAGCTCACCTTTTTGTGCCTGATGGAAATCTCTTCCTTCTCCCACACACTTGGAAGTGGGGAGGTTGTGGTGTGTGTGAGGAGATCTCCAGCCTTGGCACAAGCGAAGAGGTTCCAACATCCTCCCCAGCTTCACCCTGTCCTCCACGTTTCTCCCTCTGCCTGCACATGTGTGCATGCATCTGTGTGCAGATTTGATTGTTTTCTTCTTTATAACGTTTTCTTTTTTCCAATGTTTATGGGCCATGGGATTGGAAGTGAAGCATCTACTTAATTGCTGTCAGGCAAGGAAACGGGTTATAAAGTTGCCAAGGGAAAAAAAATAGATCAGAGCAGGGTAAATGCAGGGGAGAAAGGCTGATGTGAAGAGGAGGGAGAGGAAGACTGGGGATGTGATGAGATGTAAGGGGGGGAAAGAAGAGTGGAGGGATCAGCAGGCAGCCAAGGGAGCTGGCACTGGCAGGGATGTGGGAGATATTCCCTGCCTCAAACTCAAATGACATCTTCTGTGCCGGGCACCTTTGTTGGCACTGAGAGGTGAAACCTGTCTCAGAAGGGAAGGGTCTATGTCAGAAACACTCCAGGGGTGGGGTATCTCCTCCTGGTGGTGCCCTGCTCCCTTGGAACACCTCAGTTCTACTAATCTGGTGTTTCCAGACATGTCCTGACACCATAGAGTGCACAGCAGTGAGGAATGGCTGAGTGCGAGGCCATGCAGGGCTGTGCCAGGGCATGAGCTGACCTGGCCACCGTCCCTCAGGATGGTGACATTCATCTCCCTCATCTCATGCTGCGAGAGGGGCTGCAGATACCCCAGAAGGGAAATCTGGAAGAAGGGATCCTTCCCCATCCTCCCTCCCATCTCCACCTCCCCATCCTCCCCATCGCCGGAGCCTCCCGGCTGCTGCCGCTCCAGTTCCAGGCTCTGAGCTTGGCAACTCTCTTCATCTGCATCACTTTCTTGTTTCCTTCATTATTCCCCCCAGTCTAACCCTCCACCATGTCATCTTCATTGCACGGCTCCTCCCTCTCCCCGTTCACCACATTACTGCAGCAAGGACTCACTTTCCCATCTTTTAGTCTCAGTGCCATACATAAAAGCGCTCTGATGGCCATGGCGTGATAGCAAAGACAGAACTTAATTTCACAGCATTTTCATATAATACTCCATAAAACTGAACAAATTTGCTGGAGTCCAAATCCATCTCATTATGCGGAGTCATTGAAAGGGAGGCTTTTACATTCTGGGACTCAGTGCTCAACCAGGGGATGGTACAGAGGAAGAGGAAAATAATTAATTAGGTGCTGCTCTGGATCTTTGATCCTGCATCGCAAGGCACATTAAATAAAATGCCTGGCTCATGAATAAATGCTGCACGGAGCCCTGTTTTTCTGACCCCACTCAGAACGTTTTCAGCAAGTCTTAAGTGTGTGTGTGTGGAGATGCTGGGTCTGAGGCTGTGCCTCAGGAGCAGGGCAGGGAGAAGGGATGGGGATGGAGCAGGACAGGGAGGATGGGATGGGGATGAGGAGGGACCAGGCCAGGACATCTCCCCAGGGGCCGGAGCAGTAGGCTGCAGAGATGACCCCACTAGCATGGTTACTGGCACAGTGCTGGGGGTTGGGGTGGGATGAAGGAGCACCCAGCTTCCCTGCAGCTCTGCTGAGGTCCCTGCAATCTCCATTGCTCCCAGAGGTCCTGCCCGGTCCTGCCCTGTCCTGCTAGGAGAGGTGTTGAGGCAAGGGGCTGTCCCTGCAGTAGTAGGGGAATGGCGTGGTGTGTCAGGGACCCTACATCCCTCTCCCCACATCTCTTACACTTCAATTTATTCTCTGTACTCAGCTGCAATCAGTCTCTTGATGTTTGTAGGTGAGCTTGAGATCCATGTGGGGTCTGTATTTTTTGAGCAATGCAATTTGTGAGATGCAAGGACCCAGGACCCAGCCCTTGAGGTGGTGAGTGGGCTGGAGGTGCACCAGGCGTGGGGGTCCCGGTGCAGAGGCTGTGCTCCAAGCCCCTGGCTGAGCTGGGAACGAGCCCTTGCATGCACTCACTGTGCTTTGCCTGGCAGGAAGGGCCAGAAGAGATGATGAGGCTGGGCAGGGTAGTAGGAAGCCTCAAAGCCTGGCTTTATTCACTGGCATCCCCCATTATCCTGGCCTGGGAACGAGCCCTGGCCATGGCTCCCGTGCCCGGATCAATGGGCAGTGCTGCTGCCCCGTGGCAGGGCAATGTGGTGCCCTCAGGGGCAGCCGTGGTGCTGGGCAGGTGGATTAAAAATGCACCAGCAAAGCAATCCTGCAGAGGAGAGAGCTTGCTTCACCTCGCGCTGTTAATTAATCTCCGAGCCAATGAGGATGCTCTCATCTGGTCTTTACTTAATCCATAACCCAGAAATCCTCGAATTATGTCATTTGTTCAATACAGATGAAATTAATTACTCTGGGAAATAAGCAACAAGTTGCATTGCTGATGCCCCCCCTTATCGCCTAATCAAATCTACAAAGTGCTTTCCCTGCAGCCGCAGTGGCAGCGGTGGGATTGCCTGCAGCAGGCATGAAATACTGAGCAGCAGCCGCGGTAAATCTGGCCACGGCGCTGGCTTTTACAGGAAAGTGATGGCTGAGAGAGGCCGTGGAGGCTCTGCAGGGCTGCAGGAACCGGGCAGCAAGGGCAGGGCTGCCACCGTGGAGCCTCCATCAAGGGCTTCACCACCCACCTCGTCCCCGTCGCTCCCTCCTGCGCCTCCCTTGTGTTTATTCCCTCTTTCTGGGGTTGTGGATGCAGCTTGCAGGGCTTCTTGGGGGATCTGGAGGGGTGCTCACACCCCTACAAGAGCCTGACACCTTTCTCTAGGGGTTCTGCAGGATGATTCCCTCCACCTGGTGACTTTGAGGAGGTGAGGGGAAGGTCCTCATCGGGATAGATCAGAAGAGCTGGGTACAGGATAACAGCTGTTTATCCTTTATCAGAGTTATTGCGGGGAGGGAGAGCTGGGATCTGAGAGGCAAAGGCTGCGGCAGGGGTGGGAGAGCCATGTCCCCAGGGCAGGGACTTTGCACTTGCAGGTTTCCCTCCTCTTCTGCTGCTCCTGAGCTCAGTTTTTTTTAATTCCCTGCTTGAAAACCTCAGTAGACCATAAAGTGCTCGAGCGAGCCGCAGAAGCCATCGGCTTTTTGCCCTCTCGCCCACTGTGGCACCGGCAGAGAAACACCCCAATGCCACAACTGCCCTGATGGGGAACCCTGGCATGGCAGGAACCTCACCCCACATCAGCCATTGCCTATGTCCCCGACACCTCCAAATTGTCCTGCCCTGAGAGAGGGCTGCAGCCTGGAAATGAGCCTGTCCTTCCCTGCTGCTCCTGAGCTTTTCTCCCCTGCGCAGGGAAAACCAGGAAAACCCTCAGAGGGTTTTGCCGGTGTCTGTTAGGGGGGAGCCCGCGTGCTCCAGCACAGCCAGAGATCTTGTTGAGAGCACTAAAGATGATTCCCCAAAGGCATAAGAGCAAAATATGCAGCCCAGGCGTGCTGCTGCCTCCACTGCTCGGCTGCGGATGCTGCTCTGGGATGGGATCTGGCAGCAGCTCCGGGGGTCAGCCCCAAAACAGCTTTAACGAGGGGAATGGGCTCTCACAGCAAGACGAGGGACACCCCCTTTTCTGGGGGTCCCCAGAGAGGTGGCGGGGCAACCCCAGCCCTTGAGCTGGGCTGTTTTTTTTCAGTGGGTCATTTTTCTGGAGGGAAGAATTTCCTGGAAGCAGTTAAGGCAGGTACCAGTTTACACGCGACTAACACGTTAAGAGCTGTTGTAACAAAAAAATCCATACTGGTTGTTTGCTAAAATGGCAGTAATGAATTGAAAAATATGACAAGCTGATTGAGGCAGCTCTTCCAAGGCATGTCGGGGCCCTCAGCCTGGCTCTTGAGCTCGCCTGGGTCACCAGACACAGTAAAATCTATTCGGAGAAGATATAAATGTAATTTCTTTTCTGCCCTATCAATTTAAATAAATTAACTATTAGATTAGCTGCACTTAAAACAAAACAAGAAATCAATCCCGCCAGCCTCGGCTGCTATTAAACTATGTTTTGCACCACTAAACCTGTAATTGCCAAAGGTCCCCGTGAAAGGGGAGCAGCCTGGTTGTGAGGTGGTGCTGGGGGGCTCTTCTGCCCCTGTCCCAGCAGCAGAGCCTGAGATAATTCCTGGCTGAGCTCCCTCCAGTGCTTGGGCTCAGCTGGGCAGCCCAGTCCCAAACTGGGAGGTGCTGAAGGTCAAGGCTGGCTGTTGGGGTCTCCCCCACATATCCCTGGGGATCACCACCTCCAAAGAGCTTAAAGCCCCAGGGCAGGGGAATGGTTTGATGTGTGATCGCATTGCACCCTCCACCCTGTGCTTGCTTCTCCCAGTGAGGGAGCAAAGCCAGAGCCCAGAGTGCTGCTGGGGTGCAGGCAGCACATTGGGCAGAGAGAGATGGAGGCAGGGGTGGAGGCAAGAGGTAGGGAATGAGGCAGGAGACAGCGATGTAGGCAAGGATGGAAGCAGGATGCAGGGATGCAGGCAGTGAATGAGGCAGGAGGCAGGGATGCAGGCAGGCATCCCCACGGGTAGCTGAGGAGGGTAGGAGTCCCTGGGAGGGAGGGCAGGTTTCCAAAGCAGCGTTTCAGACATGGCTGTTCCCTTTTTTTTTCTCTTTTCCTGCTGAAACTGTCGCTTTGTACAAACCTGCTCGAGCTCCTCAGATAAATTAGAGTCTAGGGGATTTTTTTTTTTCTCCCCTCTACATTTCATGCAGTTGCATAAGAGGGAAGAACAGAGGAGCCCAAGCAGCAGATTGCTTTGTAGAGCAGCATGAAACAGCCGCAGACAGAGCTGCTGTCTCCCTGTTGCTAACACATCTCGTGTTCAGCTGGAGGAAGCACAGGCGTGTGATGTGGGCACATCTGGGATCCTCTGGGCAAGCGTGGGCAGGACGGGGAGACCAGGGGTGTGTGGAGGGAGTTGGGGTTCTTCCCAGCTGTGGCTGGTCGTCTCCCAGCTGTGGCTGGTGTTCCCCAGCCTCCCAGTTAGCAGGATGGCCATTCCCAGCAGAGACAACCCCTGTCCCTTCAGGAGAAGGCTCTTGCCCACTGCTGCTGGGGTTCTCTGCCCCTTCTTCACCTTTCTCAGGGGGCTGGGAAGCCCTTTTGCAAAGAGACCCAAGAGGTCTCAGGATTCACCTGTGCAGAAGCCGGGGAAGCTGCTGGGGCTTCCCAGCGGGTGTCATTCCCGGAGAGAGGAGGAGGAGGAGGGTATCGGTATCCACTCAGCCGCCTCTCTCCCTGACCTAACCCCATCGATTTGTACCGATCTGAGGCTGATGAGCTGCGTGAAGCAATCGATGCACCTGCGGCTCTGCCCGTGGATGCAGGGAGGCAGAGCATGAGGGGCTGAGGTTTAACCCTTCCCGTCCCCCGCTGTGGGTCCCACCATCCCCAGGGCTCAGGGGTTCCTCCTCAGGTCCTGCTGGCCAGGCTGTGCTGTGTATCCTGCCTCTGCCAGGGGACAGATGGGTGGCTCCTGAGTCACTCTTCTCCCTCTGACCACGCATCCTGGGATGTCCCCCACCGAGCTGGTCCCACCACCACCTCTGCCTTTCATCTTCCTCAGGGATTCCTTGTGTGTGGGCAGCAGGACTGATGCCGCTGGGATTCTTGGGCAGCATCTTGATGCAATGAGTTCCCCAACCCTCTCCAGCCTTCCCCAAGGGGAGCCTGGTCCCTCTGCTGGGACTCTCCTACCATTTACAGCCTCCTTACACACACCTGAGTTATGGTTTTACCTTCCCATAAAACTCCAGAGAGGAGCCTGGGAAGAGCTGAAGAAGAAAGATAAAGGAGGGGGAAAAAAAAAAGACTCAGAAAGGCTCAAACTTGCAGAAGGGTGAAGAAATGAGGGAGGAGGGAGGGAAGGGGCTAGCACACCTGGGGGAGCGCTGGACTATAAGTGCTTTCAGAGCCCTCAGCCAGCTGTGATTTTTCTGAAGCAGAAGTAATGCAGGTAAATAGGATTATCTCACAGAGGGGAATGGCAAAATAATAAACATCTTTGGTAAATAATAAACGCCCCTATAAATGACCAGGGCTGGGGAAGTGCTAGGGTGTGGGGGGCAGCCCTCCCCACAGCTGGCACCGGGAGCAGAGCTGCATCCATGTGGGATCACCCATCACCTGAGGAGCCCCATCAGGACCCTGTGGAGTGGCCCCTGGCAAGTGGCAAAGCTGCTTTTTGGGACCTGACCCAATTTTGCAACTCCTCATAAGTGGCAAAGCGGGGGCTGTGTGGTCTGGTTCTTGGTGTGAACTCAATGTCCTGTGTGAAGAGCTTGGTGCTGGGGGGGACCCTGTGTGGGCAAAAGGGAGCAGGTCTCCAGCCTAGACCCCAGGAGGGGAGGTTGGGGACCAGCGTGGTATGCCGTGTCCTGCCAGCTGCCACCGAGGGCTTTACCTTCACCTGCCGAGGTGTTTTCTTCCTCCATCCCAGAGCCTGGGGTCCATCTGCCTCCCCCTAAGCTCGGTGTGATGGAGTCCTACTCATGGGGGGTGCAGGGTTGGGCTCAGCTGTGTCAGGAGTGGGGAGCAGTGATGGGGACCCCTCCACCAGGCAGGAGATAACAAACCAGGTCTCTGACTGGGAGAAATGGAGAGTGAAGCTGTGTCCGAGGGGGATGAGGCTGTTGCAGGAAGGGGGTAGTGCTGCCTGTCTGCTTCCCACACTCTCTGTGGCATCCTCACGGGGGTGAAGGCACAAGAATCCCCCCTGACTTCCTTACAGCAGCAAAGACTGAGTCTTCTCTAGCAGGGAAAAGCTCTTCAGCTGCTAGGATCTGATGGGAAAGATGGAAAAAAAAATTGGTCTCCTCCTCATCACTCACTGGGGACTCTATCAGACTTGCCACAATTAGGAAAATTCACATCGAAGGCTTCATTTGTAAAGGACCAAAATAAGAGAAAACGTTTGGCCCAGAGGGAAGCAGAGAAGGAATTTAAGCTGCTTCTCATCTTTCATCATTTGCCTTCTCCTGCTCCTATCTTGGCAGCCCCAGTATTTTGCTTTGTCTCCTTCAGGTGACTAATCATTAGACTAATTAGTTGCTAATCAATGTTTAATTAAAACTTAGCTGTTAATTACTGGAGGTGCTACTGTAGGTTGGATATGAAATGAAAATATTTTTAAGGGCAGTTCGTAAGAAGCTGGTCTCTGTCCCTTGGCTGGGGTCTCCTCTCCTGGGTCACTGCTGTCCCAGCTGGGGGCTGGGGATGTCCCCAAACACCCCACAGTGCCCACTGTGACCAGCTCCATCACTGGGGGTCAGGCTGTGGTACTTGGGGGGTAGCTCAGGAGCTTCCCTGATGCTTTCCCACAGAGCAGATGGGGAGGAAATATTCTACAGCAAGGGTGGTGAGACCCTGGCCCAGGTTGCCCAGAGCAGTGGTGGACACCCCATCACTGTAAACATCCCAGGCCAGGTTGGATGGGGCTCTGAGTAACTTGATGGAGTTAAAGGTGTCCCTTCCCACAGCAGGGGGTTGGACTAAATGGTCTTTCAAGGTCCCTTCTCTCCCAAACCATTCTGTGATTTGGGATGCTGATGAGTATCCAGCCACAAGCCAAGAGCACGGTGCAGCCACCGTTCCTGTGTCCCCTTGCCCAGCTTCTTTTTGGCCCCTTCAGCCTCTGTGGAAGCATGGGCTGGGTAGCAGAGCTTGTCTCCAGGGATGGAGGCTTCGTTCTGCACCTCTCACTGCCTGCAAGAGCCCGGAGGTTTTTCATGCACAATCCAGTGAAAAGAGCCCGTTAAATATTCCATCAGCGATGGATATGTGGGTCACCCAGGTGTTCTGCTGCCTCCAGGTACCAGCTCATTTCAGCCCTTGGTGGGGAGCCTGTGTCTGCTCATTAATTCTGCGACTGCTTCTCCCTCCCTGTGTCCTTCTGGAGTGGGGGCTGGGGGGGTGGTGAGCCTGGCCAGGAGCTGGGGGCTGGCCCTGTGGGGCTGAGGATGTGCAAACCTTGCAGGGGGTGGGGGAAGAATCTGCAGGGTTGGGGATACCAGGTCTCCTTCAAGGGTCCTGAACCTCTTACAGCTCCATAGGGTGGGCACCAGGGAGAGGGGGGCTGGGGGAGCACCTCAGGTAAGGACACAGAAGAGCTGTGGTCCCATCCTGGGAGCCCCCCCTCCTTGAGGATTGCATGGCTGGGTGGGGAACAGAGGTTTGCAGGTGCTGTACATATGCTAATGATGTGATTTACATTCTCCCTGCTCTTTAGATTCCTTATTTCACTTTACTTGCCGTTTTATGGCTCATTTTAATTTCTCCCGAGCAGACCCATAGGATAATCAGGTCTAGTGGCGCAGAGGGTCCCGCGGCAGACAGTGTGTCTCCGTGCAGACAGAGACGCTGGGACACACCGCTAATGTGCCTGTGTCTGGGTCAAGCGGTGGCATGTTCCCGTCGCCTGGGGAAGAGCAGGGGGTTCTCTGCAGAAGCAGAGAATTTGGGAGGCTGAAAGGCAGCCAATGCACTGGGAGAGCCAACTCCCTGCCCCACCAGTGCTCAGCGTGGCCCTTATCCCTCCCCTGAAAATGAGCACCTCTTCAAGGAGTTGCTGTCCCCACATGGGTCCCTGTCACCCCGATGATGTTTGCTGCAGAGATGGGTGTTGTGAGGCGGAGGGTGGCTCCAGAACTCTCCCAACCAGGCACTGGAGAGTCCCAGTCGCTGTTATGGTGATGTCCCCATCTCAGGCTGTCCCTGGGTGATGTCCCTGATGGCCAGGGCTTTTGTCACTCCCCACATTGCCACCGAGTGAAATAGGATTTCCTAATAGGAGGGATGCTGCGGGTGCTGGGGAGGTGAGAGGGGCAGGTGTTGGGTGTGTTTCCTTGATGCCACTGCCTGTGGGTTTTCTGGGGAAAAAAAAATAAAAAAATATATCTTTGTTTCCTCTTCTAGTTAGAAAAAGGTGCTGACAACAGCCCAGGGGTTTGGTGATTTGGCTGGTGACAACGCAAGGGAAGGGAGTTAAGTTTAGAAATAATTGCTTTGTCTTTTGCAGAGGTATTAGCGCTTCCGTGCTGGTAGTTACAGGAATTGGCTGAAGGGATTGGTGACATAAATACAGAAGTGAAATTATTGCTGCTTATAATCACTTTCATGTGTGCGAAAGAGAGAGAGATGTTGTCAGGAAAGAGGGAGTGAGAGGGGCAGGAGCTCTGGGGTCTCTGCCACGTCCTCGGATCTACTCTGGAGACCAGAGATGCTGCAGGACTGGGGGCTCTACTGGGGAGTGATGCTGGCTTTGCTGGGGTCTGAGCCCACCATGGGGACAGATCCTGGGAAGGGACACAGGACACCAGGGCTGCTGGTGGCACCTTCCCTGTAGCTGGGTTTGGCCCCGAGAGAAGGTGGAGTGGGGACAACTGCTTGGCTGGATGGGAGCTGGGGCAGACAGGGTCCCCCACCTGGGGGACTGGATGGGGTCCCCCCACTTCTGCTTCTGGGTGAGCCCAAATCCATCCCTGCAGAGACCCAGCCCCCTCAGCCACCCTGAGACTGGAGGGAACATGGGGCCAGCACCTGGGGAACCATCCTGGAAGCTGTCACTGGATTTTTCTTAGCAGCAGCCAGTGGAGCCTGACATTTTGCTTCTAGAAAATCCTTAACCAGCTGAAGAAGGAGCAGGGATGTGGCGACAAGAACTGTGTGGTTCCAGGTGAACGGCTGCAGGCAGGGACTTAGGCTGAGAGGAAAACTCCTGTATCAAGGGCATCACTCCTGTGGGGCCCCAGCCACCACCCTGTGGGAAGGCGGATGATGTCATCCCACATCCCAGCCGGCACACAGCATCCCACCCGCTGGCTGGCACAGAGCATCCTACATCCCAACTGGGACTCCATATCCCACATTCTGGATGGCATCCAGCATCCTGCATCCTGTCTGGAACTCTGCTGCTGCAGGGACAGTCTGGGGAAGGTGCAGAGGTGGCTGCCAGCCGCTGGGACGAGAAGGGTTTTGGAATCCAGGAGAAGTTGGAGAGCTGCAAGTGTGGAAATGAAACAGTGGGATCCTCCTGCAGCACAAGAGGTGCTTGTTGTGGGGGGACTGGTCTGGGTGAGCAGCCCCGAGGGATGCGCAGCCAAGGCCAAGGTTTGCTGTGGCAAAGTCCTCCTGTTCCGGCTCCTTTTTGGACAGAGGAGCAAACTTAAGATGTTGTAAGGCTTTGACTGTTGAAACGTGAGGAGATGACAGGGTGGAGGTCATGAGCTGAAGGCCTGGTGTGGATGTGGGTGTCACCAGGGGAGTGGGAACCCCACTCAGCAGCGGCTGTGGATGGGAGCAGGGAATGCTCCCGCAGAGCCCCTCGGGAGGCTGCTCCCCTTGGGATGACGGAGCTGCTGCTGCTCCATCGGGAGCTCCCAGGGACACGGTTCCCACTGTTTGTTTCTCTCCGGTTCCTCGCAGGCAGCGTCCTCCCCCGTCCCTGCCCGTCCCTCGACGGCGGGGCTGCCTGCGAAATGTAAACTCCAGCGTTGGGAAGGAACCGATCTCTGATGAAACAAGGCCATTCATGCTTTCAGATATTAAATTCCATGCAGAATATTAAATAATTTCCTCTTCAATGATCCCAGTAAATTTAATTAGCTCTTGTTCCCCCGATAGAGTTGTCTCTGCGATCCTGAAGCACTGTGTTCGGAGCGAAGGGGAGCTCAGCTCCTGTTGGAAGCCCTGCCTCCTCGCAGCGTGAGCTGCCATCGCTGCTGGTGGCCCATGGTCACCGCTGCCTTTCCTTTCCTACAGCTCCATGCTGAGGCTCCATCAGAGTGATGGGAAGTGGGGGGGTCGGGGCATGGAAGCCCCATCCCCTGTGGTCCAGCTCTTGGCTCTGGGATGCTGCTTGAGGCAGGGTTTGTAGGTGGTGTAGGTAGCTTTGCTCAGAAAATGGCCTCAACTTCTCTACCCAGAGAGAGAAGGCCCAGGGAGGGTAAAGAACTTGCTCTGGGCAAACTGGGGCTGGGGAAAACCAGTGGGGCTTGGGTGACTTCTCCAGGGCTTTTTCTGTGATCCCCTGAGAGCCAGGTCCCAAAGGGGAAGGAAGGATGGATGGATGGATGGATGGATGGATGGATGGATGGATGGATGGATGGATGGATGGATGGAAATCTCACAAGTGCTTGACTTTCAGTAGAAATATTTGCTGATGATTTTATCTTTTTTTTTCTTTTGGTGTTTGGGTTGGCTTTTTAACTTTTAGAACCTCAGAGAAAAGAGGCAGGTGGGGTGAAAATCCCTTCCTGATGGAAGCCAGCTAATAGCGGGTTATAAATGTGTCCCTGGCACGGTTCATTAGCTGCCATGACATATTGAGAGCTACGAGCGGTGTGATACCAGCAAATCAATCCAGAATTTAATCTGGGAAAGAACGTGGGGAGGTCGGATCATGCAACATGTTACCAAACATTTCTCCTCCGCCAAAACCGAGCTGCTCCTCTCTCCCGGTGCTCCTCCTGCCTGGCTGCTGTGCAAAAGGCAAAATAAATAAATAAGCAAGAGCCTGATTTACCGATGATTAATTTGCATAATTAGTGCTGTGTCAAATCACTTCAGTAAGGTGCAGGGCATGCTCTGCTGTAGGTGTTTGCATGGACATCTTTCCAGGGTTCACTTTATTTCACACTTAACAGTCTCCCAAGGCCACAGCTTTGGTGGTGCCGGGATTTGGTGGCATTGAAAGGGGAGGCGAGAGCTGGGGGCTGCAGGGGGAGATTCCTGCCAGCCTTTGCCTGCCCTGTCCTGCTGTTGGAGCAAATGCCCTTCCCTGGCAATGTGTGCAGCCGTGGGTGGCCGTGTCCCAGAGCCAGGAATGAGCTCAGACCCCGCTCTAGTCGTGGCACAGATCCACAGGCTCCGGCCAATGGTGGCTCCTCACAGAGTGGCAGCAACATGAGGCTGGATCCTGGCCATTTCCTACCCACTCGCCCCTGGGATGCTGAGGGTGGGCAGTGGGATAAGCCCTTTGCCTCCAGGGTGGCAGCTGGAGCCTGAACCCCTGCTGTGGTTTCGACTGGGATGGGGTTGATTTTCTTACTGGCAGCTGGTGCAGTGATGGGGCTTGGGTTTGAGGTGAAAACAGTGTTCGTAAAACACGGGTGGGTTTGGTTGTTGTTGAGCTTTCAAGGTCTTTTCTGTTCCTTACCCCGCCACCGGCAAGGGCTAGGGGCTGCACAAGGAATCAGGGGGTGGCAGAGCCAGGACAGTTGACCAGAAGGACATTCCATGCCATGGGACACCATGCTCATTGTGTGCAGCTGGGGAAGAAGGAGGAAGGGGGGGACATTTGGCTTGATGGTGTTTGTCTTCCCAAGACCGTTTTCCATGATGGAGCCCAGCTTCCCTGGGGGTGCTGAACCCCCCAGCCCCCGGAAGTGGAGAGCAGGGAATGGATTCCTTGCTTTCACCTTTCCTTGGTGAGGCACTGGAACAGGTTGCTCAGAGAAGCTGTGGCTGCCCCATCCCTGGAGGGGTTCAAGGCCAGGCTGGATGGGGCCTGGAGCAACCTGGTGTGGTAGGAGGTGTCCCTGCCCAGGGCAGGGGGGTTGGAACTGGATGATCTTGAAGGTCCCTTCCAGCTCTGACCATTCTATGATTCCTTGCCTTGCTTTGCTTGTGCATGGCTTTTGCTCTACCCATGAAACTGCCTTTATCTCAACCCATGAGGGGTTTATTCACTTTTAACCTTCTGATTCTCTCCCCAGTCCCAGCTGGGGGGTGAGTGAGGGGACTCTGGTCCTGGTTGGTGGCTGGAGTTCAACCCTGGCACGCACAGTGCCGAGAGGGGGGAGCTGGGCATCCGAGCACCTTGGCAGCATCATTGCAACGAGTTTCTTGCTTTTTTACAAGACTTGCCTTTTTTTTGCGTGGTGTTTTCTGACACCAGCACTGCGACTGCTGCAGGGTCGATCCCTCAGCACTGGGGAGATGCCAGCAGTGATTCCCTCCTCATCCTCCAGCTTCTGGGCAGAGACTCAGGGCCCAGCACAGTGGTGGCTTCAGGGTCTTTAATCTCCCTATCTGGGGATGGGAGAAGTGGCCACAAAAGACCCCGCAGGTAAGAGTTCCATCCAAGAAGTAAATACATTTAATGTTTTCAAAGACGCTGCGGGCGGCCCTGGTTGTGTGCCCCCACTCCTTCCCCCCCTCCCCATAATGGGGATCACATTGTTCTACTGATCCTGGCATTGTGTTAGTAATTGACTGATGCAATGCAATGTTCGCTGATTTAATAAGTTTGTTAGGATAATAGAGGTTCAGGGGTTTGCTGTTAATGCGCAGTGACAATTACGCTCTAGATTTGCTCATTATGTTGCATAACTTCGCTATGAAATCTATCGCAAATTATATTTTAAAAAGCATCATTTCAGAGCACATTAGCTTGGCTTCCCCCTTCCCCTCTCTCCAAGGCTGGAGAGCACTTTGCAGGCTGAGCGTGTCCCTCACCAGAGCTGCTTTCAGCTCCTCGCCGGGTACCGCACGTTCCGCTTCGGGTTTTTTGGGTCAAGGCATTTGACACCTGCCAAAAAAAAAGGCATCTGGGTCCTGTTGTGTCATCTTCCCCCTGTCTGTCTCCATCACAGCCAAGGAAGGAGCAGGTACCTGCTGTTCCGGTGGCTATCCAGGGCAGGCTCCAGCTGGCATCATGCCCCCTCCTCCTCCCAGCACCCAGAGGGACCCCACTCTGCCGAGCCACTGATGGACATCGGTGACCATCCCAGCCCTGGTGGGGCTGTGGCAGAGCTGGACACACTGCAAACATCCCCTTTTTCCAGCAGAGTCACAAGGAGGGGCTGGACCCCTCTTGGGCACCTCTGAGTCAAGGGTCCCCAAAAGCTCGAGCCATTGTGGGGGGACTCAGAGGGGCTGCCACCTTCCTGGCTCGTCCCTTCCTGGGACTGAGTGGCATCTGTTACCTTTCAGAGGTGATTTCTGCAGGGATGGGACCTGGCATGGTCCCTGCTGGGGTTCCACAAAGAGGTTAACGGGGACAAGAGGCTCTGCTCTTAGGGACTGAGAAGACCCCCTGGGTTTTGCTGTGTTCTGGGGTCACGGCATCCACACTCAGGAAAAGTCCAAGGTGGAGCCGCAACAGGTCTTGGCATCCCTTTTCCTCCAGGCACGGTTCTGAGAAGGGAAAAACCCAAACCTTGTCATGGTTAAGGATAAAAACAAAAAAAGCAGCAGTAATTTAACAGCTCTGCCTCCAAACGAAGGCCCTAAATGGCAAATAGACTGTGAAATAAGCTAAGAGAAAAAAAGGAAAAACAAGTATCTTTTTCCAGATTAGTATTTGTTCCCTCTGGTTCACCTAACAGCCTTGCCAGAAGGCAGGGGTTTGTTGGCTTGTGCTTTTCAACTGCTCCTCTCCCCTCCACTGTCCCTCTCAACAGTTCTCTGCCGTTATCCCCCTCTTCTTCATCCTCCTCCTCTTCCTCTCCCGGGGCTGGGTTCAGACTCTCCCTCTCCTCGGGCAGATTCCTCCAAGTGGGTTCCCCTCCCGGTGTTCCCTGGTGCCAGCTGGGGAAAAGCAGCCTTTTCCCCACTGGGCAGCACGGGGGGTTGCTTAGCAATCCCACAGCATCCCTCCCTGCCCTCCTCCCCTCCACTCCGCTGCCTGCACACCCCATCCCTCCCCAATTCCCAGATCCTCAGCGCTGGAGCGGGTACCAGTTTGCATTTCTAGGAACAGACGTCAACGGGCAACCGGCTGGGAGGCTGGAAACGAGGAGAGAATTTTGCAGAGCTGCCCTCACCCGCGTTCCCGCATCCTCCTCCTCCTCCTCTTCCAAATCTGCTGCCTAAAGCATCTTCGGCCTCAGTGAAGCGTGAGGAAGCCGCGCAGTGCGGAGAGGAGCCGGCCTGGCCGAGCGCTGCCTTTGTCTGGCAGGTCGGGGGGGGGAAGCGGGGCTGCTGCGGGGCCTGGAGGGCTAAAAATATACCCATTTATCATACAAAATGGATGTTGAGATGTACGAGGCATGTTTGGTGCGGTGTCTAGATCTCCTTTGCTCTACAGCTCTGTATAACCCTGGTGGTTTCCTCCAGAGCGTTCCTCCAAACCCTCGGGAGGGAGGGAAATGGGTGTTGGGAGGGAGGGAGTAGGGGGGGTCCGCATGTGGGCTCGCTGGGACACTGATGATGTCCCCTGGGCAGGTTCTGTGCTACCTTTGGCGGGAGGAAGGGATGGTTTAGACCACAGGGATTCCAGAGGATTCTCAGGAAATACAACTTCCAAGGGTTCACCACAGGCTGAGCGACCGGGAACCGCAAATACATCATCTACAAATACATCATCCAAGCCAGAAAAAAAAGGTTCTGAGCCCCATCCGGCAGCTGTCGGAGCTGCAAGGGGTGGTTTGCTGCTGCTGGGCTGTGTAACATCACCTGGGACTCGGAGGGGGTCCAGAGTGGGGGGTCCCAGCTGCATTGATGCAAGGGACCTGCTGCCTTCCAGTACCTGAAGGGAGCTCCAGGAGAGCTGGAGAGGGACTCTGTCAGGGAGTGTAGTGGTAGGATGAGAGGGCATGGTTTTAAATTGGAAGAGGGAAGATTTAGATGAGATATTAGGAAGAAATTCTTTGCTGTGAGGGTGGTGAGACCCTGGAACAGGTTGCCCAGAGAAGCTGTGGCTGCCCCGTCCCTGGAGGGGTTCAAGGCCAGGCTGGATGGGGCTTGGAGCAACCTGGTCTGGTGGGAGGTGTCCCTGCCCAGGGCAGGGGGTTAGAACTGGATGATCTTTAAGGTCCCTTCCAACTCTGACCATTCTGTGATTCTATCCCCAACTAGCCTAGGTTGCCCAGGGCCTCATCGGGCCTCACCTTGAATATATCCAGGGAAGGGTCCTCAACCACCTCCCTGGGCAACCTGTTC
>VXBW01005032.1:1109567-1125320 GCA_013400375.1 Thinocorus orbignyianus | reverse complement strand
TCCCTTTCTCTTTCCTTCATGTGCAGTCAAATTGTTTTCACCAGCAGTTCTCTCAGCAGTGTCAGTGGGCCCTGGGCACACCAGCTGGTATAACACAGCCTCAGAGATCTTTCTCTAGTGAGGGTGGGAAAGCCTGTTCACACTGCAGTGGTGGTACTGAAATATAACACGCCAGAAAATACACAGTTCATTCTGACTTGTTACTGCAAGTGGAATCTGAAAACAACATATTGGGCCGAAGATCTAAGACAGCCATTTAGCAGCTGCTACAGTGCTGAGCAGTTAATGATTGATCTTCCTATAATTTCACAGGACACAAGGTGTATTTCTTTCAAGTGTGATGCAAATAAAAGCTTTGTATTTGAAGTAACAGATATGTTAAAGATCCCTGTGATCAGAGAACTGAATATTACGCTTTTCTCAGCGTCTCTTAGTATTTTTCTTAGCCTATATAAATTCCTAGAGATCTCTCTGGTATCTCATGAAATTTTGAATCTTCCAATCTGGCTATAAATGTTATATTCCCGCATGTTAAAAATACCTAATTCCTGTATGTCTTTACCCCTTCAGTCAGTTGTTTGGATTTGCTCAGTCCAGAGGAAGTCAGGCAGGTTTCCTCAAAATTGCTCATTATCATATAAAAAAGAATCCTCCCTTCTTGGCACTATGGAATGATCTTTTGCCATTTTGGCTTCTCTATGGGTAAAACATTGATTTGTTTTTCTGACTGACAAAACACCGATACTGTACATAATAGCAATGAATCAACTGCAGAACATTTTTAACTTTAGGAGACTTTCAAAAGACTTTGTTTCTTAAAAACCAAGGTAATTTATTCTTTGGGCATAAACTGAATTTTAATTTGGAAGAAGTAGAAAAACAATACCTTCATGGCATAGTAGATAATATACAATTATCTACTCTAAACTAATATATGCCAAAATGTTTAACACAGCCAGCAGCTGAGGCATGAGTCCTAAGATTAAAAAAAAACAAACCAAACCAAAAACCCCCAGGCTAGTACTGAGATCATTAAAAAATACATGAAACAAAATAGGAAGATGAAGAATCCCAAGCCAACAAGCACAGGGTTTAAACTAATTGTATCTAAAGGGACCATCAGCCAGATCCTGACAATTCTATTGATTGAAAATACTGAAGTAAATGCTGCATGCAAATCTGCCTGGAAATGATTTGGATCTCTCTGCAAGTCTGTCAGACCACTGCCAGCAGTACAAATGGAAAACAACCTCATCCAATAGGGTTTTAAAAAGAAATGGAAAGACATCTATTCCAGAAGAAGAGAGGACTGAGTAATCTACAATTAGTCCACGTTTTGGTGGGTTTTTTCCCCTTAGGGCAGTTCTTGGTAAGTATCTGTTCAACAGTACTCCCAATAAAAACAGGTTTTATTTATACAGAGAGCTGGATGCAGATGAGCTTCTCAGGCTACAGAGAACGCTCCATCAACAGCAGCAGCAAGTTCTGATCAATTATTTTTCCAGCATTGAAAATTGACGCCTGTTTTAGAATGGTGTTATTTAAAGACTTCTATTTGCCAGAAAGTTTCTGTAATGTGAAGATCTACAGCTGTAACTTTCATTTAGCTATCTGAAAATTTTACATGATCTGGATAGACAGCTTGTTCATTTTTACTTTCCCAGACCAGCTGTTTTCCCATGACATATGTGGGAGATACACTAAGTGTTGTTTCAGATGTGAACAGTAGAGTACTGAGCAGATTTTACTTTAAAAAAAACCACTTATTTATGGACCTTGATAGCAGGCAAAGTAGTTTTCAAGATTTTAATGATTTCAGTAAGAACTAACCATGGTCTCACAAACCAGATGGCAGAATTACTACCCGCCAGATTTAAAAATATCTCAAGAGAATTTAAAAACCACAGCAAGTCTTCTGTAATTAATCCAGTAACTTCTGTAATTAATCCAGATTGTACTCTGGGTGTTAATTAACAGCCTCACTTCTGAATTAGCTGAGAGACAGAGAGAGAGCGGAGAAAATGTAAGTTTGTTATTTCTTTTATTCCCTGTTGTTAATAGGAACTTAGCAGGAAGAGTCTCAAAAGAAACCTGCGGATTTCTTTTCGTCTTCTTATCCTGCTAAGTATTTGTAATCATTAATGAGCTCTATAAATCCTCACCATTACTTTCTATTGTGACTTTTGTGGGCATTAAGCAAAGGTTTAGCTCTAACACAGACATAGTAAGCCTATCATAAACTACTTTACAAATTTAAAAGTACATTCCAATAAACGTTTCCCCCAAAATGCCTAAGGAACAATTTTTCCTGGATCACTATATTGACTTAAGTGCACCCACTTCTGATTTATATGGAGTAAATGAGATCAGAATTTGGCTCATTAGTTTTATTCAACTGTAAATTGATTATGAAATACAAATGACATGTTATTCTTCTTTATGCTAGGAAATGGCTTCTATAATAGAGAATACTTTCTTCAAAATATTCTTACAAGCAGATAAAAATTGCTCTTCACTTCTGCTTAATTAATATCTAAGCATAGGTTGAAAAAGATAGTGCCAGCTCTACAGTGGTCTGTCAATCTTTCAAAAACTTGAGTGAAGCCAAAGGAAAATCTACCATTCTCATGATCAGTGTAGAGTTTTGGATCAGGCTTATGAAGCAACTTGAAGGCTTAAACATTATTGCATTATGTTAACTTCACTCTTTTTTAATCTAATGAAAAATTAATAGAACCCAGGTAGGCCAAAAGGAAAAAAAAAAAAAACAAAAAAAAACCAACACCCAAGGAAAAAAAAAGAAGTGTTCAGAATGCTGTGTTTATAATAATTAAGTATAGTGCTGTTCAATGAAAAACTCTGAAATCTCCCATAAATGCATTCAGCCTTCATGGCTATTAGAAGGATGAGCAGGTACCATCCTGCTGAGAGTGCTCCCCATGCTACCAACTGGGCAAACAAGAATTGAAAGAGATAATGGAAGATACAGAAGCTTAGAGGCACAGTCAGATCTGAAATGCTTTTGCAATTCTCTTTGGAATTTTGAATACCTTTAACATGTTTGAAGGAATCTGGAAAAGCTGGTTCTTCATTTAGTTTTGTTATCTCAAGAAACAAGAAACTACAGGGTTCAGTTCAGTGTAATCCTTTGTCAGACTTCAACACCAGGGTGTTTTAACAGATTCCAGATGGACAGTACAAACTGTCATTCTTAGAGGAATCAAATTCTATTAAATTTAACATAAGATACATTTATCTTCCCCTGAAGAGCCAGAAAAATCACAAGTGTAAAATTAAGGGTGTAAAGTAAAAGATTTTTGAGTATCAGGAAGCTGGCAGGAAAGATCTCCATGTTATCACTTGATTTTTTGAGTTTTTTGCTGTAGAATCGTGCTGAGTATAAGTCAAATCGAAACACCTCCAAGGCTTTGGCAATGAGAGGTTAACACCCAATGACTTTGAAGTACTGAACTCTAACAAATCTTGATTTGCACCTTACACGAACAGGCTACGAGAATTCTTAATAATCAGCTGTCAGAGAACTTACACAGATGTTTAAGACATTATATTAAAAAGAGCTAAGATGATAAGAAAACAGGACCGAGAAGTATCCAAGAAGTGTCTATAAACTATGGAGAATGCAGAAGAGTAACGGATGGAGAGGATGGAGATGTCCTGCTATAGTACACTTTGTAATCCAAGCCTATTCAAAGTCCATCTCTGTAAGTGGATGCAGTATTTACTACAGCTGTCACAGCCACAGTCAGTATTATTGAATGATAAAACAAGCATGAGGTGATATTCTTTGATGCCATGAAGGATTCTATGAATGATACTACAATAATTCATCTACTGCTTCAATATGAAAAGATACCAATCACATCAAGTCCATTTTGTATTTACAATCCTCTTCTTTCCTTTAAAAAAATATTTTATTTATTGAGTTTTTCTTCTAACTATACGTGCATTTGGCAAAACACACCTAAGTTCAAACATTTCTCCAAAGTCTGAAATATATGGCATAAATTAACTTTCTAACTGTTTTTACATTAATATATAAACCTGAAAAATTTGGGTAAATACATAAGCATGTGGGAGACTACCTGAAAAATTAATAGCTTTCTACCAAGCCTCTTAAGTCACAATTTACTCAGTCTGAAGGCAATCAAAAAACAGGGCTGGGAGGTACTCCAGGAGGCTGTCTCATCCACTCTCCTGCTGAAAAACTTGCTCTCTCTAATTTGTGCATCCCTCCAAGTCATTTCAACAGATGAATTAATTTCAACAGGTTCAGGTCTCTCAGTTCTAGGTTCCTTTCTCCAAGTACTGAAACTGCTAAAGAAACAGCCAGAATACTTTTCACTGCTACATGGATAGCTTTGAAAATTTGTCCAGATTTGAAAAAGTCCGGACTCCTTTCTCCTAAGCAGCTGCAAGATGAGACAGGTTCTGACATACCAGTTTTATGTGAAATGAGCAGAGGGCAAATTTAGCAATTCCAGCTGATTTAATCTTTCCAAGAATAAATCAGCATTGTAACCCAGGCAGTCACACTTTGAGAGATAAAAACCCAACTGCAACCTTGGCTATTGTCCTAAATTCTATGTGTGTGGGGGGGAAATTTATGAAATTATGAAAGGTAGATTGTCCCCATACAGATTTTTGCATGGCTGTGAAAAACACATCTCCCTGATCGATATCTTTTAAAGCTCCTAGTAAGACTATAATGTGCTTTTGTTCTTTGCAACTAATTCCTAATCCACTTCTTGAAAGCAAAGATAATCAATCTACTTTTCTCAGCCAGCAGCAGAAGACAGCGCTCTTTAGTCACAGCAAGTGTCTTCTCCTCCAGAGACTTTGAGCTGACTGTCTTCATTATTGGGGTCCACTGAAGTCTGTGACCTATGATAATGTACATCAGCTGAATGCTGGCTTTTTATTTTATATTACAATAATACAGCAGTGAACCAGGGATCAGTCTACCTGTGCTGGGTGGGTAAGTACTTAGAAAGAAACATGAGTTGAAGGATGAACATCACATAGACTTGATCTTTATGTTCTTGGTTGATGAAGAACCATTATGTTTTTACCATGTAAACAGAGGAACATGTGAAAAGGTTCAATATAACAGACAGAAGGGAGATGATGGAAGCTTTTTATTGACTGTTGATAGTGAAATTCAGCTATTTGCAAAATTTCAGCTGCCTGTGTAGGTATTCAACTCCAGAATACTAATCCCACAAAATCCAGAAATACCATTATTGCAGCACATAGTTGAAGCACACGCTGCTAAGAATTGTGTAACTCTACTCTCTGGGCTCGAGAAAGCCACCAAAACCAGCAAGAGCAGATAATTACCTAAGACTGTGCAAGAACAGAATCCCTTGTGATGATTAGCCAGTAGGAATGATAACCAGGGGCAATCATATGACAGAAAGTCCTGATCAGATCACTGCAGGCCTGCACAAAAGAAAAAAAATCACCGCTGATGGAACAGCAGAAGCAGCAGACAATAGAGATGATTAAACGGATGGTGGTAGACATGGAGCTGCAGGAATAGCAGCTCACACATCAGAATCTTTGACTAGCAGAAGCTGTGAAAGTAAAAATAGATGCTAAAGAGCAGCTGATAAGAAATCAGAAAGGAAAGAATTAGTTGGAGAAATGGAACGTGATTAGGGCACACTGAAATTAAATATGAGAAAGGCAAGAGAGGAGAGAGAGGAAGATATTCAGATGTTTGGAATGACCTCAAAATAACGTATTAACTAAGTGATATATGAAATATATAATTATACAACCAGAAGATCTGTGCAAAAAGAACCGATCCCACAGCTACTGAGCCAAACAATAGGATTAGACCATGGAAAGGGTAACTGCAAAACCAGCTGATCAGACAGCTGGAACTTGGAAACAGGAGGCCATGCAGCTGTTTGCTTAGACAGTAAGACTCAGCAAGCATAACTATGGGGCAGCTGCAGCATTAGGCTACATCAAAATTAGGCAGCAAGAAATGAAATGAGAGCCCCAGGACCAGGCAGTACAAACAGAAAGTACCGTATAATAAACAGAATGGAGAAGAAAGCAATTGATTATAAAAACAACAGGATCTGACAGCAGCAGGGCTGGGCAGCCTGGGATCAGACAGCGAGAGCAGCTGACGGGACAGGGCTGGGATCAGACAGCATATGCAGCCCATCAACAAGGAATAGGATCCAACACCAGGAACAGTTCTTTGGCAAGAAGCACAGTAACCCAACAGAAGCAATTCATCAGATTTGACAAGATGAGTGGAGTCTCCAGCACTAAAAAAGGTCTGGAAATGCATGCCATGATGGAGCAGAGCAAGCATCACCATTCACTGTTAAGCATCACTCGCACAGAGTGGAATCCTCTGCACCTTCCTCTGCCATGGTACAGGGTCCCCTCCTGCAGGTGAACAGGGGGATGAAGGGAAGGCTGGATCTGTGGGTCCATGCACCACAATGTGATGACTACAATCCCTTACCAAGGCAAGGTCTCTGTCATTTTCTCTCGCTGCTGTTTCGAGCTCCACTGGTTTGAGGGGATTATGACTAATGATTAGATCCAGCAGCCTCTTCTTCTCTGCACAAAGCACCAGAAATTGTCTTTTGTCTCTTTTTCCTGCAGTCAGCGAAGTTCTGTTTTAAGCTGCAGCATAGTCAAACCTTCAGTAAAATACTAGCAAGGCACTGAGGGTAGAGAGCAGATTATAGGTCACTGTCCTTAGATATCATCTGGCCTACTGCAGCAGCACAGCATGTGACATTGAAAAAGAAATAGCACCAATACATCATTGATCCCTTAAGCATATATGACTGCTATTAATTTCATCTTTCATCGGCTTATTCTCTCTGTGCTCTTGCCAATTCCTGATGACTGTTGCTGTTTCTATAAATCACTGGGATGCCAGGAAACATTACACAAAAATCATAGAGAAGCAAAGTAGCGTTTTTCATTCTCTCCTCCACTCTTCCTTCTTTGCCCACAAAACCCACAGAGTTATGCCTGTATGGAGGTTTGCTCAAGACTTTTTACGTAATCTTTCAAGGTCTATGAAAACATAATTAGTTGAATCCTGCAAGACAGTGGTTAGCAAAATGTATAGACTGGTTTCTTCACCAAAAGCTGACGTAACTAGTGCTACTGCAGTAGTTTAGCACTGTTTGTTGCAGACAAGAACAGGAAGATGCTAAAAGCAGCACTGATCTATATTGGTCTATATAGGATGAGCTATATTGACCTGTGTCCATGCTGGAGCTCCTGGTGACAATTTTCTTCACAGTGACTGATATATTTCTTGATCATCCCTCAATGATTTGAAATCGCATTAAGCCATCACATCTGCTCACAAAACCTTAAGACTGATTCTTTTCCCCTCCTCCAGAAAGAGTCCTACCTGCCAGATCAATGGATGGAAGCTCATGGAATCAACTGCACTAAATTTTTCATGAGGTTTCTCAGCCCTTTGTCTCTTAGTACTCTTGCAAAGCATTAATTTGTGTGGCAAACAGTTTTCGCTGGCCTCTGCTCTTGCCCCATAAATAAACAAAGAAGTGAGCCTGAGATCTTCAGCTTCCTCCATCTATATACACACCCTGGAGTCAGAGAGAAGCAGAATCTCATTCAGATCCTGACGCTCTCTCATCAGCTGTTGTTACCTGGTACCTCTGATCCCAACATAATTCTTGCTATTAACCTGGGCTACTGGCAGCTGCTGGAGGTTACAGGCAAAAGCCCAGGAGCAGCTTTTAGTCATTCTGATAACCTGCCCACTTTGGTATGTGACTGGGTACTGCTGCTACTCAGGTATCTTCCCTTATCTGCCTCTGTGACTTATGTGTATTTGGTTTCTGCCGCCTTCTCTTCTGCACTGAAATAATTCAAGGCTTATCTGTGCTAATCAAGCATACTTATACCTTGATCATATTGCCCAGCCTGCCCCAAATTACACAGCTGGCCATGTAACCTGTCACCTGGGTTTGAGGGAGGCACCTTGGCCAGCCACGCTGAAAGCAGCAGCACTGTTTGGCTCTGAATGCTCTTGGTACTGGGAGGAGACAGATAATTACAGTCTGACATAGAGGAACGGCTTCTATCTCAACTACGTGGTTCTATGCGCCATCTAGGTCCTAGGGTGCACGGTGCAGATCTATGAAGTGGCTTTGTCTGAAAGAAACTTTACACCTTGGATCAGATACGTGGGAGGAATGTAAATTTTAGTGATGTTCCTTTAGTTAGAATTATGTCTGCTAAGTGGCAAGTCACCAGCTGCAGCGTGTTAGCGCTTTTTCAATTTCATTCACAGACCAGCTTGACCACATGCTCTGCAATGTGGGATCTGGAGCAGGAAAGAAGTCATGGTACAGCTCCACAAATGTGAGAAAGCACTGCTGAGTGTGTGATAGGAGCTAGAGTATGGTGTCTGATTTGAGAGACTTGCTGTCACGTTTTTAAGGGCAGCCCTGCAGTACACAGCTATACTATGAGTATAGAAGTACTGTGGGGAGAAAAGAAGTGTATGGAATGTACCGGAGATCTGTGGCACTAAAGCAGTTTATTCAGCCATCGTTACTTCAAATCAAGTAGATGCCTGAATCACTATGCTCTCTCCTGCTTTAATAATGTCTAAAGCAAATTAAGGATAACTAGCATCCTGGATATAGGATATTCTCTGAGAAATAAAGATTGGAATCTATATTCAATCCAGATGCAGAGGAAGGAAGTGAATCCCAATATTGCCTTCTAATAAATGCTATGGAGAGAAGGACTATCTCCCAAAAGCTCCTTTTACAAGCCTTATTTTAAAGACAACAGTGAGGTTTGGTTTGTTTTGGAAAAAGGTGAAGTTAATTGAAAGAATATGGCCAACACTTGTCATTCACAAGCTCATTTCACAGCGTCTCCCCAGTCACACTCATTAGACCCCAACATTCAGAATGACGGAGCAGCCAAGTTCCAGATGGGAACTGGAAGAGCCAGAGCCTTGATGGGGAGCTAACAAGGCCTCCTCCTTGTCATTTGCTCTCCAAAACCCTTTAAGTTTTTCTCCATGCTGGTTTTAGGCAATGCCTTAATCAATATGTTGGGGTTTGGGCACACATCACGTGTTTGGCAGCAGGACTGAGCACAGCACGAAGCCAGGAGTTAGCGCTACTAAGGGCCCCTTTTTCAGATCAGGCCTAAATTTCTCTTCCAACGCTGCTCTTTTTCTTTGAGTTGGCTTATTTATGCAGGCAGTTTATCTTGCTTTTACCTCTTACACATTTCAGCACATAACTTACCTAATTTCTAAATATGCAAGTAATCCATATAGGAAGGCAGTTGTCCATTTCCAGGTTTACAAAATCATCTCTCTGCCAGTTGTGCAGCAACCTCAGGGTCATAGCCCTTGACATTTGGCTTCCCAAACATACAGTAGTGCTTCTGGGAAAATAAGATAATTTGCTCCACGTGTGATAGGTTCAGGGAGCTGAGGGGAGGAAGTTTTTCTGCATTTCAGCTGGAAAGAGAGGGCTACAGGCTCTGCCAGGTCTGTCCTGGGGGTCAGGGATTGCCCCCACTACCCTCCCAGGGGCAGGAATCGCACCCACCCTGCACTGTCACTGCTCACTGTCTGGCAGCTGAACAGGAGCCCACCAGCAGTGCACTGTACCAGCTGATCTGTGCACACAGCATCTTTTCTGTCATCTCTTTCTACAGCACAATTTGACTATATAAAAGCATCTTAAAAAAAAAAAATCTCAGAAAAGAACAAAAAACAGTGGTAAGGCTGGAGGGAATACGTTAACTGCTGATACTGCAAAACATCCCTTCTAAAATACCAGCAGAATTAGGGAACTTAGCAGCAATCCATTCCCATAACTTATGATAAGGCAGAATATTAAATCCTCTTCCATTTTTCTGCCACTAATAATGCAGCCTTCACAAATCTTAAATCCTCCTCAATTTTTCTGCCACTAATAATGCAGCCTTCACATTGTGTTTAACAAATAAACTGATGTGTGTACATAAAGAAGAAAGCTATTTTCTGCGAGATAAGTAGATTCTAGTTTCCAAGTTAATAGGTAATTGTAAACAGCAGCTGCCTAGATATCATCCTTTATAGCATGAATAGAACCATCAGTGTAGTGAAACTAGGGAGAGAGAGAATGTTTGTTTCAGCTGTGTACTGCCTTGTAGTTTGTTGCAGGAAAAAAAATCCTTCTGCAGTATGTACCTACAAAGCAGCTATTTACCAAAAAAGGTGTCATTTTCTACAGCTGAAGGAAAAGAGGAGGAAGATAAGAGCTACAATAATAGGATGTGACGTATTATAAATTCCAGGAACAGTCAGTCTCTCAAAGGAGAAAATGGTTGTGTTATTCAAGTCTCAGTTCCAAAGAAAAAGTAAAGACTCTTTTGGAAATACCTAGAGCATTATATTTTCTTTAAAAAACACCTTTTCTGTGTCCTGACTTCTATTTGTTTTGAGGGGATGTTTTCATTGTTCACAACATTTAAGTCTTTAACAAAAGCTTGCATTTTATTGATTGAGACCACAGGTCTTGCTTCTCATTCTGAATTTGTCAGAGTCAGGTACTGATGTAGGTACATTAGGGAAAACTCCAAGGAAAAGCCATCATTTATATTTGCAGAGCATACACTCACCCAAAGCTCAGGTCTTAGTACAGACTCAAATCATCCCTCTCTACACTTGAATTTGTCCCAATATAGCCTCCTTTTGATGGGTCATTGTTCCATAAACTTGGACAAAGTCAGAGTGTACATCCTAGGTTACCGTAGGAGAAACAAGTGAGTATGGTTATAGCCAAAGAGAAGAGTAAATGAGTTTTAATACCTGTAACATAAAACAACTGATAAATGCTAGGTTGTTGGTTTGTTTGGTTGTTTTTTTTTCTCTGTATCTCTTTCTATTTGCCAACAAATGCATACAGGTAAAATAACTTCAGAAGATTTCTCCTTAACTAAGCAACAAAACCTCCTGCATTGCTCTGTGGCTCATCAATCCTGAAGTTCCATAAAATGGGGTTCAGCCTCAGTAACAGCAGAACAGCTCCTGACTGGTGCTGGTGGAAATCAGAGAACAACTAGTTCTGCCAATTGCAAGGTTTTGCCAGTTTTAAGCTATCGATTTTGTCTTTGTTGGTACTATAATTGTTGGGAAGAAGAGCAAATACTTTTAAAAGATGTCAGTAATCATGTAATACAGCAATGGAAAAACCTGTTTTCCACAGTAGTCCTTTTCTTGAGCAGAACTTTTAAGGACAATTTCAAAGGACTTTCTAATTAACTACCCATGTCATTGATATTACTATGTTGTTGGTTTATATGTCAGTAGTATTTCTGTGATAAAAAGATGTGTCTTCCATGAAGTCCCCATTCACAGCACTAGTGTAAATTTAGCATTTCTATATCAGTGGTTGAAACTGTTTTAAGAATTTATTTTGACCTCTGAGATTATAAACTCAAATACTCAGACCTTTATTTCACATTGTTGCTGAAATGTATTTATGTCATTTATGTAGATACCTCCTACATAAGAAGAAAATGTATGGTGGAATACATTTAATATAACTTCACCCCTGACGTTTGGAATGATTGTAGTTCTTATCTTAATAATTGTAAACATTTTCTCTTTGGCTTTAAGAACCAAAACCACTTCGCATAGGAAAGAAAGAAAGAAGTTACATTTGTCTCTAATGCAGACATTATTGCATTAGCTCTGCATGACATATCAGATCAGGATATGTAAATTTACTGGATACACTAATAACTCATACCTCAGCTGTTGGAAAATCCAGAGTATTACAATATCAAAGAGCCTTGCCCAAAACACTTACAGAAAAGGAGAAAGAAACTCATCTTTAAGCTGCCGTGTGCCCTCGTTACACGTGTTAAAATAATAACATTCATCATCTGAAAATTTTTGCTTCTAAAAGGAAAAAATTATAATTAACTTACATGAAGTAAAATCTCTATAAATTAATTAAATGGAAAGAAATTAATGTGAAGGGGAAAATATATCAGGAACAAATTTTATTAAATATAGTAGAGCTATTAATATTCATTTCACTGAAATGAACACAGTCAGAAATGGCCAGCAAGCAAGATGGCAGAGATCCGCTCTCTCTACAAAGTGGAGGAATTGTTCCATGATACTCTCTGCAGAGCACGGCTTCACACCTTCCATTGCAAATAGCTGCCTGATACCGACTGTGTTACAGATCTTAGTTTCAAAATTGAACGCTACTAGTTCTTCAGATAAGAGAGTCAAATTCCAGCCTCACTTTTATCTCAAGAAAATAGTTCCACATAAGATTTCAATAAAGAATGTACAGGTATCATTAAGAGCACTGCATAAAGTGTTCTGCTTTATAGACTGCTCTGTGATAGCCAGTCCCCTGGAGTAAATGTTTTCTAATTTAAGTAAAGTAGGAGCAAGCAGAAACTGAGTTCTGTGATAATGTTCAATCTTCATTCACAAATGTAACACCTCTGGAATAAATCTATATGAAATAACTCAGAGAGCTCTGGTGCCATAAAGAGAGTGACCAGAAATTTAGCAATCATGGAAAACAAATGTAAGATACGAGCCACAGGTCTACCGTGCCACCTAATGACAACATCACATAACTGATTTTGACTGAGAGAGAGCACTAGAGACATTCCTAAAGGTAGTCCCCAGCTATGACTTTGCATTCCTTTTTGGTCTATAAACGTTATCTTCAGTAGGCAGCACTCTAGAAAGCAGATTAATAAACACTAGGGATAGAAGTAGGAGACTTTTCCTTATATGATTCCATATATAACATTCCGGCTATCATTTGTCAATCTCCATCTAAGATCTTACAGCTGTCAAGGCTGGCTCAATGAGTAACATTCTCTGACTAAGATGAAGGGAGTCTCTTCTGCCTCCCCCTCTCCTCTGCTCAAACTTCAGCAGACGAGTCGATCAAGCTGTAAGTGAAAATAGCATAAATCCAGCCTATGGGAAAGGCTGCCGGTGTTAGACAGACCCCACAAGTTCCCAAAGCCTTGTACTGGCCCCACTGTAAGAGACTGCAATGATTTCTGTCACATTCAGAGAAAACTACAGAAACACAACCAGTTCTGTCCAGTTTTGCCAGTTACAAAACATGGTCTGAATTATCTTTTGAAATATAATCACAAAAGGTTTTTTCTAATTGTAGTAAATTACATATACTTAAATGAAATATTTGGTGAATCTATGCTTTCCTAAACATCCACACAGAGACAGCAGTATTTAAAATCGTACTATGATATGAGACAAATAAATCATGAGGTTTAATAGAATTCTCCTGTATTTTTTTTCCTAAAGGAAGTATTAATCAAATGATGCTGTGAGATGCTGTCTCATTTTGTAGAGCATCACCTGCACAGTACATGTCACATCACAGTGTCACAACTGACAAGAAAAGTAAGAATAGGCAATAATATTCTGCAATATTGCTAGATTACCACAGCTACTGAAAGCTTGACTTGTTAACTTCCTGTACTGGATTTGAGACGTGTCAAGATTGTCATAATGTTGACAATTACAAGAAAAGTTTTCTCTCGTTCACATTCTTCTGCTTTTAAAAAATAACAGCTAGGGGTTTTTTTAAGTAGAAAGAATTTTCTGAAATATGGAGCACGTTAAAGCAAGTTTAGATACTTGAAGAAGTCATGAACTCTCAAACCAGTGTGGATATTCATGGTGAAAAAGTACTTAACTGCTAAACCACCTAAAATCCTTCACAGTATAAAGCTTCAAAGCAGTGTGAATGCTTCAGGCAGAAGACGCATATATTTTTGTGTGACCTAGGGCCAAATTTTCAGCCGGTCCCACTCACAGGAGATTGATTATCTTCAATGAAATGCTGCTGATCTACACTTAAGAGTACTGACCCATAATCTTTTAATACACCTTAGCTGATTAGTGCTGATTCTGCTTTCTGTAACTATTTTCATGGTATTATTCCATTTACTTTTCTGGAACTTATGTGCTGAAATGTGAGAGAGATCCAAATCTGGGCCTTAATGCAGCCTAAGCGCTTAAGCCACCTTACAGTAGATACCATCGAGTAGCTGTAAGATACATTACAGAGTACATCCTTGAAAGCACAGGGGCAAAAACTCCAACCAAACAAAACAATGAGAGCTGCACAAAGGAATAAATCCTGGTACTGCACCTGGTAAAGGACAACCCACCGACACCGCACACTTATTCCAGCAGAGCTGAGTCTGCATGTAAATTCACAATTACTGTCATATTGTTGTGAAAAAAAAGCCTGTTTTGTGTGTCCACACTGGCACACACATCGGCGTCCTGTTGATCCATTGTGGTACAACTCATGCACAGCTCAGATCACGTTTATCAAAGAAAATTAAGAAATCCATGTGGCCTGTATTTCTCATCCAAGATCTCCCTCCGTCACCTGCACAACCTAAGAGCCCTAAGGGGATGGCAGAAATGCCCCGTGTTGTTCTCAGAACTGATTCTTGATCCCAATCTCTTTATTGAAAAGCGTAGACTTAATTATGTGCCCATGGAAAGAAGATGTAGAGCCTGAACAAGCTCACATTCCAAAGGCACTAGATGTTCTTAGAGACAAACTTGCTTTCTTGACAATATCCACAGCATGTGTAGAGCCAGTTACAGGCACTCTCAGCCTTATCCAGTCAACAGCTGGACCAGCTGTTTGGGGAAACTGAAGTATTCAGGAGTCATCCAAGTAAAAAATGAAAAAGTGGGAAAGCACCTTCAAAAGAAAGAAAGAAAATATCTTTTAACCTTCACGGAACTCAAAAATAGCTAGAGAAGTTTGAGCAGAATATTCCAAGAGACTCAACATAAAACAAACAAGCAAACAAAAAACCCTTTAGGCCAAAATCACTAAAAATATGTGAAAACCAGAATTAAATAAAAATGTCTTGAAACGTGAATTGTAACAGTCTACAAAAATTTTTAAAAATATTAGACTGGACAAAAGTTGTAAAGAAATCTCTTTTATCTGCAAATTCTATGTGAGTATTTTAGGTAAACAAAATGGCAATGATGAACGATGTTCTGAGTTCAGTTATACTCTTTATGGGGCTGATGACATATGTGTTCAGCTGATTTGTAGAAAGGAAGACTCCTTTTCTTCTCTTTTTAGCATGGTTGAGACAGTAAAATTCATAAAAAATAATCTGTCTTCCTAAATGCTTCATACATCAACCCCAAAATAGACTACATTGCAGAAAACATATTTTTAGAAAAAATATGTGTGTACTCAATGTCTGTTCCGCTAAGGAGTCAGCAATCAGTGGTTTTTATGTTGTGGAAAATGCATAAACTGTCAGAAAATGTGTACAAAATGCTTTGCAAAATCTCCAGACGTAGCTGCTGTGGATAGCATACAAACTCCTAACTGCAGGAGAGAGCTGTTGGAGATACATAAATGGTACTTTCCTGTTCCTTTTAATTGTACATCATCAATATCATCTCCTTCCCCTGCCTTTTTGAGGTGTTCACCAACAATAGTTTGTAACAGAAGCTGTCAACTGAAAGTCACACACAAGGAAGGCAGGAAAAGCAGTTGTGTACACATGACATAACAATTGCTGCTCACTAAATAACAGACCATTTAAACTTCACCAAATGTTTAACTGAAATAAAATGTGAAGTACAAAGGACCATGTAAATCACAGAAGAAGGGAAAGGGAAAGGGAAAGGGAAAGGGAAAG
>VXBW01005032.1:1065816-1109105 GCA_013400375.1 Thinocorus orbignyianus | reverse complement strand
GGAAAGGGCAGAGGAACGGGAAAGGGAAAGGGAAAGGGAAAGGGAACTCCGTCTCAACTAGATCACACTGACTCCTCTGTAATACTCAAGTATTATTTTTGTATCTTCAACTTTACCTGTCAGTGCAGTGTAGCACACAGAGTGCACCTGAGTGGTGCTCACTGATCTCAGAGATGTGGACGTGATTTTACATCATCATTACTCATCACACACAAATCTTCTGTCAATTAGTTCTTCTAATACAGTTTTTGGCTAACCAGCTAGGTCTGGTATTTGTGGAACAAGGTCTTCTACACCAAACTTTGACTGGTGAAGATAAAGACATACATGCCAATGTGTGCCAATCCATTTCCTAGCAGAGTATGGCTTTATTTATTTTTCACATTTTATGCACAGATATAAAGCAGTTTATATATTGTGTGCATTTCTAAAAAATAAGAGCAATATGGTTGTTTTCTACCAGCCCACTAATTCATAACGTGTAAGATACTTCATTTCTCTGTTCACACAGTTAACGCAGTTGAAGAGACCAAGGTAACTTCAATTTTAAGAGAGGAAATAGAAGAATTTTTCAGCGATACGTAGCACACAGGCACCGGTTATTCTACTGTTCTGAGGACCTCAAAACCACTTACCAGAAGCAGAAGAAAAAACCATTTTGAGCAACCTGCTCTAGGGAGAGGTGTCCCTGCCCGTGGCAGGGGATTGAAACTCGGTGATCTTTAAGGTCCCTTCCAACTCTAACCATTCTATGATTCTTACTGATTCTCTTCTGCCTATTTGTTGGAGGAAGTAACGAGATAAGGTGGAGAAAGGACCCTGAACAGACACCTCTACGAATGTCCTAGTTTTGACTGGCTAGAAACAGTTGTGATGAAGGAGCAATGACCAAGAGAATGATCTGGAGTCAGAGTTGCACTGTCAGGAATGTACTAAGGGGGAATGCAACAGAGTGGCCAGGCAGCATGAGGACCTCTTGATGAGCTGAAGACCCTGAGGAAGTACAAAAATGTAAAGCAAACTCATGATTAAATACAAATGTAAGAAACCAGTACCCAGATGTCTGGCAACATCACTAACTCTAAGGTGCAAAATAAATACCAATTACCCAGGGACAGAAAGTGGCAAGGCTAAGCCCCTACGACACATAAGGAGAGGTCAAAAGGAAATATAGATGTTATCCAACAGTGGAGGAAATCGGGGATCACACAGAGAAAGCTGACATCATCTATGCCTTATTTACTTCAGTTTTCCCCAAAACCCAATTAGTGATTGTAAATACAGCCTAATTTAAGATGACATTAGCCTAAAACAGGGAAAGAACCTGTGATTTATAAAATGTAGAAATATTCTCTTTGGCAGCGTGGCACAATTTCAGTATAGACTACATAAGGAATTAGCAAAACAATCTCTGCACTATTCAAGAGGATATCTATGGAATGTGGGATGACTCGCAAGGCCACAGAATGTCAAATATAATGCTTATCCTGAAAAGGAAAATAGAAGGCCCTGGAAATTAATGATCAGTTACTCCAGCTGCAATATATGAAAGGTACTAACTAGCAATCATTTCTGAGGCAAAGAGAAATAATAAGGGAATAAAAAATGCAGCTGACGTGAATTTGACAAGGACAAACTATATCAAACAGATTTAGTTGTCTTTGGAGTAACTAGCTTACTGCAAAAAGGAAGTGTGTTAGATGTTTTATCTGTTGATATGCCAATAAGCACAGACTTATTGCTGTGATTAGACAGACATCTAATAATCACAGCAGAAAGAAAAAAAAGTAGAACTCAGTGTAATACGGGTGCTCAACTGAATGAAAAGCAGCACTTAAAGAAGACAGTGAGCAATGATTTGGTAGGAAACTGCACATTTCAGGTGGAGTCCCACAGTGTCTGTCCCAAGACCAATTCTGTTAAACATTCCCTCTTAAGACTTTGATGCAGATACATTTATAAGACAGCACACGTGAAAAACGTGCAGGTTCTATATACCAACGTGAGAGGGGCTGAAAGTACTTCAGAAGACTGGATCAGATTTCAAAATGATATTAATAAATAGTTCTGAATTAGCAAGATGAAATTCAATGGGGAAAAGTAGGAAGTACATTTAGAGTGACGATTCATTAAGGATCATTATGACAGGTTCATTATGTATTTTAGCCTTGATTGTGGAGATTTTAAGACTAGATTACAAGTTATGATCTATGTGTTTTCACTCAGAGCAGGGCTCAGAACTCTGTCACTTCTTGTTCTCACAAAGGTCTTTAAATGGGCAGAAATCTAGAGCCTTGACTTCCACAAGGGCTGGGATGCAAGGTTCAGGCTGTTAGGGGCAACCAGCTTTAAAAAGTTACTGACCTTCTATGAAACTAAAATTCAGGGTCTAAACATAGGAGGAAAGAGAAATAACGGGTCATTTTTAAAGGAACATTTTCCACTAATTAATTTGCAGACACTGCAATAGACAGGAATAAGAAGTGATTTTTTGAGACAGTTAAAGAAACCCGTGAGGATTTGTTCTCTGTTTAGCAAACACCATGAGACTCCAAAGCAGCCAGTTAACATCTAAGTCTAAAATTGTCCACTAAGCTTCTGTACCCAGGGGGGAAAAATAAGTAACACAAGTTAGTGAATGATTTCCTCTGCAAATGAAGGTCATCCAGAATCTGAACACACACGTACTGTGAGCTCATTCTGGACTGTCAGGCTCCGTGTTATCTCCCATAAATTAATGTCACCAGGAAGAGCAATGCATGCTCAGTTTTCTAAGGATTTCCTTGAACTAAATAAAACTTTGCCTACACTGGATTAGGTGTGTATCATCATTACAGGAACATGGTGTATAACACCAGTGCTGTGTTCCCTCTCAGTGACACAGCAGTGTGGCAAAAACCAACCCCATGTTCATACCTGAGTCACCAGAATTCTGCTATCAATAATTTTGTCACCAAAATTCCTGCTGTTGATGTTTCTGGTTCTTTTCCAGCTGAAGTCCTTTTGCTAATTTAACTTAGTCAGCTTGAAGAGTTAATGCCAGTTTTCTTATCAAAAGAACTTCTTCCCAACAGAGAACTGTAATTTTGTTAAGATGGTTTTCCAATCTAATATGGATATAGTGCTAAACTCAGGTAAGTACCGGCAAGACTGTGATACCAAGTGCAAAATTTTACTGCACCACTTGTAATCATCTCCCAGGACTGGTCATCTGTTATAGTGGAAGGTGCTAATAGGAGACATTAAATAGTGCATTTTATGGAAGGCAAATATAAGTGCTGTAAAAATGCAGGGTGAATCCTGTTCTCTCAGATTCAGGTGAGGGATGAAGTGAGTTTGTTGATGCAGCCATGAGAGCAGTGAACAAGAAAGCGACTGCTCAAGGCAAAAGGAAATGAACATTGAGAGAGGGACTAAGAGCTTTCCACATGGCAACAGCGTGCTGGAAGTGGGAAGCAAACAGGAAACCAGAGATATTTGTAACAAAACGATATAGTATTGAAAAATGCCTGCCTTTGCTTTCATCTGTCTGCTGAACACTGCTTCATTTCAACGGTTGCCAGCGCAGGGGAATTTTGCTGAGCCTGAGTGGGAGTCCTGTATTGCTGGGAGGCTACAGAAACTAAGCTGGGAAGAATATTGCAACAACAGGCTGAAAGAGGTTGTGGGGTTTTTTTCCCAGAAATCTTAAAAAATTAATTTTTTTTAGGCTAAACTTAAATTTGTTTAATTTATATCTATAACTTAATATCTATAGATCAATAATAAATAAAACCCATGGTCTTTTTGGCAAGCACTAGTAGCTTTGCTGCAACTTTATAGAGGATGAAATCCAGATAGTAAAAGAAAAGATGTATAATACATATAGCCTACGTTGTCCTACTGTTGTCAAGTTGCAGAAATTCATAAACAAATTCATAAACATCAGTTTTAATGAAGTTAATACCAACACTAGTAAGCTCTTTATCAAACAGTGCAACTTGAAGTTCTGCTGCTCTATAAAATAGTTCTGAATCCAGTAGCAGATGAGAAGCAGCTCTTAAATGAAATAACAGAGGAACGGTCATCTTCTGTCCTCCATTACTAGGAGGATAATAACCTTCACACTTCACTGAGCCTGCTCCACTCATTGAATAAACTCTACCAACAAAACTGATATTTTGATACCTGACTAAGGAATTAGAAAACATCTTTTATTTTATGTCTGCCATGTCAAATTCTCCAAGAGATCATTTCCCCAGAAGGTCAAACTTCCAGAGCAATGAGAATTAAGTGCTGTTACTGATTTTTAGCATTTTTCTCCCTAAATGCCATATCCAGCTATGTATTTTATCTTAAAGGAAGACTTATACTTCCCTCAAAACTCTTGGATTACTTAACTTCTTTTGAGAATAGTGAGTATTTTAGTATAGCTTTTCCTTAAATGAATTTCCAAAATGAAATTGATTTTTTTTGTTAAATTTCTTACCTTTATTAAAAAATAAACATTGGTATCAAATATTTCTTAGTTTAGAAAACTTTCATCGTGAGGAAAACCATCTTCTAGTCCCATCTGATTTACGCTGCTTATTCCAATGTATTTGCCGCGTGTAGTTAATGCCGCCGTACCTTCAGACATGGATGAAACATGTATGTGCAAGAGTAAAGCTGAGAAAAAGTGCAAAATCCAGCACAGCCACTACCCAATTTGAGGAAAAGGGCAATGTCTGCAGAAGACTGCATGTTCTGCATGTTCCTTTCAACGATGAGGCTGCCTTTTTCTAAACAAATCTTTTTTTTTTTCCTAACCCTTTTTTTTCTCCTCTGAAGGGACTTCTCTTTCTCATCCCATTCTTTTTATAGTTTAAAGCTGCTTTCAAAAACATACCTTAATGTTCTAGGTGACCTTTGCTGCCATCTCTTTGTGCACAAACTCACTTTCATGCATGAGCTCCAAGATGTGCAGGAAACCACACTGATGCATTCTTACAAGCACATCCAGATTGCCAGCCCTCACAAATGCTTTTTTAGCCTCATAACAGGATTCCTGGTAAGCTCTGGTTTCCTTAACACCCGTGGTTCAACAGGCAAAGAAGCCACATCTGCCTCCAAGCTTGCCACTGTGCACACTTATCATTAAATGAGAGGGTTTTCAGTGACATCAGGCAGGCATCTGAAGAGTTTTAAAATACAAATAGAGTTGTTCCATGGCTTGAAGATTAACGTTACAAAACCTGGAAATCAACCTTAAAAGTAAACACTATTAAATTTTCAGAATGTTTTAGAAGTCTCCAGATCTTTCTTCAGGAAAGTGCATTAATCCTTTTCAAGAGTAAATGTTAAACATTGATTTCCAATATTAAGAGTAGATGACCTGAATTCGTTTTATGGTTAAAAGGGCATAATGTGTATATTTTAACCTTTTATTCTAGTCTACTTTTATACATGCTGTTCTCAAGTCAAAACTGAGCAGGGCTGAAATAATCTGCAAAGCTTTCTAATGAAGAAATGGCTTCTAAATTTCAGAATATATATCAGATTAAAATCAAGCCAACCTAGTCAGACCCAAAGTGATACAGCAAATGAATATAAATAACCTCAACAGATACATCCAGATATGGCAGGCTGGCATTTTGATGTAGAAACCAGCATTAGTGAGTACAAGCACATACAGAAAGCATTATTGCTGGAAATTGAACTGAAGTCTGGTAAGATTAGCTGAAATATGTGAGGTGAAGATAGAGGAAAAACTATGGATTTTGTGTCTCAGTTTTCAGCTCAATGGGCTCAGTTTTACATAGGATGCTGCACAGGATACACACCCTGTATTCTAAGCCCCTCAGTTAAGCTACATATTCAAATTGAACACAAACCCTTAGAACCTCAACATGGGAAATACATCAGAGTTTTATGTGTTTGAAGAGAATAACAGATAGATCTGCCCCAGGTTGCATAAATTAGAGCTGAATGAACTGAGAAAGGAAAGAGAAAAAAACTGGTGCTGTAAAATTCAAAAAATCAGAAATTAACTAGGAGCTCCTACAAAATTAATTGACTTCACCGATACCTTAATATTATTCATTTACTTCAGACATGAGCATGTAATTATTTTATCCATGCAAACAATGGTGCAGAATCAGCATAAAGCCCCAATTCTAAACCAGTATCACCCAGCATACAGAGAGGAAAATCTTAACTGGTTACTGTATGCCATCTGATTATGCCTACAGTGCAGTTCTAGTTCTTTTTTCAGTTATTTCTGTTTTAACTTAACCAGTCTCTCTCACTTGCTCTCCTCTGCATTCTTCATCCACTCCTCTCATTTGTTTTGATTGGTATCAAACTCTGCACTAAACTACAATAAATTACTCTCTTGTATATGTTGACTTAAAGCAAAACCAGAAAGCTGATAAATCTCCATATCCATCAAAACAAACGGGACAGAGAGGATGAATTAAAATCCACTCTGAAAGCAGAGACAATTTGAGGTGATCTTCTTTGAGATGATTTTTATATTCATATTTAGATTTTTAACATCATCATTTTTCTATCATCAGAAAATACTCATTTATTCTGGTTGATAAAGTTTTCCAGGATAAACAAGGTATGAATATGGACATTGAACATTTTATAGTCATCTCTAACTTTTCTAATTACTCTTGCCTGATTGTCTAGAAGCAATGGAGAATCTGGTAGTTGTATCTCTTCTTTTAGTTTATTACAGGACTGAAAAAAAAACCCATTTAGTATTGTTTATAAAATGTTCAAAGTGATCAAGCATCTATTGCCATCTCAGGTGGTGAAGCAAAATAATGTGTTTCAATCTTCTATCTAGTACAGCAGGTCGAAGTCAGGCAGTGCTGTGTGTGACACTCCAGGCAGATCTCTAATGGGCTGGCAGCACCTGATATCTATGTGCCATCACCAAACTCTAGAACAACACTCCTCCTTTTTCCAACTCAATTGCCAACGGAAACATGACAGTTCCCACACGGATACTGGAAGAGCTCCAGGAGCTCAGCCTCGGGTTTTCCTTTTGACACAGTGCTTGGTCTCGGAAAGCACTGTATCCACCCCACTGATACTGCTGTTAATGCCCAGAGTCTCTGGTTAATCCAACGCAGGTGTCCAGCTAAAGCTGATCTATCTTATTGTCTAGATAATTAAATATAGGATAAGACAAGTCTATGAGATTAGTCTAGAATTATCTGTCAGGGTAGACTCTCCAAACACGGCATAGGAAACCCATGGGTGAATTAAATGGCACACTGATAGCAGCTAAGAAGAAGAGCTGTTAATGGTTTGCTTTAAGGTTTTGTTGGGTTCCTAATAGCTTTTTGATCCTGCCTGTCACATAGTATCATTCCCATAAACTGTGAGGAAACTTACAATTTAGTTCTGTGTTCTTTGGAAGTACACTTCAGAGTTAATGTCAATTTGCATTACCCTTCCCCAAGAGCTAGAACCATATCCCATGCCTACATGAGAAGAGGATCCGCTCTGTGACTGCATGATTTGAAATTATCAGCAAATCCCCTAATTTTCTAGAATAAAAGATTTAAGAATAGAAATATGTTTTCTCCAGTGAACTAGCAGACAATATTTTCAAAGGCAAGGCACAGAACAGTTACAACAGCAGATGGAGAAGGGCTGAGTTCTCCTGTTCTGCAAGTATCTACTGCCATACAGCCTACAGGTCTGAAGACAGGACATTGGCGTGTCTTTATGTAAATCACGTAGGCATTTATCACTCTCAGTAATGCAGGATCCTTATCAAGTGGTTCTCTCTCAACTGTTAATAACTGCTAATGCTCAGTACCCTCCCCTGACCCACTGGCTCTAATTAATTCCTATAATGGTGTAGAGAGAAGCCCAGCAGACTAGGTATGGTTACGTGTGGAAGGGAAGGGCAGTTGATGGGATGGACAGAGCAGCGTAAAGCTGCCTGGAGGTGAAGGCTTCCCTCGTAACACTAACTGCTGGACTGTCTCCTAACATGCCCACAAACCACTGGAGGTTGCTCAGGAGTACATAACTTCTTTACAAATTACCATAGGACAACTGACCTAAAAGAAAAGCTGATGTGATACTGCTCTTTGATAGCTTTTCGGGGGGTTGATCAACTTGGGCATGAAAATAGAAAATTTTAAGGTGGGTGGGTGAGGTCTTTTGACAAACAGAAATCACCACAGAACATACACACACACACACACACACATATATATATATTCTCTGCTTTTTCATATAGTAAAGGCAGTTCCTCTCAGGATTCACACTCCTGGTTTTGAGTCACTTCCTTTGTTTCCCCTACTGTTTGTAATGTGAGTAATCCACATATTACTCATTTTTCAAGTTGCATCTAATTTTAGGACAGGATCCCTCAGCAGCAGCAGCTTCTTATTTTTGCCTGATAACTTTTACATTTCTTTCTGGTGCCATAGATATAAATGAATAATGAACAACAATGAAAGCCATGAGAAGTAACAGCAAAAACAATCAAGGATTTCGAGTGAATAAAAATGGCCTCAAGAGCAGAACCTGGAGGAACAGCAGCAACTGACTGACCACATAGTCTTGAGAAGGACATGCCTCATGAAGGGGTGCAAATTATGTCCTGGAAGTATAGAATAAAACAAAGATAAAGTGCGGGCAGAATTTGTTCATTCAGAACCAAAATATCTAGTTCAATCTATTCATCTATGGATAGATAGCTAACATAGAAACAAAACCTCACATATTTATTTCATCTGCTTCTTTTTTCTTAGTGTGAATCTAGGAAGATACCAGTAGAATACAATTTAATTTAAGAAAAAAAAAAGTTATAACTATCTCAAACAAATCTTTCTCTTGAAGGCATTTCAGCAATAGCTGGCAATAACTGGTGAATCATCATTCTACTGCCTTTATTTTTAGCTGCTAATCAGCCTGTCCTTGGATACTTGAATCCACCTTGTGACTAACAAAGCTCAGATCCACAGCTTTGGTTCAGAGGTGCCACAAGCAACAGAGACTTTCCGTGCCAGAAGTGGCAGAAAGGATGTGTCTCCCAGGAGGGAGTCTCAGAGGGGTGAGGCACTGTTTCCAGTGCCAGCAGTGCCTGCAACAAGCACCACTTCAGGTGCACTGTCTCTGGGACAGTGACACTTGATTCTGGGCTGTTACAAGGCCATGGTGTTGCTTCATTTTGTATTCCTTGCTTTTCCACTAAGGACTTTTTTAATAGGCTGAAAATAAAAGCCAACTTGCTCCCTTTGGGAACTTCAAAATTTGAAAGGAAAAGCATCTTATCAAAAGGTTAAAAAAAATGGTAGAAAAGGGATACTTAAATATATGAAGAAAAAAAATGGAAACAGTGCAAACTGGTCTGTTTCACAACTGTTACACACTTATGCATATATGCAGAAAGCAACGAATGGAAGTTCTGAAAAATACTGTGGTGCTAAATGCCACATAATCTAAAAGATCTGCTAGAGAAGAAAGTGTCACTTTCCTTTACATGAGCAACTAAATCCAACCATGGCATTTTGCTTTTAAACTTCTTTTTTTTTTCTGCTCCCAGAGAGGGAGATTGCAGATGCGAATTGTGTCCCTGTAGCACCTAGTCCTGTGATGACATGTGACTCTGCAAACCCTCTAACATAAAACAACAGCTATTCCCAAGCAATTTCAAAGCACTGGGGATGCTGGGACTATTTCTGTTCATAACATGGAGTGAATCAACCAAGCTGCCAAGTGCAATAGGTTTCTCACTAAGAGATTGCTAAAAACTGAGCACAGGCTTAATGGTAAATGTGAAAGATTTATGTCTGGTTTTCCTTATGCTGACCCCTGCAATATGTCACCACGCTGCAAAACATCAGACTACTAGAAACACAACTAAAATATGCCTACAGCCAAATGGGAAGAGTTATTTTACTTGGCTGCAGTGGTGCGTAACAGACAGTGCAAGTGTTCTTAGCTAGAATTATTGGAGGAAAGGACAATCAGCAGTGGAGATGCTGGCCAGAAAAGGGTACATCTCTGCCAGAGATCCTTGGAGGGATTCCATGAAACATACAGTCATTCAGCTACACGTGAAAGGCAAGGAGGGAAGCCTGCTAAATTATTCTCATCTGTGAATATTCAGTCTATCTGTTACAGAGTTAATCCATTCCAGAGGGCATGAAAGACAGCTATCAAGGCAGGCAGGGGGAAGCCCTTCTTCCTGGGGTCAGTGGGAGTATGAGGAGCAACCGTGAAACGGCAGCAAGCTTGATGCTGCTTTAAGCTACAATTCCTAATAGCCACGAGGAGCTAACAGCTCATCTAAGTAGTGCCCATTTCCCACCTCTGCTTCACAGCTCCCTTCATCTTCCACTCTCTGTCCCCCTCGTTGCCTCTCTTTGAAGACGTAAAGGATGGAAAGCAGCCATTAACACAACCAAATAAACACTTGACTTTTACCTGGGTTTTCAGGAAGCAGGTTCTTTGAACCTTGTTGGAGGCAGTGTTGTTTTCACTGAATTCAAAGTTTTTATTCTTAAAATCTCCTAGGTCCATTTCCCTAATGCAGTTTAGTAAATTTTGCCTTGGCGCCTGCAAAGGTTGGCTATGGATGACTAACAAGAGCGTGAGTTTACCTGAATTTGAGCAAGCTCTGGAGTAACAAAGGTTATGGACAGAAGCCTGGGGAATTGCTAGAGGCTGCCTCTGGATTAGCAAGATACAATGCTGGGAAGGTTACACGGGTATTTTTGGATTCAGCAGCTTTTCTATCCCAAAGAACTTCCTCCATCTCTAACAGTCAACATTCATTCAGCTTAAGCTTTATAAACCAGGGTTGTAAACAGCCAGCATTCCCCACAGTTAACACAAGACAACTGCACGTTGCCTGAATGCAGCCCGTGTTCGTTACTGGGAATGTTGGCACAATTCATTGTATTTTATCCATTTTTCATGAACACTGTCTTCTGCTTTCTCCAAAACAGTTTGAAGCAGGACAGTGGTGACTGAGTTTGACAATAGCTGTAAACAGCAAATCTGTTTACATATGGGTCTGGAATGTACACAGCATGAAACTCAAAAGCATTGTAATGGTTACTAGAACTGCAACCTCATTAACACGCCATCCCTTAAAACACATTACTACTACAACTGGGTTATCTACAAACTAGTTTTGCATATTTCCTTTTCCACTTACAACTGGATCAATTAACAACATTTTATAACTACTCATGAATTATTTAGAGATTGAAATGTCACCCATGAATGCTTAGCTGAATTAAATCTGAAATACTTAAAAACCAAGCAAACTCAGAATTGCTCTAGAACCTCAAAGGTATTAGCAAAGAATTATTTAGGCTTTTTATTTAAAAAACCTCACAGAACTAATTAGTTGGTGTCTCCATAGGTTTTTTGGACTAAATGACCAAAAGATGTTCTGTAGCTGTGATTATTTGGTTCACAGAGCTGATACCATAGAATAGCACCATCTCCTGCTTTCATGCTGATACCATTCCAGACTTTCCTCTGAGAAGTCCCTAACTGTAATAATGTGCCTTTTCCTTAAGCCATTCTGACTAATTATATCCTTGAGTATTTTTAATGGTCTTAAAGGCTACTTCTGGAACTCAAAAGTACTAGCACAAGAAAATTTTAAATATAACTTTAGTAGCATAAGATGGAGAGAGTAATAGTGACTGAGCAAACAGACTGAAGAACAAAAAAGATGATCTAGCCAGTGCTGGCTCTAAAACGTCTGTAATGATTGTTTTATCAAGAGAGCTACATTCTTGGTAAAGGGAGGAAACGTGATATGGAAGTGCTGTTCTCCTCTGGAATACAGGCTTTCTGCCTTCACAATGCAAGTAACAATATTTATTCCACCTGAGAAAACTACCCAAGAGGAAGACATGCAAGGGAAGTCTAACTTTTTAGAGCCAAACCTCTGTGCAGTATTCCTTGGCTTTTTTTTCTTTTTCTCCTTCTTTCCATGGAAAGTAAAGGCTACTTCTCTGAGATCCCCCAAAGCTTCCTCATGACTTAAACCAGCCTTCAGACATTTTCAGAACCAACATTACGCCCAAAACGACTCCAGATGCACCCACTTCTCTTTCTACGCACAAACATTTTTATGTAGCTCATACATTTTTCTCTCTTTAAAGCAATTCCTTTTCCTACAAAACACTTTCAGAAAAACTCATCTGTAACATTCACTGCACTGTGAGACACCTAACAATTTGATCTGCTGGGATTCCTGCTCACAGACTGCTCCAGAGACTGAGTCCAACCCCACAACAGATACAGCTCCTAAGAACTTCAATATGTAAAATCATAGTTTTAAAGATTTGCTGCCACTTCTCAAGTCCATATTTCAACATAATTCTCTTTTACCCTTTGGCTGATATTAATAGTACTACATTAATAAATTCTGTGCTGATGGCTGAGAAACCAGGCATTACAATTTTTTCTCCCTCTGAAAAAACACTTCTTACCTACTTTTCTAAGCCAACAAGGCTTGTGTCATCCTACCGTCTCTATTTGATCCTGAGAGCTGTTTTCATTTGAGTTTAATATAGCAATAAGTCCTAAAGCCAGTAACTTCCTCAAGATTTATTAAAAGAGGCAGCCAGGTAGAGGACAGGAAATGCTAGAGTTCTTTTTTCACAGGCTGAAACCCAAGAACAGTCTTTCCTAAGCACAAAAGGATCTACATTGCATATATAGACATTTGTACTGCCTGACACAATGAAAAGTTTCAACAGAAGCTTTAGTTTTATTAGACATCAGAGAATGTGATTGTAAGATGCAAAGGCTAGGTCACAAAGGCACTGAAAAACAGATTTCAATTCTCAAAACAACTTGTTTTTGAAAAAGCATATGAAAAATAAAAGATTTTCCTTAAACAAGGTTGAAATAAAGTGTTTGTGCTTCCCCAAGGAAGTCTGTCATTAAATCAACCTCTGTTGTACAATACACCACAGGGAAACAGAGCTTGCATCATTCTACTGAGTCAAGAATGGGATAAATTCACTGCTTCAGCAAACTCAGTTTAGCACAGAAACAAGGCAGAAATGAAGCAAAAGAGCCACACAGGAAACTGAAACTGAAGAACCCACCAGGAACTGGTACCAATAAAGCTGTGACACTTCACAGACCTTACAAACAGTAGCAGGTCAGCTGCTCCTGAAATTAAAAAGAAATCAGAATACCAAATGCTTCCAAGACCTCCTCAAGATAGTTTTGTATTTGCAACATTTGCAACCTGTGTTTTCAGTGAATGATGCTCAGCTTTTTCACACAATTCCACAAAAGGGATAGGCCGCAAGTTTTCTGCTGAGATAGATCCAATTCTTAAGCAACATGCCAAAAATCTCTCGAAGTTTTGATACATTTTTCTGGTTTAAACGTGTCATTTTAGGGCAGGCAGATAGACTGCAAATGACAATCCTACAAGAGAGCAGCCGCAGACCTGCTCTCTGCTTTCCAAAAGCATCAGTGCTGTAGCAACATGAACTTTTAGCATCTCAGGGTGCAATTTTTGTTGACTGCCTTCTGAAATGTAACTCTTATTAAGCAAAAATAGGTTCTGAAAAGTATACCAAACACTGAGAGGCCAGAGAGGAGCACGTGGAGAATCTCTGATTATTTGGGTTAGAGAAGAAACCCATTTAAAGGATTAGATACAGTAATGCTTCTAATTGCTTATTGTGCAAGAACGAGTAAAACAGAAAATTACTGGAATAACTAAAGCACAGACTTTGTAATATTCTGTAAGAAGAGGCATTGTAGTCATCTTTTGGAAACCTACTTTTCAAAATAAAATCCCTGTCATTTTCTTATTGACACATTCCAATATTGGTAGTGACAAGGACTCCAGGATGCCACTGGCCTTGCTATGGCAAAGAGGACTGTTTCAAGGCCCATTTTTATCTTTGTGGTCTTTGTCATCTATCTGAAAATTCATATAAGTCCAGTTAATTAGAAGAAAACAGAACTTGTATAGTTTCCTGCTGACCCTCGCTTCAGACGTGTGCAAAGTGTTGCATTATTGCAGCAAGAAGCAACATCCATGCATAGCCCCTCATTAACATAATTCCTTGCATTATGCAAATTAGAATAGTGATGAGATGAAGAGATTGATCATTTTTCACTAATTTTAAGCTCTCGTTTTCTATACGAAGTTTGTAAACATGAAGCTCTTAAGGTGAGCTGCAGGGAAGAAAGAAAGAGAAGAAATGAAAAGCTCCGTCCTGGTCTGACCCGACACACTGGGGTGACACCTGAGCGACAACAGGAAAAACGCTGCAAAGAAGCATTTTCTACAAAGAAAAACAGTGACACCTGTATGAGACTGAGGCAAGTTCCTGCAGCCATCTGAGCACTTGGCTAAGGTTCGTGTTTTCAAAACATGTATTTCGAAACAGGCAGAAGAAAATGAAGTATGCAGACTGAGGTACACATTGCTCTTTGACAGTAGGAAAGCCCACACTATATTCCAGTATATTTTATCCTGAAATCTCAAACATACTTACAACTGATTGTTCTTAGTTTCTATCAGATAAATAATTTTGTTGACTTCAAAAGGATGACTTTGAGGAAGAAGTGAGAAGTATGGGATCAACCATCTGACGGATTTTACTAGTATTGACATTATACTTTTAAATAAACAGTGTTTATTTTTCTATTTATGCTTTGAAGCGATACATAAGCAATAATGCTGTAAGAAAAAATCTAAATACACATTATAAATAAAATCATAACACTTTCTCCTCTACGACCTTTTTTAACAAAGCTTGAACATTTACCAGGAAATTTGCGACACAAAAAAATTGCCTTTTATAAGAATGTTGGTTTTTCAGATGATTAAGGTAATAGAATAGTTTACAGCAAATCTAAGATTGTACAAGAATTCTCTGAAGCAAATCATCACCTAAACTTCCACCTGCCTTTTATAAGATGTAAGCTCACTACCCATCTGAGCACTCTGGATATCTGGGAGATGCATCCTGTTTCCCTTGTGTGAATGCTGATATTGTCAACGTGGGGCTCACCCCAGGATCCGAGCCCTGCAGTGCTGACCTCTGCTGCACAACGAGGAACATCCTGCCCTTGCACTGCATGGGGAGAGCACACACTTGCTGGGACACAGGGTGAAGGGAATAGCTGAGCTCAAACCAGAGGCTGGAACACAGATACTCTGCTGTTGATGATGGCCTGTGTCTGGATGAGATGAACTTTGAATCAAGGGAGCTGGAAACAGAAGAAATATATAGAGAGGACCTGCTTTAGAAAGAAAGAATGTTTTTCACCAGCCAAAAGTATTGCAGCAAAGGAACAGAAAAAGAATGGTTTATACATGATGCTTCGAGAAGGCTGTTGTTTCTCTAGACCCCATGTTTGCCTGTAGAGAGGCTGAGTCCTGTTTATGTGCAGAAATCTCTGATTTTACACAAATGACATTCTGCAACATGACCCCACTTTCCCTTCCTCTCCACAGATCATAATAAAAATGAGAATGACAGAAATATGGGGAAAGGTTTGTGTGCTAAGAAGCTTGAGCTGATCTAATGAAAACCTTACAAGATTGACATAAGCAATACATTTGTTATTGGAACAGCACAAACAACAAACCAGCCAGTGCAGCAATCATACTAAATTATTAGGTTTCTTTGGGCAGTGTGTAAAGAATAAATACTTAGCCTGACTTCTGCTAGTGGCATAGAATATGGGAAAGGGAAATGTTGTGATTACTGTAAAGAGAGCATGCTTGTAGCATCTATAAAAGAAGCAGCATCTAATTGCACGTAGGTAGCAGCTGAATCCAAGTCTCTAAAACATTACCAGAGACAGGCTTGATGAGCAGTGAAATCTGGCAGTGACCCATTTATCTAGATAGTTTAGTCTTGACAGAAGCCATTCAGTGGGACAGAAGATGGTGCAGTCTTTCATGCCTGTCTTTGCTGATATTTAGTCCTGCACCCTGTTGCCAGCTCCTGCTCCCACCCCACTGCTTTTTGGCTGCTACGGGCAAATTTCCTCAAATTCTCCTTGCAATAGGAAGATTCCTAGGTTTAACAGGCTTTCCATGCCTGAAGAAGTTGCTTTGCTGAGTGACTTCATGAGGGTTGAATTCCCTAGCCCTAGCAAGCACTGCATGCACTGAAAAAGTGGCTACAAAATGTAAACAGGGAGAGAATGTCAGTATAAAATCTGGAATTGAAAAGAAAAAAATAATCTGCCTGGGAGAGTTTGCATGTTTTTGTTTTTCCTAGATGATTCTCATTCACAACCCTTTTTTATGTGGACTACACTGCCCCCCATACAGATAAGCTTTACCACAGTACAATCATAGTATGCTTTAAAAGATGCCACAAGAAAATATTTTCATAGTATGTTCCATCACTTCCCTAAGAAGGATCTTGGCAGGTATTTACTGATTCTCGCTTCAGTTTTATGCTCACTGGGTATGTCCTGCTACCTTTTACTGGAAACATGTCGCTTTTCCATATCCATATTCATCTATATTCCCTGTCCCAGTATATCAGAATACGTGTGTGTATCAGTTAAACTTGTAAGTGGTTTATGTACTTAGGCTTGAAGGAAATCTAGGACGTTGCTCATATATAAAGTATTCAAAACAGTTCACAAAGACTGGTAATAGCATACACAGTGGTGTATATTTCAATGGGAATGCAAGCAAGCAAAGAGACATACATACACATAACAGAAAAAAAATTGAGAAATTAGCTACAAGGGCTTCTCTGCTGCTGGGAGGGAAAAGAAAGGCTGAGCTGAGGTTCCCCAGCTGCCTCCCCGTGATGGTTGAGCTGCTCTGGGGATGCTGCTGGGGCAGGGAGCGATGAGGCCGCTGCGGTCACTCCTCTCCAGCAGCTCTGCTCTTCTGGAACCCTGTGGTTGTAAAAACTGCCTGCACAACACATGCCCTCTGTACACACACACCACTGCAAAATTACAGCTGAGGAGGCACTGTGTGCAAATATGGGAGCATCTAAAATTATTTTCTGGGTGTGCTAGCAATCTGCTGCTAAAAAAAAAAAAAAGGCAATATGGTCATGAAACTAGAAGATGAAAGCACTATGAGAAGTATTTTCTTGGATTCCTCCCACTCTGTGTCTGAGTCTACAGGTGTGGTGTAACGGCCTTTCAGTAGTTCAGCTGCAGCAGTACGTCCTGCACTTCAAAGATGACTCATTTACCAAGGTCACAAGAAGTCTGGAATTTCTGTTTATTACAACATGGCAAACTAGAGAAGAAACACATACTCTGTTCAGAACCCATTAAATAGAGGGGTACTTTAGAAGGGTACCTGATGACTTTTAGAAAAAGTACTGTAAAACCTTATTCCATAAAAAATACATTTAGCAGATTCAAAAAAGATGCTTGAAAAAGCCCAGCCTCTCTCAACAGTAACTATTCATTTTTTACACAACAACAGTTGCAACAAACAAGCAAATCAATGAGTGATAAGACCTTCAAGTGAACGACAAGTTCTAAGTTCATAGAAACATAGAATCATAGAATGGTGAGAGTTGGAAGGGACCTTAAAGATCATCAAGTTCCAACCCCCCTGCCATGGGCAGGGACACCTCTCCCTAGAGCAGGTTGCTCCAAGCCCCATCCAGCCTGGCCTTAAACACTTCCAGGGATGGGGCATCCACAACTTCCCTGGGCAACCTGTTCCAGTGCCTCCCCACCCTCACAGGAAAGAACTTCTTCCTCATATCTAATCTAAATCTCCCCTCTTCCAATTTCAAACCATTACCCCTCGTCCTGTCACTAGACTTCCTGACAAACAGTCCCTCCCCGGCTCTCCTGCTGGGGAGTTGTCAGAGATTTTCTAGGAAATAGAGCACCTTTCTTCCACACCAAGATATAACACTGCTTCTATTAGTACTAATACTGATACATCCTGAACAATTTACTATCTATAATAAAAGATGCTATCATTCTTGCTCACATTAACACTAGTACGTCGCTTCTTCAAAGCAAGCACGGGCTTTGCTAGCTGTTAACTGATAGCAAAGTGCCCTGGGTTGGTTAAGTGGTAATAAACTTCCAACGTCCACACTAAAATTTTCGACCATCAGAGTTTCACAGCCTGCAGTCTGCAAATCACTGGATGACTTCGCTTCATAATAGTTTCTCTCACAAAAGTGTTCAAAACCATGGATGATTTCTACAGTCATGTGGTACTGAACATGAAGATTTATGGTTCACTGCAGGTGGGATTAAACAGCTCCATCAACATAGGGAGAAACTATGAACTTATGAGCTTTTCTTAACAGCAAATGTTGGGTGTAGTTGATACATAAACCCACATGCTTGTGGCTCGATGTGCCAGTTGTCCAGTGTCTAAAATATCATTTGCATAATGGTGTTGGCCAGCTGGTAACATTGCTTCTTGAGAAGTGATCTCTCACCAAACACAGGTATGCTTAAAAGGGAACACTGCCAAAACATCTGCTATTCACATTATTCAAATACAGTGCATCTGTCTCATTCTGTTTCTGGCTCATTGAGAAAATGGTCCTGGTGCCTTGCCAAATAAAGAAAAAAAAAAAGAAAGAAAAAAAATTAGGCAAAAGGATTAGTAAAACCAAGAAAATGAATCCCTGTTGGCATTAGAAGTACAAGAACATTTCAGTTTTCTAAGAATTCACTGTTTCATGGCATATGGTATGAAGTTTGTAATGGAAAGAATGGCTTTTTCAAAAAGTGAACAATATTTGTAATGATTTTTTTTTTAAAGACTGAGAGTTCAGAAAGCAGAGACACAACATGGGGTGTGACCAGCTGCAATACTCAGTCTTAGAGTACAGGTTTTTAATTTAGACTGAATTTCCCTCTGTTCAATGATCCACCTGCAGGCCATACTCAGTATGTGCAAACACACCAGCACTGAGGCTTCAGAACTGAACTCCAAGCTTGCCTTTTAGAGAGAATTCCTAAATACTCCGAGAAAAATAACTGAACCACTCAATTGCCAGTGCTGAAAAGAAGATGTTATTATCTCCTTTTTTGTAGGCTGGAACCTTTTCACAGTAGGGTCTTCTTGCAGGATCATGTTTGTGTGATGTTTAATGTAAATCCTGCCCTGGCTCAGGGAAACCCTCAGGGCTGTAATGTAAGCAATAGTAGCAACTCTTGGAATTCTCCTCTTCCTCTGTTTGGGAAGCAGTATTATGGAACCACAGGTGAGAAAATTGGGAAAAGGTATTGATTGTGGTTTTCATGCCTTCTCTAAAGCATCTGGATGTGCTCAGCAGCGTTCCCAAGGCGTGCACCAAGTTCAACATACAGAAGCACACTGTGAAATCCACATGATGGTGCTTGAAGAGACTCACCAGCAATTAACTGAGAGCTCCACTTGCTTTACATGGACCTACAACATGAGCTCCAGAAACCAGTGAATGCTTTGCAAACCAGACTGAAGGGCGTTATGGGGTCACCTTTTAATGCCTGACTAATTTTCAGTGGGAAAAGTTTCCTTCTACACATCTTGCAGCACCCCAGCATTTGCACTAAGCTGCCCTCAGCCTCTCATGTGAATGAAGGTCGATGCTGTAAGATCTTCATGCATTCAGGTGTTATTCCAGCCCGTGAATGAGAGAAGGAATCCAGTGGCCATCAGTTCATGGCTTAGCAAAATCTGACTGATTTCATTCGCTATCACCAAAAAAATGTTTAGCCTAAAGATGATGGGTACCCCTGTCGTGTACCAAGAGCCCTCTCTCTTCAAAAAAGGGTGGCTGAGGCTTGTCCGGGAAAGGCCATGACACACTCAATGCCAGGGCCCCTGGAAAGGAACATGATTTTACCCTTCACAGCCCATCCTAAATACAGAGTCTAAGGAGGGATCTTTTCAGCTGCCAAGTTCTTGAAAGCAAATTGAACTGCCCGTTTTTAAACCTATTTCACCTTTTTCTAGCATCTCTGTAACAGATTCATTACATTTTCCCTTACTTTTCATAAGGGGAAAGTACTAATCTTCACCTTGCCTCTTCTCCTCAAGCAAAAGGACCCACTTATTCATTAATTTGATAAATAAATGAATTTCCTGTGCCAAGAAATTAGTCTTGCAAACATTCTACAGACATTTTTGTACAATCACAAGGCTGCAAAACCAACCAAATAGAGAAAAATCGTAGTGCATCATCAAATATTGATTAAGTTAATGAAAATTTTGACAAACAGCCATATGATAGCATGAGATTAACTACCATGGGTGTTTTTACTAGATATTTTTCCTTTGTAATTAAAAATGAGTTTATATGTCAAAGAAAATTATATGAAGAAATGAAGTGGAATTGAGCTAATTTTATATTACAGTTGAAAATGCAAATTATACTCTTTCAATATAAATTATAGTCTTCTTCCAGGACCATCCTTGGTAATTCAGAAGCAAAATTAAGTTGGAATTTTACAGAGAATCCTAATAAATCAATTTTTAGTATTATTTATTAGTACAGGAGCTGTAGTGCTAGACAAAAAATGAGTCTCTTCTGTGGTTCAGAAAATCTTATATTCTCTGCATGTGCTCAGATCAAGAACATTTTAGAAACAGCCAAAACAAACAGGCACAAAACTGCACAGATGCTGCTCATAAAAACCATATTGCAATAAAGAGAACTGCGCTTAAACTGAATTTCTTTTTCCCCTTTTCTCAGAAGTTGTTGCCTCTCTTGCGAGAAACTACGAGGAGCTACACATTCAACAAAAAGATAAATTCACAGTGTAAAATTCCAGCAAAAGAAAGACTAGGTCCTAACAGTTACTAGCCAATTATCTATCAGGTATGTTTGCAAATTGAGGGGCTTAGAGCAGCTGAGGCAAAGTGAAGAAATGCAGTTTTGCATGGTCTAGCTTCAGGCATATTCCCATGGGAAGTCATGGCCTTCTAAAACGTTTCCTAATACTTGTTCAGCAACATCTGGTTTGTCAGCATTCAGAGGAAAACATTATGACCTGTAAATAAATGTCATTTTTACAAGGACCATGTGTGCAAGTAGAAGATTCCCAAAAGAGCTAAGTGGGGTTTAAAAGATCCTCCAGTGCCTTTGGGCTAGAAATCTTGGCACAGATTGAACCAGAAAAAGATAATCTTGATTAACAGTTCCTCAGAGGCAGAGACAGAGAGAAAGCACTGGTGCTGGAAGGCCTACTGGCAGAAGCCCAGCAGCAGAGTAAACTACACTCATTTTTTTTGGTGTGACAAGTATTTCTCCCTAAAACACTCTTTTGGGATTATGGATAAAGACTTCTGTTCTTGCTGCTCTCAGTAAGGCTCCTACTACCATTGGCAGGATACTCTGGGGGCTGCATGGTCTGTAAAAGATACCGTAATGGCTACTGGGATTTAGGAAACTGGTGGTACCCATGCAGTGTCCCCCATCATTCCCACCTCCAAAGCACAGTATCACTACTTGGACTACTGGACAATAAAAAAGAGGGGAGGAGAAAGAACCTAACACAGCCATTCTCAAGAGAAATACGATGGTACTATCTAGAGAATAATAAAATACTTTATAATTTATTGTAATCTGATGCAAAACTGATGTTATTGATTCATTTAGCCTTTTTATTACAAGCCAGAAAACCATCCAAATACTGTAACTATTGGTTTCTATTTAACATAGGCTCTTCCTTCTTGGCTGTAAGATTCAAACACCTCCCAGGAGTGCTTACCCACATACGACTAACTTTTTTTCATCTTATTCCTAAAGGGAAAGGGAAAAAAAAAAAAAAAACAACTCTGGATTTAGGTGGGAGCTGAGTTTCACTGTTTTACACGGTATCTCTGCCTCTTCCCAAGGATGGCTCCTCAAGGAAAAGTATCAACCTCAGCCTTCATCAGCTCAGGTCACGTAGTGCTGTCTGCTGTGTGCTGTCCCTCTTTCTCTCATGTAACTCATCTGATCTGTCTTTCGGAGTGAATTTACAACCCATGGGAACAACTCTGCAAACTATTTACCCTGAGACTGGTTTCAGTGTACCTGAAGTATAACCTGTATCTAACACCTTTTCAGCTGAAAGAAGATTTCATTCTGCATTTCTATGCTTTTTTTTTGCCCTGTGCAGTGAAATTGCCATGACAAGTGATTACTCCTTATAGCCCATAATTTCTGTGAAGCCTGTTTGTCCAATTTGTCCAAACTGGATTTATTCACATATTTACAAAGTGTTTGAAAAAGTCATCATTATTCTGAAAAATCCTAGTCAACACTGCCTTGAGCTGGCACCGAATCAGCAGCCAGATGTGACAGCTCCATATTCACTGCAATAAACTTATTTTTGAGTATTATTATATCCCTCTTTTTGAATGTCTTCACGTATCTCAGCAAATACTTATATCCAGGAAAATGACATTCAAGCTTTCATAAAGGCTTATTTTGCTCTGAAACAGACTTTGGGAACACGTCACTGGAGGTCCATGTATCTTCCCTTTCCCCAGTTCAGTTATCAAATTTACCAAGTGAGAACTGAAATAAATGCTTTTGCCTTTTCCTCTAAATGCCAGTCAGGAGATGACAGATTGTACTCACAATCTGAATTATTTGTGAGTGCAATTTTGTAAAGACTGCTGTTGTATGAGGTCTGTACACGTCTGGTTTTGAAAAGAATCATCTTTTCTGAAAAGATTCAGAGTAGCACTTCAGTATATGTCTAATTTGAAAGCTATTCTCTTCTCTCCTTAATTCAGTCAGTCTTAAGCACATGACAAAATTAGCTCTTGCTGAAGTGTTTTCTTAATCTTCTTTAAAGAAATATTTACTAATCCAAAACTTACTTCTTGTTCTTCTAGAGTATGTTGAAGTGTTATGTTATATTACCACTTCATTATTAAAATAATCAAATATTGCCAGGGTGTTATACTGGAAATACTAGAGACACTCCTCAATGTTAGGTGAAGTTAAGAAGCAACCACCATGTTGGTTTTCACCTAAATCAAATTTAAAACAAAATCCAAAAAACTCTCAATGAATTTTCCAGAAGTGTTTTCCTTCATTTCTCCAACAATACTGTGTTGATTCTTTTTATAATCCAGGCAGGAACCCTGCTTTAGAGGAATCTGTCTGGTCTGTATTAAATAAACTTTTTTATACTTTCTACAGTATTTCATTCTCAGCATTATCTAAGCAAAGAACCACCACTCCTGTTCCACCTTGCAGCTTCAGTGCATAAAGTCATTCCCCTAACACTGCCTGGAACACCCACATAATACTCCCTGAAAGCTCCTCTCCTACCTTCTCGCAGCTGCTGCCCTTATCACTGAGTCACTGACAAACTGAATCCCAGTAAATTGAGTTTTTATCATATTTAATTTAATTCTGGAATAATTTCTTTTGAAGCAAACATTTCTCACATCTCGATAAAGCAGAGCTCCTATACTGAAGCACAAATGGAATGTTTCTGAGAGCACTGGACTCGTTCAGAATACCACATTGAAAGCGTATAGGATAATAGCACTTTTACTCTAGAAAAATTTCATCCTCTGCATTATAATAATTGCCATTTTTATACAACATAAACCATTAGCCACATACACATTCAAGTCATCTTAAGCCTTCTACAGGAAAAGGATTTATTTTGGTGTACAGGTGGTGATAGGATTTTTCCTAAACTGGATTACTGCTAATGTCTTGTATGTGCTGCACAGCTTTCCTTCTGATTCGCTCTACTACCATCTCCAGGTGAAGAACAAATGTGTCATCTCTATCTCAAATTACTGCCTTTTTTAGGGTAGCAAATAAGATTTATTAGGTCCATGACGTTGCTACAAGTAGACAAGAAAAAAGAAATGGAATTTTCTCTCATTATGGTATACCAGGAATACATTCACACTATAGTCAGGTGCAAAATCGCAAGAAATACGCATTGTTCTGAACAGAAACCTGTTCTTCAGCAAAACCTGAAAAAAATACTCAATGACTTTACTTTCCATCAGTAATTGCAAAATCTTAAGCCTTAGGCAGACCCCCACCCCTTTTCAGTGCATGAAAATGGTTTTAGAAGGAAGACTTCATTTGGAGAACAGCTACAGTTGAGTGGTTTGTAGCATGAAAAAGATGGCAGTGGCCATCTCGAGTCAAATGGAAATGCAAAGAGGTATATGCACACAAGGCATTCCTCTAGTTGGATGGCAAGGTGGAAGAGCACCTTCTGATGCTGTAGGTGAGGTGCCATGGCTTAGAAAAGAGGGGAGAGTTTACAGAATATGTATAACTGATAGGATTGTCCTTGCAACTATAATCCTGGTTTGCAAAAGTTGGGATTACTTCAAACAAATGTCTACCTCAAGAGGAAAGTGTAAAGGACTGGGCATGGGAAAAAAGCAGGTTACTGCCCCACTGCTAGGAGCACTCCTGAACTTGAACCATCAATTTTCAAACCTGCAACACAAAATATTCAAGTAATTGAATCTGCTCATGAACTATTTTTTGTAGATATCTTTTTCCACGCAGACAAGGATCGCAGAAGCTTTTTCTCATAATTAAAATTTCACTTCTGAGGAAAAGACAGCTTCCATCAAAAAACCATGCAAAACATTTTGAGCGAGGTCTCACAACTACAGCTGCACATTATGTTTGATCTAAAGTTAAGGTCGTAAGGCTTTGAGAGGAACCCAAGCTGACAAAAACATGATTTTAAAACAGAATCAAAAAACAGCTGAGGTTGGGGGTGACCTCTGGAGATCCCCTACACCAGCTGCTCAAGCAGGAACAGCACCACACCAGGGTGGTGTCCAGTTGGGTTTTGAGTATCTTCACTGATCGAGACACTGCAACTCTCCAGGTCAACCCTTTCCAAAACTGCTCAGAGCTGCCACTGTCCTCAGCTATATGATGCATTAGAAAACAGATAATTATAGAAATAAAGAGGGCATTTATAGCACGAAGACGACTAATTGAACTTATAATGATTAACCAACTGAGAAAACTTAGTATGGAAATGATAGAGGGTGATTACATACACACCATCAAGTTATTATTTTAACAAAGTGACTTTCTCTCCACAGGGACATTTTATGTATTTATGTAATCAGTGAGCTGTCTGCCTGCCTCTTGTTGTAGAAACAGAGGCTTTCCTGCAGTGAGAAGGAAATCAGTCTTCTCTCACTGAATGCAATTATGCAGCAATGATATAATTGTGACTATTTTTAAAGCAAGTGATGTGACATAACTTACGTGTAGCCTGTACTTTTGCCTATTTCCCAACACACAATCCATGCACAAGTCAGACCACTCCTATTAACTCAGCCCTCTAGAAGCTCAGTACTAAGATGCACAGGTGACTGTGCTTTATTTCTGATACTCTCTACTTCCTCCTAAATTACTGTCACAGTGTTCTAAGAAAAATTATATATTTGACATTCTTGAGTTTCATGACAGGTCACTACAGGATTTACTCCCCACACATTCAGTATTTGCTGGTGAAAGCACCTTCACTTCTCTTTGCCAGGTCCATTAATGTGAAGGGTTAGTGTCCTGATGCACTGCAATGATACTACATGAGCTTTAAAAGTTAAATTAAATGTTACAGTGCATTACATCAGCTGAAGTGACATGTCCTGCTTACATCTTAAAAAGTGACTTACGCTGTAAAATATGGCTCTGCTTTATAGAATCGGTACTGGGTTGCTACATGACGTTGTGATGACTGACTTAAGTTACAGATGGTTCCTTTTCCCCTCAACTTCCACCTTCATTTTAATTGACAATCTAGGAATTTTTTCTTGAAAGCTGAGACTCAGGCAGGGATCCACCCAGGCCTCACACCACCATCACCATCACCACCATCTCACAGTTCATCTGCAGCTGGGCAAGTCCTTGCCACATTTCCACAGCTGCAGCTGGGAATAATGGGGGGCTGAACAAGAGCAATCAGGAATTGAGAAACAGATTTGTGAGCCCTAACTATAGCCTAGTGAGGCTCTGTCTCTAGTCTTCCCTTGTAACTACCAAGTGCCCCAACAACCCTCACACCATGACTTCTGTTCTGAGTCAGCCCCGTAGAAGACAATTCCTCCTCTCTGGTCAATGAGGACACTACAAGCAATTTGAAAAAGTTGCTTTTGTAACTCTGCTATACACTGCTGTTGGGAATGCCCAAGTCAGAAAAGAGCATCCCACCGAAGCTCACACACATCCAGAGCTTCTGAATTTTTCCACGAGAATCTTTTATTAAATGTCAATTAGAATATTTCTACAGATTAAGGTCATGCGCTAGTCCAGCCTGTGCATGCAGCAGTGTACCAGCAGCAGGATGATATTCAGACCCTCTTCTGATTATATAGATAAATTCTACCAGTATTTTCAGCAGTGAAATGATAGCTCTGCCACAACTCAAATACAGATCACAGCCTGACAATGCAATGCTCTAAGAAGATACAGTTTAACATTTGTGTGCTGTTTTAGAAGTGCTGGAAATGTCCATTGTTAACCACGTCTTCTTCAGAACTCTTTAATATCTGTGTAAATCAATGCAACTCACACCCACCACAGTTCCAGTTCTGTTTTGACAGTCTACCATAAATATGCTCCCACATTAATACTGTAAATAACTATTTGACCTTGTCAAGTCCCACAACTAAATGAAGAGTATGCAACTGATTTTCTATAGAGCTTTTGCATTTCTTTTGCACAGAGGAGGTGAGACTGTCATTGATTAAACAATAATCTAACCAGAGAATGAGGCTTGACAGCACTGGTTGAATTCAGACAATCCAAAGGATTGATTTTTAAAAGCCTAATAATAAAAACCATGAGTTTCCACCACAGTTGGTTTTGCTTTTTTATGGTTGGGTTTTGTATAATTGATTTTCAGTGCCATGTTGGTTTAAGTGTGGTTGACAACGGCTGGTTGTTTACACAGTTGGGGGTTTTGACTTACTGTAATATTTTTGCTTTTCCCATGACTGGTGTTTAATACGGTTTGGGTTTTTACATATTTATATATCTACTTCAGATGTTTAATATAGTCAGTATTTATACTGTTGGTTTTAATGTTTTGGGGTTTTTTGTTTTGTTTTTTAAATACAGCTGGTCTTCATAGTGTTTGTTTTTGATGCGGTTTGTGTTTTAGATGGTTGGAGTAATTTTTATGTTTTTTAGAAGGCTGGAGTTTTTAGACCATTGCGGTCTAAAAAGTGCTTTTTAAATAGCACTTTTTTTTTTAACAAGGTTGGGGTTTTAGATGGTTGGGTTTTTAGACAGTTTGTCATTTTGATACTAAGAGGGTTTTTTTTAAACTTCTTTTTATATAGCTGGGTTTTTTCCTAATTTTTTAAAATACTGTTGAAGCTTCAATTACAGCAACAAAAGCTGAAAGAATTCATTTCCATACAGCATGTATTTTGTCAGCAAATGCTATAGGCTCCTCTAGAAACTTTCCCCCTCATGGGAATTGAGATCAACAATTTTTAAAATGTAGGTTTTTGATTACTGAACTAAATGATCTAGAACAGAAAACTGTCATGTTTAAAGAACAGGGAACTTTGTTTTAAAATACAATCCTCATTTTAAATTGTTATTTGCACATCTGAGACCCACTGAAAGCTGTTGCCATACACCTAATTAATGAGCCATATATAGTTGAAATCTGTATTTCACTCTTCATTTATTTTCTTGCTCATCCACTTGGAGAAAAAACACTCAAAACCCTTTAGATGAACACGCAGTCTGTGGATAAAAAGCAGTTGTCTGGTAAAGGATCACTTGTATGTATGGCCTGCAGCTGAATGACCTTCTGACAACACCTACTTTGTGTCTGCTACACCATCAGCTCAGAAATACAGTATGTTGTATATTCTAAAGTATGTCAAATTAAATTCAACGGCCTCAGAGTGGAACACCATAGACTGTGTTCAAATGCTACACTAGGACACGCTCTGGATAAACTGATAAACTAAGCAGTGGTCACAGCTGCCTACTGCAAACTGTGCATCAGGTGAAACAACTTACCAGTCATTGCCTTTGCCGCCATTAAATAGGAGATACCGTCAAGCTCTTCCTACCACTCATTACCATCCTAGACCACAGACTCTTTAAGAAAGAGATGTAGGTTTTAACTCTAATTTATGTGGTGGCTTTGGGATTGGTTTGTTGTTTGGTGGGGTTTTTTCCTATTTTCCCATTTAAGCACAATTACTGCCCTCCTTTTGCATAGTTACTGAGTGCAGAGAACAGCTTGCAGCCTTGGTGGAAACAAATCCTGACACTGGCAACTTACTGGTTGCATTGCCATCCTCAGCAGGAGCCTCTGAGTGAGCTGCCTCACTGATATTAAAAATGCTATAATCAAGGGATAAATGTTTTACAAATATATCCCCAAAATATTAGAAATGTTTGCAGATAATGAAATAAAATTATCTGTCACGATAGTATCAAACAGGAGAAGATCAAAGTGGTTTTACTGATATTAAACAGAACGGTAACACTCAGAGCCCGAAACAAGAATGCATTGAGAGAAGAAATGCAACAAACAAAATGAGTCACATTTTACAAGCATATATAATCCTCAACTCTATGTTTAACAGTGTGTATGACAGTCTGTCATAAACTCAATGACATACATGAATGTACTTAAGGATCATTGAAACAAACATCAAAACATGCTATTTCAGCTCGACTTGGTTAAATTTTCATACTTACTAAATTCAGCAGGCACATGCATATTTTACACGTTTCAATGGAAGCCTGACACATCTCATTTAATTTCTTCTAAGCCTGCAGTAATGAAATGAGTCTACTGCCAGAATTTTTCAGTCAGTGAGGGACTGAATTGTAATACCATGAAAGTTTGGAAAACATCTACTAAGAGAACACACTCAGTTATCCAAGAGCTAACAGGAAACAAACACACTTATCAAATGGTTTCCTGCAAGGAGCCATCTAAGGCAGGTGATTTTTTTCTTTTTGCACTGGAAGATAAAATGTTCCTGAGCACTAGAGAGGGGGCTGAAAGCTCTGGGCACTAACTCCAACCATTTGCTAACACCACATCCCAGGGTGTCAGCTGTTTGTTCTAGTTTCCCCACTGGAGGCATTACAGGCATGTCAACTTTGGGAAGTAGTCCATTACAATCCTCTTCTACAGTTCAAAGTACCCCATCCATTTTTACATATAAATTTGCATGAGTAAATATTTCAAGTTTTAATTTGCTCAACAGACAGAAATTAAAGAATCATGTCATTTTCAAACCAGAAGATGACTCTAAAGAAATACTTATTACCAAATATGTTATAGTCCTCTTCAACCCCTATTACTTCTAAATGTTCTTGTTTTTTAATCAACACCAGTCAAAAATACGAAAAATAATCATATTTTTAAAATCTCACTGTTGAGGCTTTCCTAAGCATATGTTCCAGAGACACTAAGGCTTTCAGCAAAACAGAAGCATCAAGAAATTAAGACTAGGGACACAATTTAATTGTCTGATCTGAAGAGACTTAATCCATCTCAGTTACATACGTGCTGCAGTGACATATTAAACACCTGAGTGGCTTCCAGTATGGCTACACCTTTGCTAAGACTGAGTTAAATAGCTTGAAATTAATTGAAAAACGTTATCACATTCTAGTCCCCTTATGGGGTACTTTAGTTACCTGTCTAAAATGACTGCATGTTTTGAGGTTAACAGGCCGAAGACTGAGCATCCAGCAATAGGCAGTCTGATCGCTGCATGTCTGTCTGATCTAAGTATCTTACATGGCACGTGTGGAAAAACATAATTTGACAGGTTGCATAAGAAGTGCTGACCTTTAAAAGTTAATTTTTCATGAGAATGCATTCAAACTTTTGATATTTTTACAGTAAAAACAACCCACAAAAATTACTATTAATTAATTCATAGAATCATAGAATGGTCAGAGTTGGACCTTAAAGATCATCAAGTTCCAACCCCCCTGCCATGGGCAGGGACACCTCTCCCTAGAGCAGGTTGCTCCAAGCCCCATCCAGCCTGGCCTTAAACACTTCCAGGGATGGGGCATCAACAACTTCCCTGGGCAACCTGTTCCAGTGCCTCACCACCCTCACAGGAAAGAGCTTCTTAATGTTATTGTTATTATTAATATAACTAAAAATTAGTTGAAATTATTTGTTTCAGCTTTACAATTCTAATTATAAATTACAAGAACAACTATATTTTAATGAATACTCACAACAATAAAATTCAAGACAACCATACAGTAAGAATTCCTCTAATGGTTATATTCATATTACTGAAAGGTGTTTTTTTTTCTTTTAATTCTCATTTAATATGGAACAATTTTTTTTGCTCTCTGCCATCCATCAAATGAAAAGAGAAAGTAAACTATACAGTCTTAAAGTTACCATCATATCATGAAAGAGTAAGGTTTAACACACAGACAATCTGTTCATTCCTTATTTGTATGTAATTTAGTTCCCTTATAGTCAGTTTATATGTTATTAGGCAGTATAGAAGCAGTCTGGTCACAAATTTCCTGTGATACACTAACTGGTGGAATTCTTAAGTAATGTATTCAAATAAACTTGTACAAAGCCATAAGATTATTGAGAAGCTACAGCTTCTTATTTTCATTAAGCCACTTGATCTGTCTGCATCCAAACCTCTGTCCAGCCTCTCACCACTTTCAGATATGTTTTCACTAAATACAGGCATTTTGTCTAAATATTTCCCTAATACTTGGGAGCTTATTTTAAAGACTTTGTTTGTTTGTTCCCAGGATAATGTTTTTGCTGGAGTGTATTTTATTTCAATAAACAAATAACACTCATAATCAGAAAAACCACTGAGTACTAATATCTCATAAAGGGAAAAAAAAGAAAAGATAGTGCCATCAGTAAATCAATACGTCAGTTTTCCGTCTGCAAAACTAGTAGCTGATTTATAGAAAACTACACATATGAACACAGAAAATTACTCAACTATTTATCTACTTCATCTTATTTCATAAACTTAGAGCAAGCAAATTCCAAGTGCAAAGGCTTACAACATGCAATATTTTAAAGAATATTATATATAGCCATTCCTGATCAAAATGATAGCCTAATTCTGAGAAAAGAAGTCATTACTATCATAATTAAATCGTCAGTCTCAGAAGTGGTTGATGCAGTCGCTAGAGGCAACGCAGCAGAACTGTGAACAGGTGCTTAAGAAGTTCCTCCACCTCCCAATCAAGATTTTCAATATCAACCTTCACTGAAGGATTTAAGCCACCACAGTCACTAAGCCACCACATAAGCTATGTCAATCCCTTCAGACCTTTTGGTACAGCCCCAGATGAACATTGCTTTGGAGACCGAATGCACTGAATTTTGAGTCTCCAACCCAGCAAAAAACCACCAATTTCTTGGTCCTTGGACTTTGTAACCAAGTCTGGGGACTTCTGGCAGATGTGATGGAGCCAAAAATGAACCAATTCAGAGTAATATGACACAACTCAAGGCTTTGTCACACAGAAACAGACCTGAACTATAACTTCCTGCTCTTTTAATCATATGTTACAACACTGTCCTTGCTACTTGACAGCTAAAAGTATGGGGAAGGAGCTTTCTTCTCCTATTGCTTTACATTAAAAGATAGGCAGGCATCAGAATTACTGTCTCTGTCCCGTAGCCTTTGGCATCAATCTGTGTGCACTGAGGTTGATTTTCCCCATAATTTTAGAATGGACACTTGGGTACATTAACAAATTGAATACAGTGAGAAGTATGAAATAGTGCCCTGATAACCATTTGCATTTCTCCAATAAAGATCCACAAGATCCACTCCATTTTTCAGGGTTTTGTTATCCATCTGTATCCATCCATCACAGCAGGTTGAGCCTGACATGCAGATCTCTACAGGAAAATGTTTTATACGTTTTTATAACCTACAGGAGTTTAGGAAACAAAAGAGCAGGTGTATTCTTTGCAGTAGTTTATTTTCAGTTAGAAATACTTGTTGGAAATCCCTTGTATTTAGGGGCTTGAGAAAAAAGCCAGCACAAGAACAGGAGAGTTCATTACACTGACTTTGCAAAGCTCAAGTACAGCTGTTGAATTACAGAGCAAAAAGGAAATCCTGGCCCATTAAGTGAATGCCAAAATGCTCACAAGAACTGCTTGTTTGCAAGTGGTCTAAGTTATTAGCAAGAACTTCAGCCTTGCCTGTTCATTTGCACACCTCTTGCACGGTGGCTCCGTGCCAAACCAAGCCATGTCTTGTATTTCAATTTCAAGAAGCATAAACTCTTCTATTTTCCTGAAATTCTCATTGCAGAAAAACAGCTTTTCAGAACAGCAAAACAGAACAAAAGTTTCTCTCACAATATTCATTTTAAATGCAAGCAAATACTTTCACAAGAAATTTTATCCTCCAACTTCTGTTTCTGATTAAATAAAACAGCCCGTAAATTTTTCATCCGCCTTGCTTTCCAATCACATATCTTGGTCACGTTTGCCTTTAAAAGGATGGTCAGGTGTCTTAATTCCATCCACAGCAATCTGTCTCAAATAGTTGTTTGCAGTTTAGAGAGTTGGGAAAATACAGCTTAGAAAACCAGAAACCCAACATGAAAACCCCCACGGGAGGCTGAAGAAACAAAGATTTAAGTCCTAATGATGCACAGAGCTTCATTTCAGTCCCATTCTGTCACATCAGTTATTTCCATAAGTAGAGGAAAACCATCCAGCTGCAAAAGATAGCACAGCAAACCGACTGTCTAGGCATTGCCTGGCTGCACACAGAGCTGCAGATGATCACCTATGTCAGTGCACATCACATCTGACCGCTGCTCAGAAGCCAACAAGCTACAACAACATATTGTTGTAGGAAAATGTTCTCCTGCCACGTGCTGGGGAAGCGTGAATGACAGCACAGGGGCACCAAAGATTTAGAAAAAGAAAACTTTGTAGAGGTTCTTTAAAAGTTCTTACAATCTTTACAGCTCTCACTGGGTTTATTTTACCGAAAAGCTATTCTGAAACAAAACAATCTCAGCTTTCTGGTAAGGAAACAGAAGGAAAGAATAATCAATCACACAGTCCATGGAATACTTCTCGTAGCTGTCAAAACTGTAGCTCTAATACCGTTTTTCCAGCAGATCCAAACTCATTCTCAAAATTAACTATATCGAACTGTGAAATCTGTAAAAGCCTTTCATATTACTGCTGCGAGTGGTTAATAAACCGATTTTTCACGGTGACTATGTAGTGGTAGAAAAAGCAGTCTTTTATAAATGCAGGTTACCTATTCTTTTTTGTCTGCAAGGAACAGCCCAGACTGACTGGTCTGAATGAAACACAAGAAGGCTTATAAGGCACAATTTCTAGAAATAGGAATCAAAGCCAACTTTGAGACAGACAAAAGTTGCTACTGAGCTTCTGAACATTTCATAGACATAATTTCAAGTCAGAAATGAACAATAAAGGGGAGTCTGCTGGGAGTCTCCAACACTAATTCCTGTTCAGCAGCTGTATCAAGTACTTCAGATATCTGGCAACATGGCAGCAGGGCTCCCCTGTTGAGGACGCAGTTTCAGTGTTATCCCGAGAATGAATCAGTACAACCTCACATTCTACCCAAGCCGTACCACAATGTGGTGTATAATCAACCTGGCAGGGATTCAGAAGTGGCCCAAAGAAAAAAAAAAATACTACAACAAAAAAACCCAACCAAACAACCCCGCCAACAATCATGAAAAATAGAAAATAATATATTGCCTTGAAAGAAAGGATTGTGCTAATAACAAGGTGTCTGTATTTCAAATATTCTCATTTAGAATCAAACAAAAGTTTCCTAAAAAATAAATTACTTGCTACTTCACTGCTCTGTTCTGTCTGATACTGTTCAGGACCTTACATCTCAGAAAGCCCAGCACATTAAGTGACTTCTATCTATTCTATGTTGTTTGTTTTCTTGTTCTCTCTACAGGAGCTAAAGGATATGCCTTAGGAAAGGATTCTTTTGTTAGGATCTTTGGTTTGAATGGCCTTTTGACTACCTTTTGCTTTAATTATTCCTCTTACAGTGCATTTACCTATGGCCTTTGCTGAAGGCTGGACACTGGTGTTACTGGACCATTGTTCCAGTATTATAAGGTAACTTTAATACTATTTGAGATATGAATTTTTTTTCTTCATTTTCTTTCTGTTTCTAAAAATAAATGACAGCTCATATTGCGCGTAGGTTCCTGCTCATGACAGTCCAGGCTGCCAACAGATTGCTAATCTATTGCTAACCAATCTATTAAAAGATCTTGAGGAGACAATTTCCCCGTGCTTTTCAGCTACAATTTGTGAAACTTATTTCCCTCTATTAAATCATTTATAGCACAAATTACTGCCACAGTACATAAAGAGATAACGTTCCTTAAATCAGTTCCACACATTCAAAAGCACTCGATGCAAGTACTCCTCATCATCACTGCCAAGGCTCAGAACATACTGTGTTATGATACAGGTAGAATATTCTAGATTAGGGAAGTTTTCGGTTTAAGAGGAAAACAAAACACATGGGAAGCTGACAGGTGAAAACAATATGGCACTGGCAAATGTTCCCTGTCTACCAGACACATATTTTATACTATTTGTATTTGTGAGGTTGACAGATACGGGCAGAGGAGCCTATACAGAGACAACAGCTACAGATAGAAAAAAAACAACAATTAAGAAAGTAACTGTTGTCGACTGATTTACTACCATGGTGATACTATCCTTGATTTCAGTTTGTGTTATAAAATATATCATTGGTCATAACAAGGCAAAAGAACATCTAATAAGCCTTTCCATCAGAGTTATCTTTATATATAAATGTAGAGAGGAGTTACCTCCCACAACAACATCAAGTAATTATTCCTCAATGTCAAAAGAAGCTACCACCCACTTTCTTCTCATGCAATCCAGAGGGGGTTGGTGATTAAGCCACCAAAGCAAGCCTGGAAAACAGACATACTATATTTTTACTTGCACTAAGGTAATTCTTATGGTCACAGAAACTGGGTACGATCCTGCTGTACTAGGTGCTGTAGAAAAGGCAGAACCAGAAGACACTTGCTTTCTGGAAGTTGTATAGAATTTCCAACCTACAGGATAAATACATATTTAAATAGAAATATGACATGACATCTCTTGGAAAAAGACATTAAAGTATCTCTGTTTCTACCAGATGCTAGTAGACTGCTACAGTCCCATAAATGGAGTCAACAGCACCACGTTCCCAAGCTGTTACTGTTCCCATGCTCATCTGCTAACAGCCTTGGCAAGGACACAGGCAGGGACTGGCTGAGCCACTCAGCTGCAACAACAGCTAAAGGTCTCTTCCCTTGCACAGCCTCTGCATCAGCCTGAACGTGACATTTCTTCTGCCTCTAGAAGGCCTGCTATGCCACAACACAGCTGTAGACATGCATAGCACATGCTGCTGAGGTGCCACCTCACCTCCAAAATCCTATAGCAGCACAGGCAGAGGGTACAAGCAATCAGAGTATGGATAGATGCCTCTTTACCGAGAGTTTCCATTTAAACTAAAAAATAGTCCAAAAATGAGAACAAGAATGATCTCAAATCCCACTTGCATTGTAAAGCCCCCTCCTAAAAAAAACACCTGTGAATCAAGAACTCCTACCTTTCTTTTTGAATGTATTTTAAGAAAAGTAAGCTTACAGAGTGTTTAGAAATGTAAGTAATAAGGATAACACATATAGGCTGAACAATAAGCACTTCTGAGGTAAGTGCTTCAATTAAACAAAGGTACAGACTCACATGTTAGTAACTCACTGACTCACCCAGAGTCAAAAAAATATATTATGTGACAAATCAAGCTAAATCCAAATTCCTCCTTACTCTGGTTGGGTGTTTTTTTTTGTTTTTTAATTGCTCCAGCTGGTTGACACAGCACTTCAGGTCTCTAGGGCTGTGACCAAATCTGGTTTTTAAGCACCCGGGTAATTTTTAACATGCACTAGAGTAAAAAGAATTATTTAGCCAATATTACTTCTGTAAGAATTTTTATATATAAAGTAATTTAATTGCTAAAATATTTATATGCTTTTAGTATTCTAAACCAAACTGTACTGCAACAAGGAGGAGGAAAAACTTTTAATTGCTTCTCTAAAGATGATAAAATAGCAGGTAAACAAAGGAAGTGACCTAGTAGCCCATCAAATGATCTCATGAATAAGAAACGGACAAGACAACTAGAAACTCAGAGTTACTCAACGGCAACACTTGGCCAATAAAAGGTGAATTAGACAGGAACAAGCAATAATATTTGTGCTGACATTCTAGGTGAAGGATCATTAATCTAAGAATAAAAATGGTCTAATTCCATATCAAAGCATTTACAGACTGGAAAGACACCTTGTGAACGGCATACCACTTCGTTCCTGCGGGTTTTGAAATGAAAAGAAATTCAGAATAGTTACTTTCAGGACAGCTGTCTAGAGGTGGCAATATGAAATACTACAAAATCAGATTAGAAATGAGAAAAAAAGATGCCCTCTAAGAAAAGCAACCAATTGTCATCAGGTAATTTGCTATCTCTAGTACTGTTAAATGATACTTTAACTAGATTGAATGCAAAAGAATGCAATGGTTAAGAAAACATGTAGCAAGGTTATCAGAATGCAGATAAGGTTGCATACTTTTTTCAGAAACAGCAAAACTATGAGATGCAGAAGAGTCCGAGGTTCTACCAAATCCCACCAAAATCAATTAAAAGCTTCACACTGATTTTAGTGAACTCTGTTTAAACAAACTCTGATCTAATTAAAAGGAGCAGCCTTTTATGTACATAATTATGTTTGAGTTAAGCTGGCACAGGAGAAAAAATTTCAAAGAGCACAACAGAAAATAAAGATGACTGCCTGTAGCATCTCACATCTGGTTGGGTTACCATCCTGAGACCGATGACATGCATTGGACGGTAGGCAATGAACCAAGTTTTGTCAAACAAAATGAGCCAACAGGAGAATTTGAGCAAAGACCTTTAGAACCAAGGGCATGAAGTGTTCTTTTCTCAAATAAAGCTGTAATGTTATGTAAGCAAAATAAAGATAGCAGGAATGTTAGCAGAAAGGTTAATCTTAGTGGAGCAAAACAAATAACCTCAGAGCAGGAACTCCACTGTATATACACCAAATCCACTGCTGCATCCACACTACTGCCTGAGTTTGGCTCCAGAATGCAGTTCTAAAGCAAAACCTCCCAGTTATTGCACGCTTTGGTGTGCACTGCAGAGCACTAGAGTGTACAAACTGGATTTCTTTTCTTTTTCTTTGCAGAAAATGTGTATAATGATGGGTCCTCAACTGTTTTGCTCCAGATTCAGTGCTATCCACCCATGCTACCTGTTACATTAACCACAGTATATTTGTATCGTAAGTATGCACACAAATTGTGTCAGGAGAATCTTCCAGCACGACTCAGAGTGCATCAGGTTTGGAATGAATGCATGATGAATGCAGATATTATTTGAAGAAATTTGCTTGCTGTTGGCTACCAATTAAAACAAAAAAATATCAGGTCCCTATTCCACAAGAGGGACTAAAACTGCTTTAAAACCCCTCAGGCTTTCATATTAGATTTAGAACAAAGTGAAACAAAACAAAAACAAACCCTAACACTAAGCCTAACATGAACTGCAATATTAATAAACTCTCTATTGGAAACAATTGGAAGACTTTAACTCTGTGTAACATCTGAAAAGATTCAACATGTATGCAAGTTGGTCTTTTCTTTCATTCTGTTTCTCAGTTTAGGAACTGAGCAGTTAATTCTTAACACTCTTATGGCTGGTTTATGGCTAAAAGCTACTTCCCTTGGCCTATATCAAATGGTGTTTACTTGAGAATGTCAATAAAGCACACCCAGGGAAAACTGAAGTATGAAAGAGACTTCTTATAGTGGAAAACCACCAGTTATCATTGACAGTAATTTGCCTCCTTATTGACTGTTTCAACCCAAAGGTCAAGGGATGAATGAACCGTGAAACACTTAAGGATGGTGCTTCTGTGAAACTCAGATTCTTCACAGATTTAAACCTGTACTAGTCTATCCAAGTCGACAGCTCAACAGTATGTGAAAGAGAAAATGCCTTAGTTGCTCCAAGTAAGCAAGGAGAAAGATTTCAGTTTTGCCTTTTGTTTGCTACTTAATTTCTACATTAAACAAAAGCACAGAGGTTAAAACTATTTTAAGCCACACTCACCTATGAACACTAGAAATTAACCTGGCTAAATACAGAATACAGACAACACATCACTGATTTCCAATAAATTTTCTCCCAGAGAGGCTGACTTACTTTTCCACTTCATCATACTGTTAGACACACTCAGTAAGTTGAGAGATCACAGACACCTTTTAAACCATATTAGAAAACTAAAAATTAGATTAAACTCTCAGAAATGTCGTATTACTTTAATTACAAGGATCAGAACTACTGAGACCACAGTACATAAAATGACAACTTCATTAAGGAATGAATTGAAGTTCAATGCTGCTCAGACCTCCTGCTACATTTTGTAAATTCTTCTTGCCCTGACTAGGAATTGCAGCAACAGACTTGAAAATAAAATTAGAGAGGTGGAGGAAGTGGTGTAAATTATTTCTAGCTGGCAGCTAACCACAAGCATTTCCAAGGGCATCTGATGACAGGGGTGTCCAAATACAGCAAACCCCTAGTACACTGCATATCCTTGAGAAGGAAAAAAAAAGCTGAAATATGAATAGCTGAAGTCTATTACAGATTATCTGATGGGAAGGGGGTGCCCTCGGACCTTTCTTAAACCTCAAATTCACCACTCTAAAGAGAGATATAAAGTAGCATGTTTTAGAATACCACATCACGTCTTCTCTTTGAGACAGCTGGATATTGCATAGCAGTGTTGAGAAGCACTAAGATACCACCTGTAAGTTTTGCTCTGTGGCAGTTTGCCTCCCAAGGAATTTGTGAGATGGGATCCCAACTCCGTGGCAGTCCATCAGGCTCATAGCTGCAGCCCCCAGCAGCCCTACAGCTTGCAATCCAAGTTTTCTTAGTGTCTTCAAAAAGGACTATTTCAAAAATGTTCATTCTCCGAATAACTTCTCAGTTATGACTCTTTTGGGGTTATTTTTAGTACAGCTATCAGTCATCTCTCATATAAGGCATACACTTACATTTAACTGTTTGGGCTCCATACTGTATGAGCTATTCTCCAAAAATTGTGAAGCCACAGGAGGAAAAGAGAATCCCATAGCACAATTTAAATTAGCAAAATACCACAGCTATCTAGAATGTACATTGTTGGACAACACAGGAGATAGATTTTTGCGAGTACTTAAAATGCTCTCTGCGCTTATGAAAACTCTGGATGAATTCCCAAGGAAATTTTGAATAGAAAACCAGTAACATCTAACACAATATTCTTCACACGAGGCAAGTTGCTCAGATATATTAATCCAGAGGTGACAAGAGTCACCTTGCTGCACAATAGAGGCATTTTGCAAGAGTGACTCTATTGTCTGATCACTGGGACAGTAGATTTCTGAAGGTTGCTTTAGTTGCTCCTGTCCTTCAAAACAGTAACTGGGAAATACTCTAAAGATTTGCAGTAATCTATACCAAAGGTATTATGAAACCTGTATGTAACCCTTCAGGGATGACTGTTTACATAACACTCTTAAGTTTGTATTTCTAGTCTATTCTATGTCCTGATGCTCTCTGTAGAAACACTTTAGCTGATAGAATCAATGAAAAGAGCTACAAAATTGCTGATGACACAATGCTAAGCAGCAGTCCAAATAATTTAAGATGACATAGGAAGGATTATGAGGAACTTAGCCACTGAAAATTACCAAGTGTTTGTTGGCATTCAGCGTAGATGGCTACAAAATTAGCTGAGGCATTTGAAACAGCAGTTGAAGGACACACAGACTTTGGACAATGTCCAGTTCAAAAGAAATGTAACTTTTAAAAACAACTGACTGTTACTGAGGAGGCACGTAGGTCAGTACTCTTTCTCAGTGTGAAAAAAATTAAAAACTGAATGAGGTATGGGATTTTTAGATGGTCTATGACTTTATCAAAGCTGTGGATAAAATATTAAGGATGACAAAATACCAATAAAAAGTCAAAGAAAAACAAATCAGTGATTGGAAATATATTAATGATGTGAGGGTTTGTTGTTAGTTTTTTAATAAGAGCTGTGAGAAATGATGTATCTACTGCACAGTGACATTTAAAGGAGCACAGCCTCAGTGTAAGCCCAATAAAATCTTTTTCTAGTGCTGTGATCATTTTAGAAACCATTAACTGTAGAAATCAAAATCTTTTCTATAGACAAAGGGCAAGGAGTAGCACAGAAACGATCTTTGCCTCTGTTTACTTTCTGGTATCTAGGTTAGAGCTGAGATAATGAGACAATAAAATAAAGTTATCGATAGTTATAATTTTGATTTGTTGGTTAATACAATTTACTTCTCTAAAAGGTTAATTTAATGGTCTGATTGCAAAATTTTAGCAATAGAAATCAAAAGAAGCCCTGCCCAAGTATTTGCTTTCTTGGGAAATGAAGCTTTTCCGTTTACATACAGACTTAGCGGTTGCCGTTCTGGAAAGGCTCATCCCACCTGGCAAGTAATGACTTACAAGTTGTGTCCAAACACCATCAGTCTCTGCAGTATAAACCACCAGTACAGCTATTCCTCAAAAATATCCTAAATCCTGCACTTTAAGTCAAATGCACAACAGCATTTTCAAAATCTAGATGATGACCTATAACGGATAGCAATTAACATATACTTTGGAAAGCTGCTAAATATGCCACTATGCACAAAAAAATACCATCATTTGAGATGCTAATAAGTTACATTATGAATTTGGATTATTTCTTCAAAGAAACTGCATTACGAGTATGTGTCATTTTGAGCTGGAAGGTTTCTGAGGAGCACATGCCCTAGGGAAAGTCAAACAACAAAATTCCCATGAAATCTGCGAGCAGCGAGTGCATATGGAAAATTCAGTTTTTAATGGCCTGACACATTACCCGGTATGGAGCACTTGGTTCACCTATAGCTCTTTTCATGAAACAACCATATACCGTGGCTACATCCTTGCCCTAGTTTGTGAACACACAAATAATAAGCAGATTTAATTAGGGTTAATCAAGCCTGGTCACACAGAGTGTGGTAAGCACCTCTGAGAGACGGATGGGGCAACAGGGAGATGACAGTGAAGGAAGCCCTTTCTGGTTCCTTTCCTTTAAACTTGGCCTAAGTTCTGTTGATATAAACATCACCTCAGAAAACATCTGCAAGGTTAGATCCCCCAATGCTAGCAAGTTTAATGCAACCTGAGCCATGATATTATGGCCAAAGCCATCAAAACTTAGAATCAAATAGAAAGGTACAAACTGCATTTTAAAATTAAGAAGAACAGTTCCTGAGGACAATAACAAAATTATAGCCAAGTTTTCAATTTGTATAAGAAGCTAAATCTCTAAGTAGATAACAAAAGAGCAATAATAATATGAGATTGCCATCTGGCCTCCTTGTTTATAAATTAAGCAGCATAACAGGAAGGACAGACAGCCAAAAAGGAGCAATAAGTGACAGACTGCTGACTTCAGTATCTCTTCAGACTCTGTCTGATCCCTGAACTATGCCAACCAAGTGAGCCTCAGCAGATCCAAACACTGGGCTCGTACTGGTATTGACTTCTCACTAATGTAATTCTTCTTAATTTTTCCATTTGCTCCTTGTTTCTCTTTTTTCCAGTAGACCTACCTACCGCAATACTGGTTTTGAAAAACATTCAGGAACCTTCATCAGGAAGGACAGCTAAAAAGCAACTTCTAAACTTCCTAGAAAGGTTTAGAAATTTTCTTGGTGTCAGGTTTGCTAATTAATGTATATTCTGTATCTCTGTTTCTCTAGTAGAGAGCCTGCAAGTGAACATTAGCATCCGACAGAAGCTGCATTTCCATTTCTAATTCTTCTCAGAGGTGCACATGCTGATCAGAAGATAAAAATCCAAAGCATTGCCACAGAAACCCAACAAGCTATGTAAGCTTGACTTACAGAAAATAGTAATTATCTCAACTGGGGTGGGGAACATTTGGCATCAGGATGTACTAGAGCATTCTGTAGTATCACCTACCAAAATTACTCTGAATTTCTGAAGTATTTGCTCCTAACTTTAACTCTCAACATACACATAAATGTCTGCCTTCATAAAAGGCTGGCTGGACGACCAACGGGACTAGCTTTGTCTGCTTCCAGAATTCTGCAGCTCAATCCAGTTTCTTGTACTTCACATTGTCACAAAACTTCTGTTCAGCTATAGTTATACAGAAATAACTTCAATTTAACTTTAGGAACATCTTTTTTCTTTTTTGCTATTGGAAACAGCCATCCCAGTAGTGCTGAGCAGTACGGATATAGACTTTACTTATAAACCTATCCCAGTGTCCAATTTGGTGAAATGTCCAACACTGGAACATACAGTCAGTGCTTTAAACACACACACCCTGCCATCTGAATAGAGTGGGTAAATACCTACTACTTTCCAGTGAGGAACCCCAAGCTGGAAAAAAGTTAGCAGCATTAACCCAAACCCTCGGCTCTCACTAAGTCTTTGCCAGACACTTTTGCTTTCCTTCCCCTTCTTCCATAGCTTCTTCTTGACATTAAGGCACGGCTACTGCCTCTCCATTGGACACAATGCTTGGCTCCACAGCTAAATTCATCCATCACCTGCTTCAGCCATACAATCTTATTCATACACCATCTTTTGTAGCCTTGCAATAAAATAAAGAAACACCTCAGAAGCCCCACACCTACACCAGAAGCAACACAGTCTACTTAGCACTCCGCTCATATCCCTTCCTCAGCTTCAGGCCCCATTTATCTGCATCAAAGCAATCACTTACTGTCACCCAAACCTCTCTCCAGCCCTTTGCTCCTTTCTTTTCTTGTTTAGGTCTGATGGGATTCAGGTGAAACATTTCTTTGCATCTCCCATCCAAGTGACTTACTTGAATGAGAGATTTCTTGCATAGCCATTCCCGTAGCACCTGGACAGGTATCACCATCTCCTCTCAGCCTTTACTTGTCATGATCTATCTGATCACAAGTGTTTAAGCACCTTCTAGTGCTCATAGGACTCACAAAGCCTTGCCAAAGCAGATGAAATTATAAATACAGATTCTTTCACCAGTAGTAACAACCAGTAAAGCAAATTTTCACAATCTAAGAAAAGTGATTTTAATTCACAGAATCATGGAATTGTCAGAGTTGGAATGGACCTCTCAAGATCATCCAATCCCACTCCCCCAGAGCACATCACTCAGGGCTGCATCCAG